>OZ018366.1:6400378-6781783 GCA_963969515.1 Yponomeuta evonymella | reverse complement strand
TATTCAAGGAAATATATATTGGCGCAAATAAAAATCTTAGTGCAGACAGACACAATTCCAGTGTATAATTATGTAATTTTTTTAACAAATTTGGAAATAATAATTCATATGGGACTCATCCCACCTTAAGGTAAGCTTTGTAAGCCATTTCCTTTTTTATGCACAATAAAATAATCTCTGGGCCAGTTTCTGAATAGAGAATTCCGCTAAGTAAATAGTTAACTGTAGTACCGTCTCTTCGAGTTTGTCAGAAAAGAGCAATTCAATTCAATTCAATTCAATTTATTGCGATAAATTACAGTAAATAGGTCTTAAGTAGGTATTATTCATACAAGTACAAGTGTAATTTTACCGGGCACGGCATGGCAATATCATAATAATATTTTTATTAAAAATAAAATACTTATGTCAAATCAGAATCATTAAGAGTCAATAGCATTTGACAAAAATATTTCCATTTCTATATAATTTTTATCTCACTCACAAAAATTATCATTATCACAATTTTCATAAAATTCATTTAAATTATATGGGGATATTTTATTAGAAACTGCTTTAAAGCCTTCAGGAGCGTGACAGAATGTTACTTAATTGTATTTTTTTTATTGCACTAACCCGTGCTGAGGGCAATTTTAAAAACCTATCTAGAGGCTAAAAATTCCACCCATGCTCTGTACGTAATACAGAGAAGTTTGTAAAGAGGTCCAAAATTTCGCCGATGCCTGCACTTGCCCATTAGCTCAGTTGGGAGAGCGCTGGTACGGTTAGCCAGAGGTCGCGGGTTCAAATCCCGGCATGGGTGGAATTTTTAGCCTCTAAATAGGTTTTACTTCGAACGTTACTTAGGTATTTATGTAGTGAAATTCACAATTCAGAAATCTATCTATCTTACTTGTGGTTTGTGGAGATGTTACGGTCTTATTTATAAAAAAATATTTTTGTAAAAGCACAATTCCTTAAAACACTCCTGAGGGGCAGTTTGTAACGGACCTGCCTGTGTAGCATACTCTCAACATATAATTAAGACTGAAAGGTGGGGAATATTTAAGAAATAACGAGTTAGTTAAATAAATTGAACTTATATCCAAAGAGTAGCAACCGGTCGGAGCCGGCACCGAAAATCTTTTTCTACCCGCTCGTAGATGCGGGTATTCGCGCAGAAGTTACTTTTTTCCCGGACAGAGCGGCGCCAATAAAAGATCACGCCACCCGACTAAAACCAATAAGGATGATACTTATTTATGAACCCGTACTATTGTTTCACGTGTCACGTCGACTGGTGAAATCTGAGTGAAATCGTATAAAAAGGCCGAGGGCCAAACGCGCGGGGCGATTCCAGACTAGAGAATTGAACAGTAAATACATCCGTTACGCTCGTAGGGAAATTCGCCATTTTCAGCGAATTTATTAGCATTAGGGAGTTTCGTTTGCATTTAAATTCGAAAATAGGAGAGTGGCTTTGGATTTGTTACCTAACATCATCTGTGGGCATCGCGTCCCAGACTATCAGCTCTGGTGTGAAGTTTCAGGTTTAGAGTTGCTCTCGAAGCTAGGGAGTTGATTTGAAAGTAAAAGTGTTAAGGTTAGAAACGGTTTTCGGTTCCTGAATCTTTCGTACATTTAGCTAGAAGTTTTCCGCGTAAAATAGGGTTTTCAGCCTTAGTAATTAGGGTAGCTTCCGCGAAATAAAATGTGAACTAATCCTTTTTCTCCACAGTACTACGTTTATGGGAAATAAATTTGTACAAAAGTGAACTCTCGGTGGCAAAGGTATGCTAAGGATAGTCCGTGTGTCCAGCCTTTGTCAAATAACCAAGGCTCGGTGAGGCCACACGAGGTTATTCGTATCATGCTTGCGTCATAGCTTTCAGAGTTTTGTTCGAATTTAATTCTACTTATTACTTTAACTTAATTCCACTAGCTAGTGGTAATTGAGTTTCAGTACACAAACGTGTGAATTTAGAGCGAATTCACTTGGGAGCCTTAAGAAGTTTGAATTAATGGACTAAGGAACCCAAAATCTAGCTCTGCTTACTATGCTACGGCTGAATCTGAGTCTGCTTGGGTCGAAAGGTTTAAAGAATCCCTTCACCGGAGGCGTTCCCAATTTAATTTAGTAAAAAAAAAATTATTATTATAATATTAATTTTGAATTGAGATAATTAGAGATTAATTATCCTTGTTTGGAGATTGGGTTAAAACGCTTCTTGTGAATGCGGTGTTAGATCTTCTTCCGTTAGCATTCGTGGTGTAGCAATTTTCCCCCTGCTTACCCTGAGTGACAGACGATTCTAGCCCTCTGGCACTTTGCACCCATAACATATTTATGTATTATATTTCGTATATTTACCTTGCGGGTGGTTACCGAACCCATAAAACCACCCGCGCATACACATCCTAGGCTACACACTCTGGCCGGCCAGAAAGTCTGAAAGCTAACTGTGTCAAGTTACCGAGTGATTTGAAACAGTCTGGGTTTCCGGAGTTAGGGAGGATAGAAGTAGGAAATAGCTGTGACTAGGGAGACACCATAGGCACTCACACATATACACGATTAAATGTAAATGGGGTTTGCTTTGCTGAAACAATTGATGGGTGGTTAAATTAGCTTACGGGGTTGGGAAGAATTAGGCAGGCTCCCCCTTTTCTTTCAGGGTATCCAG
This sequence comes from Yponomeuta evonymella, assembly GCA_963969515.1. NCBI lineage: Eukaryota > Metazoa > Arthropoda > Insecta > Lepidoptera > Yponomeutidae > Yponomeuta > Yponomeuta evonymella. The sequence continues at coordinate 6,779,120 of OZ018366.1, read as the reverse complement.
TTGTATGATGAGCGTAAGTATTTCCCCAATTCCCCACCTTAGCAATGCGGTCATTAAGTAGGACAATAAATAGCGATTTATTTCCGTACCAAAAATAAGTAATCAAATAGCTTTATTTTCCAATATTGACAGCAATATTATTTTGTAACGTCCTGTGCAAAGGTCTAACATTAAATTCCGTTAAAATAAATAAGCTCTGACAAAATTCTATAAACTAATTAAATAAAAGCTAAAGTAGACAACCAAATTTTAATTAATCAGAAGTGCCAAATGTGTTAGATGTTTATTGCTCCATTCTTATTATGAACAGTGAAATTTGTTGTATATAAATGAAATATATTCAGTAAGATAGCTTTTATTCTCAAAATACTAAAAGTGTCTTAACTATCTATTACCTTACTATTCTAGCCTTTTAATCCAACTATTAAAAGTGACTCCTAATTATCTAGTACTTTACTATTTTCGTTTACGGAACTTTTCAAACATAAATCAATGAAACGTTTAGCTACTTGCTCTAATTTCTTCCGCTGCTTAGGTTGCTACGGCATCTTATTAATGAAAACGTAGTGGTTCGAGTCCTGTTGGACGTTAGAAACTATGATACCATGTTGGCGTTGACTTGTAAACGAAGATCTAATAAGTAAGGCTGTAAGTTCGTGCCTTGTTTACGTACATTAAAATTATCTACTGAACTTTGCTTGAGGCTTTCTCGCCTATCGAACCTTTGATTTGGAAGGTCTGAAAATGACGTCAAATTATTATTAATATAAAACCTAGATGTAATAAAACCTAATCTTCATCGACATTATCTTTTAAAACCTTGATTAACAACCTACGTATTACTGATTATCTTTTACGCATCTACCTTCAATATTTTGCGCCGCATCTCTCTTACGTGAATCTATCCTGATAGCGTTGAGGTTGAGTGCCGTTTTATATTGAGAGTTTATCAATTTATCAAGCAATGGAAATGAGTATGCTATAGGGCAAGGGATCCGATAAATAAAATAGTCTTTATTGACATTATGACAAAAACCGTTATGGAATGTTGTGGTTGCTAGATTTTAAGGCGTAAACCTTTTTAATTTAAATAATATTTAAACTTGCTTATCTCTTTACTTCAATAATATTTTGTGCTCTGCCTTGTTTGATCTTATGGTATTTGGGATGCTTGCTGCTTGGAGCTCTAATAGACTTCGTCGGTTCAGTCCATTGTTGTGACGTCTTGAATAGACTTTTTCCAACATACACGTCCGGGTTACATACTTTTAGTAGAGTTATCTCCTAGGTATTTGATACCGTTGAGTTTTGTGTATAATGGCTGGACCATACGAAAGTTATATACCTATTCAGAGTTTCAAGGAATAATCTCCTTTCATTGGATCAAACAATCTAGAATTGGTTATTTTTAAACATTTGTGCTATTGCTGCTATTAATGCTTGCAATCTTTAGTGAGGCTGACCACTTCTACACAATGAGCGTTATTCGCTAGTTGCTAAAACTTCGTTTGACCAGTCATCCATTATATCCAGGCTTTCCGGATTGAATTTTCTCCGATGTACCATGCCTTTGATATCACAACCCTATACTATTCTACGACCTGATGACTGTTCATACGTTGAAAGCACCTTTTATAAATCTTCCTACGGTCAGTTTTCACTGAATTGTCCGCATTTGGCAAACGCAATTGAAATGTTATGTATATCCATGAATCTAGTTATAGATAAAACTATGTACAGTGGGACAATGATGAGCATACGGTGTGAAAGACCCAGCCTTTGGTTGGAGAACTGAGTTTCTTTTAGTCCGGATCCCGTCTCTGAGTCAAGTACTTTTAACTAGATTTGTGTTAGTTAACTTTCACTTTATCTATTATATTATAAATACTTTAAATTTAAATTTCATTCTGCACTAACTGCGCTTATGCTTATAATTTTTATTTGCCTTTGCTTCAATCAAATTACTAGCGGACATTAGAGATGAAAATCTGTTGGACATTATAATAATATTATTAACAATAATATTGTTATAATGACCTACTTCTTTTATCTGTTCTTACACAATGTTCCATACCGGTTTAACCTGTTTCATATTCTACTTTAAATAGCAAACTTATTCAACACTTAAACATTAAAAATTCTAATTTTCATTCTTGTAGGGCTTTACTTAACCTTTTCAATATAGGGCGGAATAAACTCAACCTCTCTACTTAACCTTGATATCAAACCGAGTTAACTCGACCTTTAATTTCAATTTAAAGAAAATTAACTAGATCTTTATTTGTTAATTATATACTTTTGCGCTCGAACATTTGTTTTCAATCTCAGATACCTTAAAAGGGCTAGGGTTACGTATACGATCACAACGCAGGGTTCTACCAAATAAAACTAGACGATCACAGTTGGCCATTAGAGTGTTTTGCATCATAGTAACTTTTATTTTCTCGTCGGGGTTTTAATTATTATTTTAAATTAAGGGGGTGGGGAGTTACAAGTTTAAATAGCCTATAAAGAGAAAGATTAGATTATTAAAACTGGCTCACAGGAGTGTTTTGAAGGAATCGTGTTGTTGGCTGTAGGGAGGCGCAGGTCCGGGGCCCGTAATCGAGTGGAATGGGTGGACCCACTGTACCGACAAGGGAAACCCAAAAGTAAGAAACTGTCACGTTACCGAGGGTTGTGTGAAGGCTTAACCCTTGGTAACGGAAGCTGAAGAAATAAAAGAGAGATTTAGAAATGTAAAAGTATAATCATCAAAACCCCTAACCTACAATAAAAATAAAACTTAATACTAATAAAAACATCAAAAATATATACAAAAAGAAACCTTACGTCCCAAAAGGGTAAGCAGATCGTGGAGGCAGGCCGTGGAGACGGGCAGGCAAGTTGCGGAGGCAGGTCGTGGAGATGGGCAGGCAAGTCGTGGAGTCAGGCCATGGAGACGGACAGGTAAGTGGCGGAGTCAGGCCGTGGAGACGGACAGGCAAGTTTGCGGAGGCCGTGGAGAGGTAGACAGGAACTCTGGTAAGTCTCTCAAGCAAGAGCTCAGGTAGGTCTCACAAGTAAGACTCAGGTAAGACTCTCAAGGAGGACTCAGGTAAGACTCTCAAGTAGGACTCAGGTAAGACTCTCAAGTAGGACTCAGGTAAGACTCTCAAGTAGGACTCAGGTGAGACTGCCTCGAAAGCCTTCTTGGGCGGCTTTTATACCCCAAAAGTAATTCGATTCTAATATTCAAATTTGATCTGAATCTGCGTCAGAATTCTTCTGGAAGTTTCCGGATCCTGTTCCAAATCCATAATTTCGAATTCTAGATCTTCTTTCTTTTTCTTGCATTAAATTCATAATTTCGATTTGGAATGCAAATAGTCTTCTAGAAGTCTCCATAGGCCAGAAGTTTCCTTATTCGATCTTCTTATTATGACGATTATTTGACATAATTATGAAAAATAAACAATATTCAAATTATTCAAATAAAATAAATGTCTGACTAACAGTTGAATCGTTGACAGTAAAGAAAAATACAATATTTACAATGTGAAAAGTGGAAAAATAATTAGAAATACGTATTAGCTTTGAAATAATAGTGAACCAACATTATGCTTTCGTTCGTGATAATATGAAAGTGTTGTGAAATTGGATTTCAGTGGTTCAACTTGGACAAAACGTAAGTCTTTTTGCATTGATAGAAAGAGTAGGGCGCTAGGCAATAGAATCGCGCTAGACGCGTAAGCTGAACCCTACAAAACTTATATAAAAACTCACATTATAAACACCGTCCGCAATAGTTTGACCAGAGAACGTTGTGGACTGAAAGAGGATGTAGTGATTGAATTGAGAAAGGAATGTTGCGTTGGTTTGGACATGTGGAGAGGACGAAGGAAGAAAGATTGACGAAACAAATATATCGAACGAATGTGGGCGGAAGGGCCGGTAAGGGACGTCCCAGGCGGACATACTTCGGCCACATAGGGGATTTATTAGGAAAGGGCAAGATAAAAAGTACCCGAAACCGGCATGCGTGCATCATACGATTGTTCGGTTGTCATTTACGTCAACTGTAAAATCCACGATTTTTTGCACAAAATTGCACAAGTTATAAGCATTATTCTTGCTCGATAAGAAGTATTCACATATTATGTTAGCTTGGAATCGCCAATCGGCTGTAGGCAGGCGTGGTGATTAAGCAAATCATACCTCATTCAAATCATACGTATTACGTCTGATTACCATGCCGTAGGTCGTTGGTTCAAACATTCTCGCTTATTTTCTTTCAGCTATTAAACTTCACCCACAAAGAAAGAACAAAACGATTTGCTAAAATAGCAATTGGACTGATTAGTGAATAATTCAAGAAAGAGGGCGCCATTTATTATTTCTTTCACAAAGATCGTGACTTAAAGAGAATTGCAGCGAAATGGTTAAAAAAATAAAATTTTAATTAAAAAGCAAGCCAAGCGTTACATTAATCTTCAACGAGGGTTCCGTAAAATAAAATTCACTAATGGGGAAGATCACTTATAAGGCTGAAAAGTGTCAAATGGTGATGAGAGCGCACAATAGAATGAATGAATGAATGAATGAATGAGAGGTTATGGATTCGAGTTTTGTTATTGTATCAATGACTTTGTTGTCTAAGGTGAATTTGTGAATTTATTGCAGCACTACCAACGCCCATAATAATATCTCAGGCAACCAAAATACCAACAGTGGGTTACGGAAATGCATTAAAAACTTTTGGTTCCAATTACATCGGCAAAGCGTTCTCGAGAATTCCGCAAACGAGCCCTAACAAGCTGCACTTAGTAATCGTATTTTTAAGCTCTTTAAGAGTCGCTTCCCGTTTCTGATTAAATTTCGTTGTTTTCTTTTGCAAATTGTCTCGTGCACTTGAGAGAAAGACACTTGGTGCCTTTAAGGCCGTTCCTGGTGACTTGAATGACATTCAACCCCGGTTTCTCGTACACTAACAAGCTGTTAATCTACTGTTAACAGCTGTCACTGGTTTTTTTTGTATGCACTTTGGTCAATTAAAGCTGTTAACAGTAGATTAACAGCGTGTTAGTGTCCGAGAAACTGGTGGTCAATGTCTTGTGAAAAATGTCTTTCTGACTTTTTGACTGTTTTGAAAAAGCTTAGGCTACAGGGAAAACCCTTAACCCGATCGTCTTTGTGTTAGGTTCAAATTGTAGGTGACTTTTGGCCATAACTGTTTTTGTTTTTGACTTTCTCAATTAATTATTTTATCACGTTACAGCTCTCGTAAATACTTACTTTTTCGTGAAATCGAAGCCTACACTGGAGCAAACGAAAACACATTTTCAATGTCAAAACCAGATAAATGCGAGTCGGACTCGCTCAATGAGGGCTCCGTATCAATTTGTAGGTACTTACATATTATATATAGTTCTGGAATTGAGTCTCGCAGTTTTCTTCAAGCCTTTCCATAACTTAAAAGACTTATTTTTTATGATTTAGTTTTCATTATTTTCCCTGTATTTGTAGTATAATAGTTTTAGGTCAACGGAAAGTACCCTATAAATTTTGATTCCCTTAAGTGTCGAAATATACCTACTTTTATTGCGCCATAATTTCGCCGTAAACTTAGATTTGGTTTTTTCACAGCTTCAAAGGACTACAGATCTAAGTATATTAAAACCAAATATTTCAACTCAATACCTCCATGTGTTCCCGAGATAAAGGGTATTGACAGACAGACGGACGGACGGACGGACGGACAACAAAGTGATCCTATGAGGGTTCTGTTTTTTCTTTTTGAGTTAAAGAACCCTAAAAATCAGCGTAATAATTTGATTAAAATCGGCATAAAAGTAATTCGAACAGTTAACAATTATTTTGCTCAGTAGAACAAAAGTAAATACTACGAAGTCTAAAAAAACATTTTGATTAGCAAAATAAATAAATGAGTAAACAAATCAAACATAGCAAATAGATTAATAAAATTTTATTTAACAATCGATCAACTGACCACAGAAAGATAAGATATTTTTAACATTTTATTTTATGTCCACAACTCGCGTAACAAAATGTAAGATGTTAGCAAAAAACTTGCATAAAACAGAGTAAAAAATTATGTATGTACGACTGTACGTATGTGTCTCTGCTTAGCCCTAAGACTGGAGTTTTGCGTTCGGGTTTCAGCCACTGCGCGGAGGGTATGTGAAGGTATGTGAGGACACACACATACGCACACACACAGAGATCGACAGAGACCACGGTTTGCCACTAGCCACATTCCTGACAGACCTCTTTCGCTTCTTCAACGTTCATTATATTTCTACGTAGGCGGAAATAAATACAAATGTTATGTCACAAAATTTTCAATTTTAGAAATAAATGGTCCTTAGAGCGTCTTCACACTATCCGATCTGATATTGGTGTCGGCGGCCGATCCGATATCGGGGTAAGTAAAATGTATGAAATATGTACCTGTATTTCATATTGTCCGGCCCGATGTACCATATATCGGAGTCGACACCGATATGTTGACGGCACCATCGGACGCCCGCGAGCCATCGGACGATAATATGTGTATGTGTGCTGTACATGTAACTAAATTGTCTCTGTGTGCGCAGAGCCCGTTTTGTAGCTTGCTAAAAAGAGTATAAATTGGTCTCTCTGAATATCTAGCTTCTACAATGGTATGTATCCAAACCTGTCGGTGGATAGATCTTTTTTTTGCGTCTCAAATATAATAGATACAGCAAATAAAGTTCTCTATTATAGTCTGCCATAACGACCTACCCGCACTACGCTATCGAGCAAACGGCCATATCGGAACAATTTTGTTGGAAATATATGAAAACACCAGACGGTTTCGGCTATCGGGTGTCGGCTATCATCGTCCGACACCAATATCGGATCGGATACTGTAGAAATGCTCTTAGATGTAATAACATTTAATAGAAGTGGGTAAGAGGCCTTTGGATGGAAAGGCAGTAATAATTTCCCCGCGGAAATTGTTTATGATGATCCACGTAGATGTTTTTCAATTCAGTGACAGGTTACAATGTAACAGCTCGGTTACATATACACCGAACGGTATTTACGTAACCGAGGTAAATATAAATCAGTAATTACTATGTTAGCCGCTGCCTTTGAGCCTTATGTAGTGGAGAAAAAGGCAGCGGAAAAAAAAAGTCCACTCTGACCATCCTTTCTCAAATCATTTTAAAATTAATACGTCAGAGCCTGTATGATAAGATTCCATGATCGCCATCAAAAACATACGTAAACACGGCTAAGTGTTCAGTCATATTATAATGGTTGTTTCATTAACACTATAGGTAGTCTAGTAACTAATTCGAAAAACTCATTCGAATGGTATAACCCGTGAAACTTATTCGATCTTCTTCGCGAGAGATGCCTATTTAATTTGCGCTGGTTATACCACTAGAATGACCTTGTACTGCTATTGCTTAGTAGACTACCAAATAGAGGCCAAATACAGCAATTGTCGTACTTATGGAATTCCAGAGAAAACCTTTGTGTGTAGTAGAATATAGGCCCTGTGTAAATCGGACACTTTGAATTCCGAACAAACGATTCTTCTTTTTCTTTTGGTGCCACCTCCTATCGGAGGTCGGCTATCATTGTGGCTGTTTTGGCCCGTGATGTTGCGGCTCGGAAGAGTTCTATCTTTGTCGTGTTATACCACTCTGCAAGATTTTGGAGCCACGATGTTTTTCTGCGGCCAGGTCTCCGTCGTCCCTGGATTTTGCCCTGCAGAATGAGTTGTTACTGCGCATGATATGACCAAAGTATTGTAGTTTTCTCTGTTTTATGGTTTTTAAGAGCTCTAATTCCTTGTTCATTCTTTGCAAAACCGTGTCATTAGTTACTCTATCTGTCCATAACAAACGATTACAACTTTTAAATACAACAACTTTCCATACAACTTAATAGCAAACATAAGTCTGTAATCGGTTTTAACCGACTTCAATAAAAGGAGAAGGTTCTTAGTTAGTTTATTTATTTTATCTCACTGTGTTTTCATTCACAATTAGCAAGTGGTATTGTATAGAGTGAACTATTTTAGCTACTCGGAAGTTACTTGCAGCTTGTTTACCGGCGATCTTAGTAAAAATTGACTGTTTTCATCTGAGTGCACTAAGATTTCCGGTGTACACTCAGTCCGAGTGCACTAAAATCGTGAAAACTTGGCTTTAGGAAATCCAAGTAATTGGTACATGACCTGCTTCGAATTCACGACCGCTCGCATATGAGGCGAAGGTTTTACCAAAACGCTACCACCACATTTTGGGTTGTACTAAGATTGTTGTCCTATGACAACATAGTTGGATTGGGTTCGTCAAATCTGATCACGTGATCTGTTGTCTTGTCGTGAACCAGGTGACGGTCAGTGGGAAGACCAATAGCCCGATGGTCGGACGATGTGGCCAGGTCGGCAGGGGGCCCGCGGATGCGAATGGCGGGAAACCGCGAACCATGGATAAGATAAGATAAGAATATACTGTATTCTACCAGGAAAAACACAAATATAAAATATCTACTAATGAATGGAATGACAGGCAAAAGGCCTATATCCAGCAGTGGGCAGAGATGGGCTGATGATGATGATCTATTGTAGGTGGGAACTTCGGTAACTTAGTGCAACAGCTGTTCTGTTAAAAGCTGTGGTTCAGAGGCCAAGAGACTTTCTGATTATTTATTTACCTACTTCCTGGCATTTGCTTTAGACTGTTTCTTTTCGAACGATCAAATGCACCCTGTTTTCGTAAGAAAACACGGTTGATTTTCATTCAGCTAGACACTTATCTTGACTTCTTTGATGCAAAATGTACACTTGTCTGTGACTGCTTACCTTAGCATAATAAACAACTTTGACAAGCAGAGATACCTATTTATATTCTATTTATACATCAAGACCTGTAAGATTGTCTGTAATGTAGCTCTTCTACTCTGGTTATTAATTCAGAGATAATTCAGAACCAGACAAAAACTATGGTAACAGAAAAATCAGGAAATTTTCAGTCAGGAAAATAGTCCGCGGTCACCGAAATGTTTGCCTTGCAATATTTCATATCTGAGAATTTAAACATAATAGAATATTTATTTAAAAGTTCTTTATAATATATACACGCTAACGGTAAAGAAAATATCGTGAGGAAACCCGCGACTTGCTTGGCTCCGTATTGACGTGTATTTCCTGTGGGCTAGGTTAATAATAATCATCAGCACTAATTAAACTTCACTGTAGTTAGTTCAGGTTTTGTTTATTTAAATTTGAAATCAGGTCATTGAAATATAATTGGAACGACGTGTAATAACATTGGTTTAATAAATAGAGGTAAATTTATATGAAATCGAACCATCATCGTTTGGAAAGGTCGAATTGATAACTTATGTTACGTAACTGTCAAAACATTAGTTTCTTGGACTATAAGTCCGGAATAGGCACATTCTCCACTCATTCTAGGTCGCTTAGAACATTCGATAAATAAAGTTAAAAAAAAAACATCACCAAGCACTTTCTATCTACATTATAGAATGTAAATATGTCTTAGCTATTATGACTCCTATCTTTCGGTATCTAATAGTTGTAATAATTATTTGCTTATGTGCCCCTATGCCTGAAATAAGTAACTTTTTGGATTATTATTTATTACTAGCTGACCTGGCAAACGTTGTTTTCCCGCATTAAATAGCCTATGATCTATTTTGCAGACCTACTAAATATACACAAAAAAATACATAATAAACGGTGAAGCCGTTTCGGAGGAGTTCGATAACAAACACTCTGACACGAGATTTTTATATATTAGATTAAATTCATGTTCATTTTCAATCGTTCAATTTCTTTATTCTGTGTAAAATGTCCTCTCGGACGTCAAAGTGACTGGAACAACGCTAAGATACTTCATTAATTTCATTCATCATTCTCACAAATTTGCGTTAAAAACAACTAACTACTATGTGCGTAACTGACTACGGAGCAACGGTTTCGGATGCTCAAGTTGAGTACCAAAAAGTAATAAAAACTTATAATATAGGCCATCACACGAGATGAGATGAATATTAGTCCTATTTGTAGAGCTTCACCCATACTGTAACCCTCGCTGATATGTTTGACTACGGTTTCACAGTGCTTTAAAATAATAAGGAATAGGCATACACGAAAGGTACTAAAGATATGAAAGGTACGCCGACTTGCACCACTTCTTAAATGTCACTTAAATCGCCATTTAAATTGACATTTTTTTATGGAGAATTTTAGTCAAATGCTGTTTAAGACACATTTAAGAAAGTGGTGCAAGTCGGCCCAAATCTTAAGTAGATTTAGGCCGACTAGTGGTTCAGCTTTCGTACTTACGATAGCGTCTGTACTAGTTCTTTATTACAACTGTATTACAGCCACCAAATATTTGTTAACATTAGACAACATGTTATGTGTTAGGTTTTTGCAACTTTTGTCTCTAAAAGACACTATTATATTAGTCATAAATACCAGACTTACATAATTGCGCCGGTGACTTAGGGTCATTTATAACTTATCTATTTTGCAAGAAAATCCGTTCAAAGTCACTACATGGCGCCGTACGTATAGTCTTGCAACCCATCACTAGATGACATTGTTAAATTGTTAAAATAAAAAAAAACTGGTTATTTACCTGCTGCACAGAAAAAATAACTTAATTAAGGCAGTTTTTAATGGAATTTGTTTGAAGTTCGAAGTTGGTGACCTAAAACTCGTTAAAATGATTATCTGAATTTTAGATTCAATGGAATCCAACAATACCCCAATCTACGGCAAAAGCGCGAAAAAAAATTGCGTTCTTAATTTAAGTATAGGGGAAGTACCCTAATTTTTTTAAAGATTTTATCTTACCGTTTTGTCTGCGTGATATATACTCGTATGCCCGCTAAGCATTGCCGATATAACTTTTGCACTAAGCAGTTCAATGTAGGCTGCTAATGTTAAGTACCTAAAAACCCTGTACCACTTGCAGCCACCCCTATCCGCGCGGGCTTCATCCTATTTGTGGGACCTAACCCACACTGGCGGCAGCAAAATGAGTATAGTTCCGGACCAACTTTCGCGCTTAATATCCCGGTTGGTAAACATAAAACAATATTATCCTGATACAAAGTTGCCTTATGGGTGGAGGAGCACTCTTTTGATAGGCTTCGCTCTCGGCTACTTTCGGCTTATTAGCTATGAGTGAACCTAATCGTTTTCAAGCTTCATAGAACACACTTTTGAGATTCAAAATCGACTCTACTTAATAAAGTTAACCTTTAAACAGGCCCGAAGAACCGCTGTAAGAAATAAAGTGTTATGTATGGATTTAGGCTTTGAATAGCGGCCTGTATCGCCCCACATTATTATTTGCCTTATTTTAGACAATTTGGCAAGAAGTCAACTAGAAATAATGTAAACCCTGTTAGAAAAACTCAAAATCACTAACATATCAAAAAATTGCACGACTGACCTTTCTTTGTTACGCCATAATCTAAAAAAAATTAGCACAGTCACACAAAAACACGGCTTTATCGGACAGACGAAATTCAAATGGCACAAGCAAATTCGGGACCACAGAGTATATATTTAAGATTACATTTTGACAGATTGTGGCCTTACCATTACCAAAAGCTGGCTACGGCATCGAAAAATCTATGTGGGAAGCATACACCCGCGGCCTGTTTAGGGGTTAAGGATCAAATTTTCTGTTACAGAACTTGAGTAATAAAGTGTATTGCTTGAGTATACGAAGAAAAATTATAGCGCTTCACAAAACGTTAGAAAATTAGTTGCGAATTTAACGGTAGACCCGCTAAATTCCTAATTATTTTTCTCGTAATTGTTTAAATTTACATGCATACATACATAAACTCACGCCTATATCCCAGAGGGGTAGGCAGAGACCAGGGACTGCCGCTTGTCACAATCCTGACAAATCATTTTCGGTTCCTCAACATAAATAAGTCGTTGCATGGAAGCACGTCGGTTTCGGGTGTTTAAATTTAATCGCCTTAATTTGCAATAATTTCGAAGCAGCCACAATTTTTCTTATTTAAACCTTGTTTAAACCAAGTACGGTACTGTAAAATATTAATCTTAATTGTTATACATCTTTAAATAGTAATACAATAGCATGTAAGTGATTTGGGTAATTCTGGTAGCTTACCTGTTTGACAGAATAAATAAATCTAAATACGCCTGCAAAAAAATGTTCTCAGACGACGCCGACGTCCGTTTTTATTTTCCAATAAACAATCACAATTAGATAGATAGATAGAGAATACTTTATTGGACATAAGAAAGGAAATTGCATAGATAGGTATTTCTTAACCTACAAGTACAGATGGCGGAATTATCACTTGATTAGATTAGACCCTTAAATATAAGTATAATAGCATAAGTGTCGTGGATTGATAAAATACGCAAAAAAAGCTTGAAATAGTCCTCTTTTAAAAAGGAGCATTTCCTCTCCGAATAAAAGTAATTCTCTTTTCGCTGCGCGTATTATTACGAGAAAGAAAGGCTTCTGCGTTGCATTCAGCGCAATTATATGTTACGCTCTTCAGTTTCCTGGAGTTTCTTGTACCTATTTGAGAAGCCGCTGCTTGCTGCCATTGTCAGCTGTACGAGTAAACTAGGCACTGAAAATCAGAGGCGCTATTACGTAAGTCCTCCACTGTATGGAGTTGTCCGATTTAACAGACTCGAAACTGTCAAATATCGGAATGGTCAAAATGGTTATAGGGTGGGTGGTTATATTATCCACATTGATTCCCTACTGAACTTACAACTACAGCGATGTCTATTGACAGATAGGTCGGTCAGATCCTGAGACGTCGCTGTGCTGAACTTACAACTATAGCGGTGACAAAAAAAACACTTTTGGTTTCTGTTCATACTCCAGTTTCTAATCACCCTGTTTCACGATACTGCAAACTTCAAGCCAGTTCAAGCATTTAGAATTTACGAAGGGTTTATTTCGAATATTTTTTTTTGTACAGAACACTTTTGTCACGTACATTGTAGACTGTAAGTGATTATGACAGTAAAGTAGAGTTAAATATGTAAATTTCGATATCTTATCGTGTGTACAGTCAACAGATCAGTAAAATGTTCATAACCTCTCAATATGTTAACTGTAAGCTGGACGAAGAAAGAAAGATTGACAAAAGAAAAATATCGAGCCAACGTGGGTGGAAGAGCCGGTAAAGGACGTGCCAGGCGGACATACTTCGACCAAATATATCAATAATGTAATGTATTAGCAAAGCGCAAGATAAAAAGTATCCGAAACTGGCGTGCGTGCATGCAACGGCTAATGATGAAGCAATAGAGGTGAGGATCGTGGCAAGTGGGAAACCCTGATCGCTGCTTACCCTTCCGGGATACAGGCGTGAGTTTATATAATGTTCGTAGGCTGTTTCCTCAAACACTGCTATTACACGCGTACAGCTGAACCGTGAAGTTTTAATTAAAAACGTCCTTTTTAATAAAAGTGAAAGAACTAATGTGAAACATCACTTAAATAAATGTAAACTAAATAGCCAAAATAATGTAAATTGAATAACACACAGCCCCGGCCCGCTTCCAATTCTAGAACTGTGACCTCAACTTTATTAAGATAGGGATGTACTTAGTTTGTCAAAGATATAAATAAAAAAGTCCGAGTGGTCCCTTCACCAATCTAGTGTGAGTGAAGGTGCCACTGCATAAATCGTCTCATTACGTAGATGCAAAGGCCGAATTAAAAAAATATATAATAACTTCCACACAACACAACTACACGTTTCAGTCCCAAACTAGGATACCCTGTGGTTTGGTAACCAGGTAAGGACATCACACACTCAGACTGAGACCGTTAGTACAAATGTAAGGCAAATACATCAATAGATAGATGCTCAGTAGGTACGCTTGGAGGCTTAGTGCATTTTTACTAATGCATGAGTCACATAAATAATATGTAACTTAGTTTTGTTGGTCCCAAAACATACTACGTTAAAATTTCAAAATAACCTCTCTTAAGATGGACGCTCAATGAATATTCATCTTAGTGGAGTAAGGAGCCTCCGAGGCGCTCTGTTCGTTGTGTGGAAAGTTAATCTATGTAAAGGCTGATTTGTTGGGACTATTTAAGTTGAGTTTCGTTCATTGAAGCTCAAATTTACAGCGAGTTAGGCCGATATTCAGAAACACAGCGTGGAGCGACACTTAACGTGCACTAAGCTGAGCATCGGTTGAGCAATCTCAACAAAGACTCAAGAATTTTGTATTCACAGTCAATATCTCGACTCGAACTCAGCTAAGCCACAGCTCAAGCTAAACTTACTCGAGCGTGTAATCTGTGGTACAGTTTTTGACTTTACCGGTTTATATTATCTGTTAACGCTACATGAAAGGCATACAATAATCCACAGGAGTGAATGAGATGGCAACAAAAGTCGAAACTTTTTACGCGCGGTCTCATTAGTCTAAAAACACAATTTAACTTTTTGAAGGAAAATGAGCATGCAAAATGTCAAATTGTGAATAAAAAAGGTTACTTCACCACAGGTTAGTCAGATTTCTCGAATTGCCAACAGGTGTCGCTACTTTCTTCGTCATTGCCACCTTGAGTCTGAGCTAAGTCGCCGAAATTCACTACTCAGTCTCAGCTTAGCTTGCGCTCAATTTTTGTTATCTCCAACTCAACTGTGAATACAAAATATCCCTGAGACTTTCATTTTGACAGTTGGAAGACCTGGACTCACATTGAGCTCACGCTCAAAATCGTTTCTGAATATCGGCCTTAGTATCATTCAGTAGAGTTTCAGCAATACAGTCGACAGCAATCAACCTTTACATACGTATACCTGAATTATTTACGTTATGGGTGACTTTGCACGAAAAATGTAGGGCAGAGCACTGCTGTCGACTGTACAGTCGTTCGCAAACAAGTAGGTAGGTACGTGGAATGCAGCTAATTTTGTTATGAATTTTAGACTATGTAAATAATTTTGTTCATATTTTAGACTAAATTTAAATACCTACTTATGTTCACAATTTTCCTTTAAGATCTCGGTATATCTTAAGCCTAAGGGCCCAAGAGTCTGTAACGGAGCTTAGTGGCTGACGCACCATTTTGTCCATTTAGGCCCTCGGGGTATCACGTCTGGAATTATTGAAGAACCCCTTGCCGCCCTTTACTCTTGAAAAAACCTTGGTAATGTTCACAGCTTTCACTATTTAACGACATCGTTTCGTAGATCCAAAGAAGCATTAAATATGCGCCTTTTTGAAGTAAATAGACAATTTCGAATATTTTTTTTGGAATAAATCACAGGAAATCTTTCACCTTTCATAAATTAAGACGCCTAGCATGAAAACAGACAACAACAACATATGGAAAGATATCACGAGTGGGACACTTTTCTTATAATTCAATCTACTGCAATTATTGTGCAATTACATAGTGTAAAAGTAATTATTCTATGTATTTAACCATATTGTACAATTGTTTGTTTTCTTTCAATAAATAAAAATAAATAAATACTGTCCTAAATATATTTTTTTTAGATAAAAAAACAACTTTTACTATTGACGACGTGTCGTATTAGTAAAGTAGCTGAAGATTGAATGTTTTAACACATTTTTTTCATTTTATTGCGGGATAGTAAGTAACACATAATAATTTCATTATCCATTATATACATCACAGGCTACATCTATGTTTGTTACATTGCTTTTTGCTTTGTTTGTTGTGTACGTTGTCTCGTCTGTTATTTTCATATTATGTCACGTAGGTATCTGTTTTTCTATTTCTGTGATGTGTCTCGTTGTTATAATAAATGTCTTTCTTTCTTTCTTTTCTTTATGTGTTAATTTTCATTGAACAACAAACAAGAATAATTCAGTCAAGTTGTTGTGTTTGAAAACCGGTGGTTTAGCCCCATAACTACTTCTCGATTTCGAATAAGATCCCTAGACAGAGGCTGAAGGTACTATTTTATATAACCAATGACCTCTGGTTAGGAGTAAGGCTGTGAGCGTCCGACACTGACCCTGAGAAGTCGCAGAGGGCAATAAAAGTTATGAACGACCCAATCTTGGAACACATCGGTGCTTCTGACGAGCAACTATTGTAGATCACCCTACTGCACAGAGAGCCTACGTTCAATCTCGTCTCAAATACAACATACCTGTGCTACACCAACTATGTCAAGGCACAAAAACCTAGAAGAACAACCAGGCTAAGACCATTTAGGAAAATCAATTGATGGAATGAGTGGAATCTACAATCTTAAGCTAGACCATTTTTTTTCAGATAAATAATGGAGCTGATTATTTAATATAATGCAGCCTACACATGGCACAGGCTTTCTCTCAGAGAGAGAGAGAATGGCTTAATCACCACGCATGCTAATCGCTGAATGGCGATTTCAAGCGCTGAGGTATGTGAAAACCTCAGGCACTCCGGTTTCCCACCGTTACCTTTACAGTTAGCGAGTGGTATTGCTACTACATTTCCTTCATTCATCCATTTCCTTCCGTGGATGTCGTAGAAGGCAACATTTTTTATAATGATAACTTTAAGTGTCCATATGTTGACGTTTCTAAGTGTATCTTGTATGCCTAAAGATGAAATACAAAAGGAAATAAATTTCCAGGAGACTGGCAGCAGCGTCTTTCTGAGATTCCAACTGCATACTGCGATCGCCAACCCGCCTGCCAAGCGTGACGATTTTGGCAAAACCCCTCATGGTTATGAAAACCACGAAGGAGGCCTATGCCCGGCAGTGGGCGTCAAATGCCCGATGATGATGACGATGATTGCTACTACAGATTCACATTTTTAATTGATTGGACTAAAATATAATAATAATAATAATTATTATTATTATTAATTCTTTATTGCATAAAGACAGTGTACAAAAGGTGGACTTAATGCTCTGTCTAATGTCATAATGTCTAGTAACAAGATATACCTTCACTAACAGACCTTCTGAATGAACTGTATTCCTCTGGTATCTACCATACGGTCGTAAAATATAATCTCAGCTCTATTGCGTATCTTGTTTTGTACTTTATGTGATGGTTGAAGTTGGGTAACGGCAGCGTAGCGTGGTGTATGCGCATTCCCTGCTTGTATGTTTGGCCTTTACATCTACGTAATAGGATGATTTTATACAGAGTCCAGTGGCATCTTCACTCACACTAGATACGAGTAGGTGAAGGGGCCACTCGGTCGCTGCAGTCTGACATTGTTTTTTAGATGGAGTAGGCTTGCCCAGCACCTATACCATCCTGAGAGAGACACCATCCTAACCATTACTCCAGCTTAGCAAAAGGTTACAAGACTCGACGTTATGTGTCTTTTTCAAGGTGTAAAGATATTTGTCATGACAAACAAGTGACATCACTTTTAAACAAAAAATAAATCACACTTACAGTACAATTTAAAATTATTGATAACAATTCACTTTCAAGTGTTTACCAATACGGTATTTGGAGCTCGCTTCGAACAGACAAACCAAACAAATCCATCTGAAACGCAATTCAAATACGTTCTCTTTCACCAATTTCTTGAAGGAAGGATCTAAGGAGGAGGAAAAATACGATAAATTCTCCGTGAGAAGAATAAATAAGGTCCAACTTGCACCGTGTGGAACTAGACACAAGTTAGTCTTAGTGGCGTAATTCATAAACGTGCGATAAATCCATATGACATAATAATATGTAACGAATCCCGATGGTTTGAAACGATGGTTGTTGGCATAAGATCAAATTACTGTTCAAAATATTACATTTTTAATTGACTTTCCAATTAAAAATCTCACGTAAAACCTGAATAAATACGTAGATCTCAAACAAACTTACGTCGCTTATGTTGACCCACAGGGGATTTATTAAAAAAAAATCGGCCAAGTGTGAGTCGCAATCACGCACGAAGGGTTCCGTACCATTATCTATACAACATTAGACTCAACTATCGAGAAAAAAACCGCAAAAAATCACGTTTGTTGTATGGGAGCCCCCCTTAAATATTTATTTAATTTTGATTTAATTGTTTATTGTTAAAGCGAATATAAATCTTTTGTGAATATTTCAAGCGTCTAACTATTGCCGTTATTAATATCGAGCAAAAAACGGAAAAAAAATACGTTTGTTGTATGGGAGCCCCCCTTAATATTTATTTTATTTTGTTTTTAGGATTTGTTGTAATAGCGGCAACAGAAATATAGACGGTCACATAGACGGAAAGCCTCAGTAATAGGGTTCCGTTTGGCACCCTTCGGGTACGGAACCCTAAAAAGATGATGCAGCTTAATGATTACTCCGTTTGGTAAAGTTGAACAATGGAATAAGTTAAGCCTTTTCAGGAGTAGTTTTTTTATGAAATCATAAATATCAACGAATGTCGAATGTCTGTGAATGGTTACGTTGCCCACTACGGTGCACGACAATTGCTTTCCGTCTCTTGAACTTCCACTTTGTCAATTTGTGAATTTTCTCGAAGGAAAGCAGATTGTTTTATTTATTTTTGCCACTTACTGCACTTTCAGGAGCTCGTTTTTATCCTTTTGTGGCTTATTTGAAAAAGCTACTTGAGTAGACTTTGTAGGCGCTCATTTTGCAGTACAAAGAATACGAAGGGAAATTACATTTAAAAGGGTCAAAAATTTTTGTCAAACTTGAATTCTGATTACCATTTTTGAGTGAGAATCGGTGTTCAATAAGCAGAAACTACATTTAAACGATATGGTATCATCAACAGAACGCTACATTTTGAACATTTGATAAGATTTGTGAATTTCAAACTAAGTGCCAAAATAGTTTACAGTCCTCCTATATCGAAATGACAGAATATTTGAGTTCGGGTTTAACAATTCAAACTCAAATATTTTTAACTAATATAATATTGAAAGTATAATATTATTTATCCATAAAACGTATGCGACACATACACTGTTGCTAATTTTGCAAGCTTCAACAAAAACACCACGTACGATGAAACACCACGTACGATGTTTTGAAAACAACTTAATAATATTTAATGTTACAATTTTGAATTTTTCGAATTGTACATTGAACAGACTAAAGCTAAGTATCTTCGTGATTTAAAAAAAACTTAACACTCGTAGTTTGAAATAAGAAGTGCTCTATATACCCTTTAATGCTCTAGCAACGTTTTTGTTAAAGTATTATTTGCACATTTTTAATAGCATATTGGCGTCGTTTGTCCAGAGACTACCGTGCGGCATAAAACTAGCATAAGTAAAATTTTAAAGAAGATATTTTTGATCGAGTGAATAACTCAGTTCAGCCAACAACAATCTAGATACTCAAATCGATGACGGTGCCAGAACTCTTGAGTATTTTCAAGTCGGTGCGCTAAGAAAAGTTACCTAGAAACTGAGCATTGAGTCACAAATCGCTCCTTTACGACTCCGAAAGCTCCGCAAACTTCTCTTAGTGTACTCTCTTAGCGGTGGTAGCGCAGCGGTAGGAAGCTTGCCTCACATTAGGGAGGTCGTGGGTTTGACCCCCGGCATGTAACAATGAGCTTATTTTTTAAGTTACGTACATTTATGAATTTGTAGTAGCAAACTCGCTAGCCGTGAAGGAAAACATCGTGAGGAAACCTTAGCGTCTGAGGTTACACACCTTAGTGCTTGCTCCGTACAATTGCTCAAATATGAGGCTAAGTGCGGAAATCTCAGGTCTTACTAGAACTAGTATACGCTCTGTCGTTCGGACTTTTTTGAGTTTTTCTACAAAGGAGTACCTTTAGAGTGTTAGACTAAATTTCATTGAAGGAAAAAATTGTCAGGACCTATGTATTTGGGGCTTTCACATAACTGAGACTTATAGTGGAAAACCTCGTTTGCCATCGATAAGCTAAGAAGACATACTTCTTCATTTCAAATCGCCAATCCACGGCGAGCTCGTGAGATAATAATTAAGGGGCTTCAGGTAATAACACTAGCGCCACCGAGGAAAAAAAAACGGGACCCTATTACTAAGATTTGTCTGTCCATCTGTCTGTCTGTCTGTCTGTCTGTCTGTCACCAGGCTGTATCTCATGAACCGTGACAGCTAGGCAGCTGAAATTTTGACAGATGATGTATTTATGTTGCCGCTATAACAACAAATACTAAAAATAGAATAAAATTAATATTTAACGGAGGCTCCCATACCACAAACGTAATTTTTTGCCGTTTTTCTCGATCCTTGTGTCTAATGTTGTATAGAACCCTTCGTGCGCGAGTCCGACTCGCACTTTGCCAGTTTTTACAGATTGAATTTGGCAAAAAATACCTGTACAACTCTCGATCATGTTAACAGTGATTTAGGACGCCATGGCCGTGATCCTAAGGCAAAAAACCTAGCACCTAGGACCAGATAGCAATAACGCCAAAAACGGCCGTTTTTGGCATTAAATGCTATTTAGGCCCAGGTTTGTGATCCTGGGCTCTTTGTCGTGGGTCTTAAAAATCACTGTTAATATGATTGAGAGATACTTTTTGCAAATACGATGTGTAAAAAAAATATATAGTTTTTCTTTGTTGGTTGTGCTATTTTTGGTTGTGGTAAAAGGTTTAATTATTATCGATACTTAAGAAACCGTTTTAAGATTTTGCGTTTTGTCAATAACACATTTTTATCAACTCCTTATAAAACTATGAATCTCCAAACAAAACGAATGGAAAAAATATAATAAGGCTTATTTTCCCCACCCAAATAAACGGAGAAAACCTAGTACAAACTAAAAAAATTCCCTGTTTTAATCGCATGACGGATGCGAGCGCTAAGCCGAAAATTAATTAAACTAAACTCCTGTTGTAAAACTCGGAACTAGCGCGACTTAAAACAGCTAATAATTGTTTAGTACTGTTTGCATCCACTAACAAAACGTTTTGAAATTTTTCATTAAAGGCTTTTGGAGTAAGAACAGCGTAGTCTCTCTATCTGACACAGGCTATTGTAAAATATATCGATATTATTTTCAGATGAAACAGGAGTCTCAGGAATAAAGTAAGATATTCAATGTTTTTTATTCGAACGCATCTCACTAGAACTTTTAAAGTAAATATATAGTTACATAATTTTTTTTATATAAAAATACATGAATACATGCTTGCGTGTATGTAAGCACGTATTCTTATAATTCCGAACGTTATTTGAATATTTTGGAAATACTGTTAGAAAGCCAGTAGTTTTTGACTTTCGGCAAAAATTTGATTAGATTAGAACACTTTATTGTATACACAAGAAAACAAAATACATTAAAAGACCGTTCTAAGTTTTGCCGTATACAATTGGCGGTCTTATCGCTAAAAATATTTTTGTATCCAAATGTCTATTTATCTATTTTTTCGGTATTATCTATTAATACATACTAAATAAAATTGATCGATACATTATTATAACTTACCCAACCCTAGCTTAACATGAAAACGAGGCTGGTTTATTACTCGGTACGAGTATGAGGTTCTTGTGCTTGTTTTATTACGAGCGCCAATTTTATTGCGTTGTCTTTTGTATTTTCATCGTAGATTGTCCATGCGTTAGGGGTAGTAAAATGGAAATTGACGACAGAAAATCGCGTATTTAAAGGCATCGACTGACTAGGTCGGCCATAATCGTGCAACAGGCCAATAGAGGAGAAAAATGAGATAAAAGTATTTATTACCAAAAACAGGTACATTACTACTAATAAGTTGACCACAACATCAGGCAAAAACATTTACCCGATTACCTAAAAATTTAGCGGTACAGAGTAGCTAAACTTAAATTAAAAATAAATTATTCTCTAAAATCAAAAACTTAAAAAAGTATGAAAATACATCCTTAGACCATGCTAATCTAAGGTATGTAATTTTTAAACTACTTAATAGCGGTAAAATATAAATTAACCGCCTCAATCGCATCTTAATCTGTATATAAAAGGCAAACGTTACTGACTGATCTATCAACTGAAATCTTGCACGCAGATAGTTATTATGCGGTACACATCTGGTTAAGAACGGATTTTTCAATTTTCACCCCCTAAGAGGGTGAAACGAGGGTCCAAAGTTTATATGGAGAAACAATATTAGACGGCTTATTTTTATTCGAAACTTCACAGAACTTTTACTTCTGTAAATAAATAAGTGAAAACGTGTTACAGGATTTTTAAAAATTCAATACCTAAGAGGGTGAAAGGGGGTGCCAGCCAATGTTTGTATGGCACCTAAAACATTTGTGGTCAGGTTTTATTGAAACTTAGTACAAATGATTTTCACAAAATTTGTGAGATTCCAACCGTCTACTGCGATCGCCAAGCCGCCTGCCAAGCTAAGCGTGGCGATTATGGCAAAACCCCTCATGGACATGAAAGCCACGAAGGAGGCCGCAGTGGGCGTCAAATGGCTGATGATGATGATGAATGTCCTTGCCCGGTTACCATAGTACAGGGTAATCTAGTTTCGGACCAGGTTAAGTCATTGTATTGTGTGGAAGTTATTATTGTTATTAATAATGATTTCAAAGTAACGGAAGTAATAACATTTTTGTTTATGCAGGACTTCCGACCTTTGGGTCCAAACGGCGAAACTTCATTATTCAGAGTGGTAGTAAGTATCGCAGCGTTATAATTTATCTATTTGATAATTTTAGCATTTTGAGGGCTCAAAAACGTTCTAGTACCTCAATTTAAAAAAAAAAAACATATCTTATTTACGAATTGTTTTCGTAAAAAGTGTCTTAGAAATCTCTCAATCATGTCAATAGTGATTTTTGAGATCTAAAACCGAATACCTAAGGCCCAAAATCTAAGAATAGACAGCATTGCTGCTGAAACCGGGCGCTTTGGCATAAATAAATGGTAGATAGTCCCATGTTCTTAGTGGCGGTTGCTAAAAATTACAATTTATATGATTGAGGGATTCGTGCGACCGGTTTTGCTGAAACTAAAATGTAAAAGAAGACGTATAGTTTTTATAGGCTGCTCTAGTAAACCTCTGAATGGAGCAACGTAATTGAGAAGTGGAACAGCTGTTGAACAAGACTGACATTGGATTTTTTGCCGTCCACACTGATGACGATAAAATCCACGAAAATTTACATGAAAAAAAAAATACACCTGTCTGAACCCAGCTTTATGCATGTAAGTCACTCAAAGGCGTGGGGCCTATAAGAAGGACGTAGGTCAAAGGCGCGAAAAGATGCGGCGTCCTTTCAATTCACTTTCATACAAAATGTACAGAAGCGATGGAACATAGACCACACAAATAAGATTGGGCGAGTACGGGAACTCTATACAACGCCCTCGTCCCACGTCCTTCCAATGTGCCCTAGGCCAAAGGGTTTCAAGTCACTTTATCCAGTAGATTAGAGGCGTTAGCCGAGGCGAGGCAAGTTTGGGGTTTGGTGGCAAACAGCAAACTATGTTCCTGTTGTATTTCTCTCGGTGAGACTTTGAAGGAGTTAGGTCGTCTTCTTACAGCACAGTCGGATGAACTTTAATATGATACAAAGTTCGTTTACCTACAACTGATATAGAGTTGGATTCAACCGCACGCCTAGAACTTGCTTGTGTTGTTTGTTATGTGGACTCTTGCTGGAATCGTCGTAATTTAAAGGACACTGAGTATCTAACTATGTACCTTTGTAAATATTCAATTCAATTCAATTCAAATATTTTTATTCATTGTAAAAACAGAATGTTTACTTAATGAACGTCAAAGTTGTTAGTTTCACAATTAATGGATTATGTGGAGAAGAAGCTAACAAAGAAACTCCACATTTATTCTTTTCAAAACACGTTATATTTTGTGTTCGTTGTTTTTTTCAGTGTACGATAAAGAATATTCTTATCTTATCCTTAAAGTCATACAGTTTCATTTATTAAAACACAATTCTTTAAAACACTTCAGAGGCAGTTCGCATTGTCGGTGGTAAAAGGAAAAACGTAACCACTGATTGTATGAACTGCCTCTCAGGAGAGTTTTTGAGAAATCATGTGTTTATGAATAAGACCCAAAATGTTTTATTCGAAATACTTTAGAAACTGCAAATATATGAACATGGCACACGGCTATTCATTTCAAGGTCTCATTTATGAGAAAAAGTTGACGAAAAAACTCTGAACTTAGACATTTCAATTTTGGTCCTTAATAAACAGAGTATAAGTTATTATTCTAAGACCTAGAACTCATGCGAACATAAAAAAAAAATTCGTAACATGAACACTTCATACGAGCCGCATTAATACGAGCGAGCAGAAGTTGAGCTTAGAACAAAATACTACTTATACGTACATTTTACCACTTTATGATTCTAAGATTCCCATTTTCTCTTTATTTTTATTTCTTGCCAGAATTTACACATTCCTTTCAGAGGTCCGTTAAAATGAAGACGATGCCAGTTTCTACCGGATCTCTAAAACATTTGCAGCCAGTGTTTATCATAACGTTGCCAAAAAAGAGGTTGCTGTTGTGAAACTGGTTGAATATATCTGCAAATCGTTCAAATGTCTTTGCGATGTATGTAATTGTTAACTGTATCCTTTCACGTTTACATTAGCTTTTGAGGAAGTGAAGCTTGGCCACAAAACTTGAAGATGAAGCTTGGGTAGGTAATCTGATGTACTTACTCGATTGTTGACTCGGAACGCGGCGCCACTGATTCAATGCAGCTTAAGACAAACAAGTAAGAAACTTGGTCTGAAACTTACTTTACAATAATTTTCTTGCAATAATAGATTTTTATTAAAGTCATTCAATTTTCTATTTATAATTGGATGTTGTATTTATTTCAATGTAAATAACATTAGAGAAAGTATATAAAAGTAAGTAGTTTATAAAGTAATGCTAATACGTATAATTTCTAATTAAGTATCTATTTATAGGTAGAAAACTTATAGCCGAGGTATGAGGCGCGTCGACAGCTCATTAAAGAGCGAACGGCCCCACCGGCCCAGTGTCTCGACCAAAATGGCGAAAATATGTACTGGTTACCCAATGTTGCATATTTCCGTTTGAGGTTCTCCGCTGGGCTGGCCGCTGAGCCAGCCGCCCTTCCACTCTGAGAAACATGGGAAGGCGCCAGCGTGTCGACGCAGGTTGAGTCCCACACTAGCGCCCTCCCGCGTTTCCAGGGTATTGACGTCATTCCGTCGGGCTTCTTTCCATCATCGCGGAATATTCCCGGAGGTTTCAACACTGCTGTAACTCTGGATGTGGCGGGAGCCCTTCGTACACTCATACACACTCACACACACACTTAGCACGTTTCTTGTTTTTTCCTTTAATTACCAGTAGTCAGGTGACTGCTGATTTTTAGTTAATGCATAATTGTTTTTTTTTTATTTTTATTTATTTATATAATTTTATATTTAACGTGTACCTACCTGCCTTAACTCCTGCTCTAAATGTCAACCTTAGAGCTGGGGAGTGCTGAAAACCAGCGTTGGTTACTACCCTGTGGTGGCCGACATGTTAGCTGAGCTCTCTCCAATTACCAAAATGGTTAGACGTCGTCTAAAAAAAAATGTCATCATAAGCAGCCTATATACGTCCCACTGTAGGGCAGAGGCCTTCTCTCACAGAGAGTATGGGCTTAATCACCACGCGTGCCAACCGCGGATTGGCGATTTCAAGCGCTGAGGTATGTAAATAGCTCAGACACTCAGGTTTCCTCACGATGTTTTCCTTCACCGTTAGAGAGTGGTATTGCTACTATAACTTCACAAATGTACATAACTTAGAAAACAAAGTCATAGGTACATGCCCGCACTGGGAATCGAACCTGGGCTTCGAAGTCCAATGTTCTACCCACTAGGCTACCACCGCTTATAAAAAAAATGTGGCTCTCTGCTATTATTGCTTTTTTAAATTGTTTGTGTTTTGGTAATAAACGATTTTTATTCTATTCTATTATTTAAGGCTGCGTGCCTCGGTAAGCAGCCAGCACTCCGTTGACAGGATAGCCCGTGGTGACCCATATTGTTGACGTCAGCTCCGCAGGGGCACCGATGGGCATCGATGGGGCACAGTGACAGCACGCCGACCCGAAGCGGTGCTAAAATATAAGGAATAAGATAAGTTAATAATTTATCTGTCCATTATTAGATAACACTTACTTGTTCTATGAAGCCAATCTAGTAAATCTACTGGTAACCAAATATTAGCTCAAGCCAATAGTGTCAACTTAATTGGAAGGTGCTAGTAACTGTAATACAGTTTTTAACTAGAATGGGTATTTAACGACCCCTACTTTATTATTAGCATATAAATTGATGTAACGAAGCAAAGCTCTTTTGTAAACTCTTCTTATGGTCAATAGACCTTTATACTTTACTTTTTAATCACTCACAGTAGGCCATATTAGCGTTCTGCTCCTATATTATGTGCACAAAGTCGTCTAACCAATCGAGCGGTCGTCTAGCTGTCAAATTCCATACTAATTGCTGTCGCAAATGTCAGGATTCGGACAGGATTAAGTGCACGTAATTAGACCCAGGGAAGACCTACGAATGAAAACCTCTTGGAACTTACGTTTCCCTTTCTGAAGGTGCAAAAGAATCACGTTTCAATACGGGATCTATGATCACGATTAGTTTTCACTTTAGCAAGGAGCGTAAAATGTACGGCAGAATAAATCAGTCTTTAATTGGCTCATTATGTTCTTTACCATAGATATTACCGTTTATTGGTTTATTACCTTAGCGCTTGAATTTGCCAATACGCGGTGGGCACGCGAGGTAATCAGGCCTACACAGTCTCTCTGAGAGAAGGCTTGTGCCCTGCAGTGGGACGTATATAGGCTACATAAAAAAATACAGTGACAGTATGAGCGGTGGATGGTGGGTGTACTGAAATAATTCGGCTGTAACAATTCGCAAGCCCCGCCCCCCGGTACAATTTGCATGGGGCCATTTTTTAGCTCGGGTTAGGCGCTAAAATGCTATGAGATTTTACTATCGCCAGGTCAGACCTATTTACCTTTCATAGTTCTTTACACATTCATAACAGTATTTCAATTTTGATGTTTTTGCATACCTGCGACACGGCCATTGTTAACAATTTGTTTTCATAAATAACAACTGGACTGAAAAATGTAAGCTGGCACACGGAAATGCAATTCAGCGAAGCACTTTGAAATCTAAAATAGGAATATTTAGAGAAGCGACATTGACTACATAAGCAAAGTTTATTTTATTAGTATAAAAAGGATTTTTTAATTTGTATTACTTTATTGAGAAAAGTACTTTTGAAAATATTTATCCTTCCACGTTGTCGTTGTGCTTACCAGGCATCTAATTGCCTCGAAAGTCTATGACTTTCTTCACGACATTTTCCCAGAGAGCACAACAAGATAAGCCGTGGCTCAGAGCAACTCATTCACACGTCAGCGCTGTCTTGTTACACTTGTGCCGCAGTGTAAGATTTGCAAAGGGTCCAGCCTTTGTCGACAAAATTACTCTCTCACAGAAATTTTCATTTTGTAGTTACATTCGGTGTACCTACACCAAAAGTGATTTTTTAAATTTAAAATCACCTTAATTCTCAACATAATAAATAAATTAGGTCGTGTGTATTTACCATCAAAAGAGATTGTTACTATAGAAATAGAAAAATCCTTTTTGACTTCATTGTTGGTCCGGAATTTTTCTTTTTCTTACCCTTTTACAAGTTTACTCTTAGTCTGGACTACATGATGGGTGAACTAACGGTTCGGAGACGTATCTAAAAGGATCGGATCTTAACAACCGATGCATTATTTAAAAATAGATGAAAGATGAAACAACAACACACCTAAAATGTTTCTTTATAACTACTTCCGGATTGATTTAGCTTTCGAACTTTTTCATTGTTACTGTTTTTCTGTCTCAAACTTTCTTAGGGCCTACGTAAGTGCACCAAATGCTGAGCAATTCCGATCGTCTGTCAATAGCCATACTAATTTGACAGTTAGACGTTCGGAATCTCACAGGATTTGGTGCACGCTGAAGATAAAGATAAAGATATTTATTTGTCAAACATGAGTTTTCAAGACGATGGTATACAGTCGGATATTTGTCCTGTATGCTTTGCCATTGTAGACGTACAAATTTCGTTGTGAGAGAGCGCCTTAAAATTGTCTTACTTTTATTAGAAGCGAAACTAATTTTGTCAATACATAACTTTTACATTAGAACGAAATATTTAAATGTCATAAGTACTTATTATACACAATTACATGAAAATTTAAAATGTCAAGAAAAATAAAATAAAGAAATTAATTAATAAAAGTGAAGGAACAAATATCTTAAGATCGCTTAGGATATCACGACGACATCACCTCTCAGTTGTTTGCTGTGCTGTGCAAAATGTTCGTAATTTTAGTGACTGACCATATTTGTCAAAAATATACAAATTTTTGTAATTTATTATTAAGAAAATTTAGATTTACGAGCGAAAAGGACGACATTAACGCTCTTCAGGCTGGGTTCTCTGACATTACCCCTAAATCAGGTGTTTTCAAATATATTTTACTCTTTAGTGGTTAGTAATAGAGGTTAAAGTATGAAATTGCCGTTTTATTGCAATAGGTTCTTTGAATTGACATAGAATCTTCATGGTTTGAGGTTTTCGAATGAAACTTTTTTCAAATGGTTTCTATGATGTTCTTTTTTTAAAAAATGTGAAATATTTGAATATCGACTTTCAATTGTTTTTGTTATTCAATTTAGACAAGAAAGATGGATACTGCGAAAATTCGAGTGATTTTTGAATACGAGTTCCGACGTGGAACTAACGCGGCAGAAACAGCCCGCAATATCAATGCTGCGTTTGGAGAGGGGTCTACTAATGAACGCACTGTGCGATTTTGGTTTAAACGCTTTTGTGATGGAAATTTCGACTTAAAGAACGAGCCACGAGGAAGACCGCCCACACAGGTGAATAACGATGAATATTTAGATAGTGGAAGCCGACCCTAGTCAAACTACCCAGGAATTAGCGACATGGTTTAACGTTACCTTACCCACAATATTGACTCACTTGCGTCAAAACAATAAAATAAAAAAATACGAAAAATGGGTGCCTCATAATCACTCGAATTTTCGCAGTATCCATCTTTCTTGTCTAAATTGAATAAAGAAAACAATTGAAAGTCCATATTCAAATGTTTCACATTTTTTAAAAAAAGAACATCATAGAAACCATTTGAAAAAAGTTGCATTCGAAAACCTCAAACTATGAAGATTCTACGTCAATTCAAAGAACCTATTGCAATAAAACGGCAATTTCATACTTTAACCCCTAATATATAAAATCAGACAAAAATATATATTTCTTTTTAATGTGCTATCTATGGCCGTCGGTAATTATTTTGATGATTTTTTTAAATTTTATACCAAAAAAAATCGCAAACATGAGTGTAAATTATCACTAGATATAGTTTTATTTGAGCTATACCGAGTTTTGGGTAGTAAAAAAATATACCAAAATGACTATCACGGAATGTATTAATGAAGTCGGTCGTGAAAATTCTATTAACAAGATTTGTATTTCTGTAATTTCAAAAATCCCTATTCTTCCCTCAAGTTTTCGCTCGCGCAGCGCAATAAGTCCCATATAAATCCGCTTAAAGAACCAAACCTTAAGTCATTACACTGACCTCAACAGCTCAGCTCTTGAAAATAATATTACTGGAAAGGTACGTAAATAAGAAAAAGCTGTTAAAAGTCGCACCCGAGACGTGCCGTCAGTGGAGTGGGCGCCATAAAATATTCTTGTAACCGTCGCAACTGATTTATGTGAGAACTTTCACTGACTTCGCTGGAAAATGTACCGTGCACTGCGCCTTTCTATCGATAACTGCTAGAAAATCTGGTGAACGAGTCGATGACTTGGTTTGTTAGGAACTACAATCCACCACATTTTGCAGTCTTGGAAATGTTAGAACTGTATTGGCGGTCCTAGGTTTGCACCTAGAGGCAAGTTAAGAGAGATCACCAAAATTCACCAAAGTTCTTGCCTATTGGCTGCGTTGATTCGGGGAACAAAAATCGATATTGGAGTTGGCCTATTTTTACCAAATGCAACTTTCCCGAAAAAAAAATCATGATTCTTTATCTGTAAACATAAGCATGATTTTTCAGGAAAGTAATAAGAAATAATATAAACCCTGGCGATTTATACTTTGAAAAATATAAATCTGAGAAAAAACTCACAAAACAAAAGTGTCTTGTAAAACACGAATTCTAATTGGGCTACTCTATTGGTTTATTTAAAAAATGTGCTTTTCCTAAAACAGCCCAATTAGAGTTCGTGCTTTACCAGAAACTTTTGCTCTGTGAGTTTTTTCTCAGATATATATTTTTCTTCTATTTGCTTACATATAATTATTACAATTCTATTTAACACATATGGTTTACTTTAATTACAAAGCAGAAAAACAATATAAACTCAGAAAATCTATTTGGAGAAATAGAAAATTGAGCAAAAATTGTTCTAATTTCGTAGAACATAAGTTGTTGTAAGTCACGAATTCTAACCGATATGTTTTTGACATTGTGATTTTTAGGGTTCCATACCCGTAGGGTGCCAAACTATTACCCTGCCTCCACTGTCTGTCTGTCTGTCCGACCTTCAAAGGGAATCTTTGGAACCGTAATAGGTAGCCAGTTGAAATTTACACAGAATGTGTGTTATTACCAGTGATCGGAGTAGATATATTGATTTTTCGTACTTGCATCATGATTTCATAACATGGAAATGCCATATTTCTTAAAGTTTTAACGTCATTGCCATTGTCATCATTACCATTTTTTTTTAAGATGAAATGTTATCGGTAATGCGTAATACGTGTGTAATGAGCAATAAGTGTATGTAACAAATTATGACATACATTGTAACGTTATTATTTTATAACAACATTTTATTTAAATAAGTTGGATAAAACCTGTTAAATAACTTCTGATATAGGCACTAAAACTAATCAAGCTCAAACTAAAAGGGTTTACGCATTTCTCGACTGCGCATCTCTAAAACCACTTATTACGTGGAGCCGGACAGCGTGTCCCCTCTCTCGACCGCTGCCCGCGCCATTTGCCTCCGGTCCATCGGCGAGCCTGCGCGTGCGCTTCTCCTTGTTTGAATCGCCAGTCGCCGGCGCGCCGTCTCTAACGGCCGCGAGTCAATTTTATTAATTTTCTTTTTAAAGAAAGCCGTGGTTTACTATCACGTTTGTGTTCTCGTCTCCCCACACTTTTTGGGTAAGTTGCAAACAGATATTTCAACTAGGTATTTGCTAATTTAGCTGTAGATTAGTTTTATAGTGCTTGTAGGAACATATGTAATTTATTTCCCTTCTTTTCGTAATAGCGTAGTGCTTATACGTAGTTTTAACAACTATTTACCGTGTCGCAGAGCGCCTCTCATAGCTTGCTCGCTCGGCGACACACAAGATGGCGCCTCACAAAATTGCCAGTCATGGTTGCATCATCCATACATTTCGTTCATACAATTTAAAATATTGATGTTTAGCTTTATCTGCACACTAGCTTGCGCTTGCCACTTTTGTTAAATTCCAAATAATGTTGCAGCTAGTGTGAAAATGTTGGCAATTAGTAACTGTAGATACCTACTAATTTTTGATTATCATTTTCATTATCATTTTTCATTATAATTTCCATCTCGCATCACTCCACTACTGATTTCCTTCACCGCCACTTACAAACTAGTTGGGTTTCTTCTTCTTCTGCCGAACCGGTGGCGGTGAACTATATCTTTCCGATGGCTGTGTACTAATGCGAGGGGCTTCTCCACAGGGTCCAAGTACCGGACCAGAATTCCTTTTACGGAGCCGAAGACCCCCGGGGTGCCTGTTCCCGCCGTTTTGAAAAGGAGATCCGCCGTTCCCGCTGGCCAAACCTTCTCCGCACTTGGTCCACGGCCGTTGGGGGAACGTTTCTACTGTCTCCGGTCGGCTCAGGGGAGTACCTGACCGTGGTTCCGCTAAAGAGAGACCAAAACTAGTGTAGGGTTATTTTCTAACTCACAACCCAAGTAATTGAAGAAGTGCTAATTAGACTATATCTTGTTTTTTTTTATTTATATAACGTTTTTTTTTATTTCTTCTTTATTTTATGTCGCAGCCTCTTCAAGGCTAGCGTGACAACATTTATGGCTCATTTTTCATTATATTTCTATCGTCGTCTAACACTTGATGTGTTAAACTAAATTTCACTATATGAAAATATCAGATTTAGACAAAATTTATGTAAGTCAAATACACATTACATCATTACCGTCTATATTTCATCATTAGCATTTACAAACAACAAATGGTAATGATGACAACGGCGATGACGGCTAAGACTTTAAGAAAACTGGCATGTCCATGTTATGATTTTATGATGCAAGTACAAAAAATCAATATACCTACTCCGATCACTGGTTACGGCGGATTAGTTAACAAATAAGTAATAATAATAGTGAGAGGGGCCGTTTTTTTTTGTTTTTGCTCTATCCTAAAAACGGTAATGCACACATAGGCATCCAACTTGGCGTGATTGTAAGTCTTATTATAATATTCTAACGACCAATGATTAAAATCTGCCAAGCTTGAGTACAGAACCCTCGGTGCGCGAATCCGACTCGCACTTGGCCGGTTTTTTTTTTTAAATACACTTTTATATGTCAACGTCGGTATTTCAGACTTCTTTGTATACAAGGAATATGCTCCAATGACTAGTTCAACTCTTAGATACAATGATAGTGATGATATCTT
The DNA here is from genome assembly GCA_963969515.1 of Yponomeuta evonymella. Taxonomy (NCBI): domain Eukaryota; kingdom Metazoa; phylum Arthropoda; class Insecta; order Lepidoptera; family Yponomeutidae; genus Yponomeuta; species Yponomeuta evonymella. Next base: position 6,746,377 of record OZ018366.1, on the reverse strand, counting down.
GTGATGATTATTTAGAACCAACAAGCCAGATTAGTTCTTAGTTCTAGCACTTTATTCTAGAGAACCAAAAATATTGCGATATTATTTTACAATATAATATAATATCAAAATCGGTAAGGGACGACCCAGGCGGACATACTTCGACCAAATAGGGGATGCATTAGCAAAGGGCAAAATATAAAGTACCCGAAACCGGCGTGCGTGCATGCAACGACTAATGAATATTGAGGAAGCGAAAGTGATCTGTCAGGATCGTGGCAAGTGGCAGTCCCTGGTCTCTGCCTACCCCTCTGAGATACAGGCGTGAGTTAATGAAAATGAAATGAAATAAATGGAGCATTAAAAAAAATCCCAGTCCATTTCCAAAGTTAAGTGTTAAACACCTGCCTTTTATAGGTTTATTATAAAAAAAAAAATATTTTAAATGTTATAAAACGCACGCGTAATTAAAATTAAGCTGTCCCGTTTCATAATATACACGTAACATTTTCGGTGTCTTGTGTGCAGTTATGCTTTTTATGACCCCAGCTTATATGCGACGGTGAAACTTCATAAGAGAACTGACTATTCCCATCGAATCCGGAAATAACTTAGAGTTGTAATTAACTGCACAACAAATTACTTGGGGCATACTGAAAGTTTCTGAATTCTGATAAATAACACTTACGATACCTTTATTGTCCAGGACTGAGGAGGTTAAGAAGAGGTTAATCGCAAAAACAAAATGGCTCCAATAGTAGAAATTTCGGCGACTTGTAAGAAAAAGTGAAGTGTTGATGTTTGTGGAGTTTTATGAAGCTTTGGAAGTATTGTGAAATGTACAGTTTCCATTTCCGTGATCAAACTATATAATAATCAGCCTATATGCGTCCCACTGTTGGGCACAGGCCTTCTCTCAGAGAGAGAGTATGGGCTAATCACCACGCGTGCCCACCGCGGATTGGCGATTTCAAGCGCTGAGGTATGTGAATAGCTCAGACACCCGGGTTTCCTAACGATGTTTTCCTTCACCGTTAGCGAGTGGTATTGCTACTATAACTTCACAAATGTACATAACTTAGAAAGAAAAGTCATAGGTACATGCCTGCACTGAGAATCGAACCTGGGTCTCCCGCTTCCGAGTCCAATGTTCTACCCACTAGGCTACCAGAGATTTTCATAGTATATTCTCTCGCAATTAATGCATTTTTGCATTCGCTGAAACCATTGTACAAAGCAGTTGGACCAGTTCTCCTTAGGAACCTCTTCAATGGCTTCATGCTTGATTCAGGGCTTGTAAAACGTGTAAAAGTTTGTCTTTTGTTTTTGGAAACAAAAAGAAGTCACAGGGTGCGATGTCTGGGCTGTAAGGCGGATGTGTTATCAGCTCCACATTTGAAGCTTCCATTACCTTAGCGGAATGTGAGGATGCATTGTCGTGGTGAAGCAGGACATTGATTCGAGGATGCTTTTCGCGAACTTAAACGAAAACGAAAGGTTAAAGTCATTTAAATATTTTTTAATACACAAACATAGGTTGTGGCAGTACTGATTTGGCTTAAAATTTTAATGGCACGCAAGAAAGAACAGTCTACTCTTGGACGTTTTAGGAGCAGACCGCAAGCGGGTGCTATTTATGGCACGTCGCAATGCACCGAACTGTCCTCTCCCAGGAGGCACTGCCGCGTTTTATGCGGATCTTTACAGCTCAAGTGTTTTTATTATCTCACTGTCTCGTCCTGTGACTGGAATAAAATAAACTAAAAACCTTCCAAGATTTTTCATCAATTTTTTATAAAGATACCAAAATGCACAACATATTATTGTTTATTTTAAACACAGAAACATACTTTCATCTTAACACGTTAGGTATACTCAGTATTCTTTTTTATGTAGGTTTGTAATTACAGTACAGATACTGTTTACAATAAACTTCCACTTAAAATCAAGGCTCTCGCAGGTGATCGGTTCCTGAAGGCTTTAAAGCAGTGCCCAGTAATATTGTCCCCTTATAATTTAAATGAATTTCATGATAATTGTGGTAATAATAATTCGTGTGAGTGAGATAATATCACACGGAAATATTTTTGTTTAATGCTAGTGACGTAAATTATTTAATTATGGCGAATTGACATAAATGATCTAACTTTTTTGTTATATTTCACTTGATTGAACGGTTATAATATTTATTACATAGAAATATAGTGATATACCCAAATTTAATTTAATTTTTAACAATATTATTATTATTATATAGCCATGCGGTAAAATTACACATTTTCTTGTAAATATGAAAGTGAATAGTTCACTTTATTGCCAAAAACACACTTTATACATAAATATAGACATAAGCTTACATAATTATCTTGTATGAACAATACCTACTTAAGACTTTTTTAATGTACCTAATTTAGTGCAATAAATTTAATTTGATTTACCCAACATATATGTGCTGGTCATGAAACTGGGCATCGACTATAAATTATACTTCTACAATACCTACATGTATCCATACTTGTAATTATTTAAATTCTAACTTTTTAGTGCTGTAGTGTTTCGAAGTCAGTTTTTACTTTTTATTTAAAATTTTTATTTTTAATTTTTAGTGGGGGAGTGGGAGAAAAATATACGAGTCCTCATCAGATCTTCACTAAATTAAAATGGGACCAATGGGACGTTATAAATTCGAATAAAAAAAATTAATTGTCGAAATCGTTTAAGATTTGACGGAGTTATGGAAGAACATAGCGAAAAAAATATACGCGTGGAATCGATAACCTTCTCCTTATTTGAAGTCGTTTAAAAAGGAGGTGGTTATTATTACTAATTTTATAAAACAAAATGTAAAGAAAAAGTGTTTCAATAGTGTTTCTGTGACAATTTCAATAAATGTCTTCTTTCTTTCAATGATGAATGTTTTTCTCTGCCTTTAATGTTACTGGGAGGTAGCGTGTAGGGTAACGAGGGTAAACATTCTGAGGTGAGTAGCTTTCAACCGTCGATCAATAAGTTTGTGGAACAGCTTAGGTTAATTAAAGCTTTGACTTGTTTCGCGGAACAAGTAATTTACGTGGTGCCAGCAGATATGAAACAAGCGCTTGTTCGGTCGGTTTATAAGAAAGTTATGTATTTGATATTTCTTTTGTGCGACGGCCTTTAGAGCGATGGTAGAGAGCGGTAGAGTGCCGGCTTCACATTCTGGAGGTCGTGGGTTCGAATCTCGGCATGTACCAATAACTTTGTTTTCTAAGTTACGTACATTTGTGAAGTTGTGGTAGCAATAACACTCGCTAAGGAGAACATCGTGAGGAAACCTGATTGTCTGAGGTGTTCATACCTCACCGCTTGAAATTGCCAATCCGCGGTGGGCATACTTACCATGTAAAGTCCACACTCTTACTCTCTATCTCTGTGGGAAGGCCTTTGTCCTGCAGTGGCTACATAATAAAATACATATTTCTAATGCGCATTAATAACATTTTGGCACTAGGATTTATTAATATTATATTTGAGGGTACCTAATTTGGTAGTCTCACTTGATTATTCGCACTTTACATTTAATTAAAATCCAAATTTAAATTTGAATTTAGAAAAAAAAATATGACATAAATATTATATTATATTAAAAGAAAAATTATTCTTAACAATTTGTTTTGGAGTAAACAAAATCTCCTTAGTGTATAATAGCCACTGCATAAAGAATATAGTATTTAAGTGGTTTTCTCTTAAAGGGCTCCATGAGCAATCTACATGATTGAGATATTTAAATGATACTTATTACAAGACTATCAGTAACAAAGATATGATTTTTTTCGTTGCTGACGCTAGTGGACCTCCCGGAGCCCCTATGGGCTGGTTTTACCAGTAGAATCCGTCTCACTCTCATTATAGGTACTAACATTTTTAATGATCGAAAAACATCAAGTATACTTTGACAAATGTTATCTGAGGTAGAACTAGGTGTTAAATGACTGAAAACGCGTTTTATCGACCTTAGTACGCTTCGACCAAGTCACCTATTTCAGCTACTAATATGTTACTCGTATCGTATAGGTACACGCCAACGATCTTAGTATACACTCTGATGAAAATGGCCGATTTTGGTGCACTCGGACCGCTCTACTAGTCTTAGCTGACTAAAGCCGGGTTTTGACGGTCTCAGTACGCTCGATACAGTTTTAGGTGATTAAATCGCACTCGGTCCGAGCGCACTGACCGTCGCCATAATCAACTAAAACCGTACGCACACGATTCGAGCGTACTAAGACTGTCAAAACCCGGCTTAACCTTCAGCCCTGACCTTGACAATAACAATAGATTTATATTGTTATGGTCAAGGTCAGGACTGAGGAGGTAAAGATGAAATCGCAAAAACAAAATGGCTCCAATAGTAGAAATTTCGGCGACTTGTAAGAAAAAGTGAAGTGTTGATGTTTGTGGAGTTTTATGAAGCTTTGGAAGTATTGTGAAATGTACAGTTTCCATTTCCGTGATCAAACTATATAATAAGCAGCCTATATACGTCCCACTGTTGGGCACAGGCCTTCTCTCAGAGAGAGAGTATGGGCTAATCACCACGCGTGCCCACCGCGGATTGGCGATTTCAAGCGCTGAGGTATGTGAATAGCTCAGACACCCGGGTTTCCTCACGATGTTTTCCTTCCCCGTTAGCGAGTGGTAATGCTACTATAACTTCACAAATGTACATAACTTAGAAAGAAAAGTCATAGGTACATGCCCGCACTTGGGATCGAACCTGGGTCTCTCGCTTCCGAGTCCGATGTTCTACCCACTAAGCTACCAACGCTCACTACACGCTCTAACTATAGTTTTACATAAATTTAAATGTAGAACGCCGTAAATTTTTGGCATTTTTTGGCACGAGTAGCGACACCCTTAGCCATAAAACGCCTATGAATGGAAGCAAAATTTGAATCTGGATTCACTAAGATTTGTGTACATTATGCTAGTGGACTACAGTTCTTAGTCACTAAGATGAATCACTCAGTCCGAGCGTACTAAGATTGTCAAAACGGTGTTTTTCCAAAGCTTGAGTTCGAAAACCAATATAAGGTTGAAAAATCTCAACATTTCATGTCTGTAAATTTCTCAGCCCTTTCATGAATTATTATGCTGCAACAGTAATAACCAAGGCTTTGCAGTATTAAGGCTTGAGCCTTGCCCGTTATAAAAGTCAACTCTTTCGCGAATGTCCAAAGGTTGAAGGAATAGACTTAATGCCCTCAGATACGTTATTTCCCTTACTGATATTGCGAATTACGATATATACTTATCAGTGGAAAGATAAGGTCAGTGCTATTAAATTTATATTGAGCCTCAATAGAACTCCGTAGAAAAAATGGGGCATTGATAACCTTGTTTAACATCCTACGATGGCTAAATAAAGCGGATAATTACTAAATTAACGAACTTACCTTAAGTGAAGTTCTATTGTAATTATACGAAGTGCTTAGTCCGAGATGTATTATTCACTGTAGTCTCACAATCCTCGCATTGTGTGTCCGCGTATTTTAGAGATCGGTGAACGCTCCCATAGAGCAAAAAGCGTTTGCAACACCGAGCTCCTGTCATCTGTCACTCATTCTTTTTAGAGATAGGTATCCTTTTAATAGGTAATTCACAACATATATTAATGGTTAATATAATAGGGAACGAAAACTTGGGCTTTCGTGGGTGGGTGGGATATTGGTATCTCGGACTAAGCACTTCGTATAATTACAATAGAACTTCACTTAAGGTAAATTCGTTTAATTTAGTAATTATACTCTTGCTTAGTCCGAGATGTATTATTCACTGTAGATGTTTAGAGTCATGTTGTGAATTAATAAACCGTTACTCTTTAATTAAGTGTAACTCTTTATTTAGAAATTAAATGCAATTCTTATGCAACATATTAAAGAAAATCAACAAAAAATAATAATAATATTAATCAATAGTAATACCTTATTCTTATAAAGGTCCTTCATTAGGAAAACAATCGTAAAAAAAATTATACTCCTTATTGTATTAGTCTTTCGAGTTACATACTGCCTTGGCAAAATTATAACTATTATTAGTATTTAAAGGTCTGTTATAATACTGAGCAAAGACCCTAGATCCCTCTGACCAACCTGCTGTTTTCAGGATGAGATCTAGAGTCACGCCCTCTCTGCATGCCGATGATGTAGAAGCATGTCTTGTTGAGTGAGGCGTGAACTTTGTAATGTCTACACCACTATCTTTCATTGTTTGACGTATCCATCTGCTTATGGTCTGGGTAGTGGCTTGTTTGTGAGGTTTTTTATGACAGATTATAAGTTTTTTTGTGTTAAAACGTATAGCTTTTGTGATTTTAATATAATGTTGTAAAGTTAAGACTGGGCAAATTTCTGGTTTTTGTTTAAAAATTGGAAGAGAAATTACAATTTGACCTTTACCTAGAGCAGAGGTTTTTATAATGTCTGTTATCCGAATAACTGCTCCCGTATCTATGATATCAATGTCATTCAAATTAATTACTGATAATGTCTGTATTCTTTGAGCGCTTGTAAGTGCTAATAGAGTAACTAACTTCTTGGTTACCTGTTCGAGAGTACAATTTTTAAGTGGATGCCAGTCTTTTATGTAGTTAAGTAGTATGGATGGGTCCCATGTATCATTGTATCTTGGTCTACAGGGTTTTAGTCTAAATATGCCCTTGAAAAAACGTTTGATGTTACTATCTGTACCCAGATCTTTGTCTATGATAAGCGCTAGGGCAGAACGGTAAGTATTAAGGGTCTGGTAGGAAGCTCCTTGTTGAAATTTTTCAGTTAAAAATTTAAGCACCCTGGGTACTGACATATCATAAACGTCATCGCCTCCATTACAGTACACCCACCACTGTTTGAGAGCCACTGAGTATTGTTTGATAGTGTTTTCGGATAATGATGCAATCATGATATCTACCGAATTCTGTGCAATTAATCTTCTCTCAAAGGCTGACCGGATAAGATGCAGGCTCCCAGGGAAAGGCTGTGGTGTAGTGGGTGTAGTGTCCTGAAAGGTGACAATAACAATGTTTCAGAAGGTTGAAAAACTTTCACTGTAGAAATGGCTAATGATTTTATCATTGGGTACCACGGTTGAGAGGTCCACATTGGAAAAACTAAGATTCCAGTGGCTCTTTCGTTTTTAATTTTTTGTAAACATTTTAGGATTACAGCAAAAGGTGGGAAAGCATAGAACAAGGTATATTTTGACCAATCAACCGTGAAGGCATCAATATTTTCGGCATACGGGTCCCTATGCCAGGATAGGTATTTGGTACATTTTGTATTAGCTCTTGTGGCAAACAGATCAACCGAAGGTAGCCCAAAGTTCCTCACAATTGTTTTATATGCCTGTTCAGAGAGTTCCCACTCAGAGTCAATATTTTTAACCCGAGACTCGCGGTCGGCTTCGACATTATCTTTGGATTTTATGTATGAAGCAAAGAGCCAAATGTTGCGAGCCTCACACCATTGCCATATTTTCCTAGCCAATATATTGAGATTCTGGTATTGTATTCCACCCATCTTGTTAATGTATGCAATAGCTGTAGTGTTATCAATGCGTAGCAAGACTTGGCAATTGTTTAATTCTTTTGCAAAACATTTGAGTCCTAGAAATGCTGCCAAAAGTTCTAGATAATTAATATGATGTTCTTTGTCATCTTTGGTCCAAAACCCACAAGCTGTTTGTCCCTTACAATATATTCCCCAACCAGATCTTGACGAATCGGAAAAAATCTCAATATCGAATGAGTATTGTCTAATGGGATTCGAGGCAATACCTATTTTCTTTATCCACCATGACAGATCTTCTCTACATTCATCATTCATGTCTAATGATGCTTCAAAATTGTTGTTTGCTTTACCCAAAGACATATATTTGTGTCTTTCTAGTCTCTTTGTGTATAGGAAACCATAGGAGATTGCCGGGCAAGCTGATATTAATGTTCCAATTAATTTTGAAAATTCTCTGATAGAACATTGTTTTAATCTATAGAACTTCATGAGCATTTTTGAAATCGAGGTACGTTTTTTCTCTGTAACCGAGAGTGTCATGTATTTCGTGTTAATAATGTACCCTAAGTATTCAGTGGTTTGGGATGGTGTAAGGCTGCTCTTTTCCTTATTAATGACAAAGCCGAGGCATTCTAATACTGTAATTGTTAATTTGAAATTTTGTAAACATTCTGTATAGGTATCTCCAATGCAATTTATATCATCAAGATAAATTGTAGATTTGTAACCTAAGTTACGAAGGTAGGCCATTACAGGTTTGAGTAATTTTGTGAAGGTTAAGGGGGCTGTAGACAGACCAAAGGGCATACAATTAAATTCGTAGGTCAGATCATTGTAAATAAATCTTACAAGCGACCAGGGATAGTAGTTACCTTTATGTTTGTTTTACATGCTTGTAAGGCATGGGCTGCTTGGCTCGTGGTCTCGCTTGAGGCCGCGTTGGAGGTGCTGGCTGTTGGAACCGGGTCCCCTGCTGCTGGTATCTGCCCCCCCCTTGTTTGTAGGGTCTCATCGGAGGTACACGAGGAGGGGCCCGGTAGTTTTCCTGTCGACGTGTCTTGTCAGTTAAGGGTATCGGGGTCTTTCGTACTGTCTTTAGTATAGCACTCGCCGACTTCTTGAGTGCACTAGCTGTTTTCACGGTTTCATTGAAATTTTTTCCAAATAGGAATTCGTCTCGTTTGGATTTTTCGATAGACCCCACCAGGTTCTTTTCTAAATTTGGGGTGATTAGCCTTCTGCGGATCTGCGTATCCTGGTGATGTAAGTCACAAAGAAGGCGTGCGGCATCGCTTAATGTTGATGTTATATTTATGGGGTCCAACTTGTCCTTTACCGTCACATTCATAATTGATAGTACAGCGGCAAGAGCTGTCCCAAGCTGCTGTTGTCTCTCCTGTAGTCTTTTATCTCGACTTTTTATCGACTCACTTAGCAGGCCTGCCAGTTCAGGATTTAGGTCTGGAGCATCCAACAACACGATATTGCTTGGTGTTTTATATTTCTTCCTGATTTCTTTGCCCTCGTTTGTAAGGCCGTCTGTGAGAATGTTATTGAACCGTTTTTCAATTTCATCGTGTACTTCTTCTCCATACTCTTTGGTGGAGGTGTTGGCCTCGCCCAGGGCCATGAGTATGTTTGGGTCCAGACCCTCTTGATCTGAAAAAATAAGGGAAAACATTTCCTTATTGTAAGTAAGTAGGTAGATACGCTCAGCGACTATCTGCCTAGTTGGTACATTCATAATATTGTCATACACCCCATCGGAGTGCCTGCAGTAAAGTGTATCACACATTACAAGGGCAGGTTAGACTTTTGTTATGGGTACTGTCATACACTCCATCGGAGTGCCTGCAGTAATGTGTATCACACATTAAAGGGCAGGTTAGACTTTAGTTATGGGTACTGTCAACACTCCATCGGAGTGCCTGCAGTAATGTGTATCACGCATTACAATGGCAGGTTAGACTTTTGTTACGGGCAGCTAGGTGCGAAAGGAGGTCCTCCGTATGTTTGCTGCCAATATTTTACTCCATCGGAGTGTGTACAACCGGTAGTGTCATTCTACGAGAAACACTTTTTGAGGTTACTTTGTGAGAAAAATACACAACTTTGGTTCGAACAACATTTACCTTCGTTCGTCAGGTCGTAGGCCTCGAGTTCCGCTTCATCCGGAAGAGTCGGCAGCGGTGGCGGCGGTGAAGATCTTGCAGCCACGCCGGCCACGCCGCGGGCGTCGATGTCATCGGGAGACATTGACTCGGTTTCCGCCAATGCAGGCGGCGGCGACGGTTCCAGTTTCTTTTGTAACCGTCTTATCTTCCTCCTTATCCTTTCTTCTGAGATTTCTTTTCTCTTCGGCATTTTTTCGTGCGGACGATACGGCGCGAAAAAAGTGAATGAGTGACAGATGACAGGAGCTCGGTGTTGCAAACGCTTTTTGCTCTATGGGAGCGTTCACTGATCTCTAAAATACGCGGACACACAATGCGAGGATTGTGAGACTACAGTGAATAATACATCTCGGACTAAGCAAGAGTATAATTGCATATACCGTAGGATAACGATTACAATTTATTGCACACGAAACATTTAACAGGCTATTATGTAAGAAATTACGTCAAATATTTATGAAGAGTCGAATAATCGGATACTACATCGAGAATCGGTGTAGGCACAGACACATACATACCCGCATACATACCTACATAGATTCATACATAAATACACATATATATACATACTCAAACGTACAATATAGACTGCTAAAATCATTACCCTTCCCGGCACTGCCGATGCCGTGGGCAGGTAAAAAAGCGCGACAATTCGAGTCGAATAATTCAGTTATTTTTTATTCGAAGCCCCTATCGAATTGTCTAACTCCACTCGGCACCGTATTAAATCATAACCTCACCCGACATCGGGTATTCCACACGGGCGCGGTCGTAAAATTGGCATTTCTTCACACTTAGCCCCGGTCGCTTAAAATTCACGGCGGGTCCAAGTTTTTGCATTGAAAGTGCCAGTATTACCTGACTCCGGGTCGTGTGTGGCTGTGCCTATATCCATTGTGTGAGTGGGGCAGTGATCTGGTTACCGACCCCGTTAAATAGGTCACAAATTTATTACTAAATCTGGCAATAGAATTTTTACAACCTACGCCGCTGGCTCAGTGACCCAAAGTGGATCTTGACCTCCGATACACGAAGTGACCACTTGTGTCTGTACTGCGTTGTCTCCTGCCAGTCGCCTGCCTGGAGATCACGCATATCCTTGGTCATTTTATAATTTCAGTGATGTCTGGGGCCGCTTGGCAGCCCCAGAATAAAGAATGAATTATGTATGTAGGTAAATACGGGGTACCCTAGTTTGCCACCAGGACAAGTGATTGTGTTGTGTGGAAGTTATTTATTTATTTCTACCTACTTAAACTCATCTAGCGATGAACGAACCGTTATTTTGAAATCAAACGTAAATTCTTTTGTTTAATAATTTTTAAGCACAAGAAATAACAGAGCGGTGATTTGCCTCAGATCTTTGATGCAGCGAGCTGGCGGGCGTCCGAGTTACAATTTTATTTGCTGGTTTGCGGTTTCCACTCGTAAACTTTACTAGTTTCTCGGGACTATACATTAGATTTTTGATATCTTCATGGGACTATACGGTTAGTGTTTCTAATTTCAACTTCATTGCCCTTTCCGTTCATGAGAAAATGGAACGTGTCAGTCGGTTGGACAGCCTAACAGACACGGACGAAAAACAATGTAATCGTATGAGTGTTCCAAAATTTTATTTTGAGGGACGGAACCAAGTAAAATAATATTTTATATGAAAATGTATTTATTGTCGGTTCAGGATTACAGACTTGAGGGATTATATGGTCTTAAGAAACTTAAACGATGGAAGTTTTTTAAGGCACTGACCCGACTACGTTGTGAAGTTCTTACCCCTACAGCAGTCTCTTTCTTCGTACCTTTGTCGTAAATATAGTGGGATTAGGGAAATGTTCGTTACTACGGCACCAATTTAGAGACTTATCCATACTTCGGTATGGAAGCAACCTTTCATCTAAGACTCAATCGATACCCGCCCTGGGTGCGGCCACGTAAGTCCCCGACTTTAGTTGGAGTTGTCTAATTGACCCTTTTCCGAACTGTCATATACATACATATTTTGACACTTTACATAAGCAGCCTATATACGTCCCACTGTAGGGCACAGGCCTTCTCTCAGGGAGAGAGTATGGGCTTAATCACCACGCGTGCCCACCGCGGATTGGTGATTTCAAGCGCTGATGTATGTGAATAGCTCACACTCAGGTTTCCTCACGATGTTTTCCTACACCGTTAGCGAGTGGTATTGCTACTATAACTTCACAAATGTACATAACTTAGAAAACCAAGTCATAGGTACATTCCGCACCGGGGATCGAACCTGGGTCTCCCACTTCCAAGTCCGAGGTTCTACCCACTAAGCTACCACCGCTCCGCTTTGACACTTTGGAGTCGTCTAAATGCTTAACCCGATAGAGTGGCAAGTTATGTGACACAAGTAACGTGGTGGTAGCCCAGTGGGTAGAAAAATGGACTCGGTAGCGGGAGACCCATTCAATTCAATTCAATTAATAGTTATTTGTTATGCAAGGCTGCAAAGTTAATTTTTGGCGCGAGTACCTTGTATTGAAACCTGAGCAAGCGAAGGATTCTAGGATTGAGCCACGAGCGAAGCGAGTGGTTCAAATATAGAATCCTGAGCGTAGCGAGGGTTTCAAAGGTACGAGACGCTTAATAACTTTGCTGCCGAGCGCAACACACAACTTTTCACCTCACTAAAGCGAGGATAATGTTAGGTGCAAGAAAAACAGTTTTAATAAATATTAAATTACTGTTAATTTATATCTTCGTCGCTGCAGCTTCGCTCATATTTTATGATTTCTTTCGATTTTATCAAAAAACAAACCAAAATAATGGAAGTAAAGTGAATTCAATAAAGAGAAGAAAATTTTAAAGTTTTTTTTAATCAAATTTTCTTGCCGGCCAGTGCGATTCTTTAAATGAGGCTGGCGCATGACATGAAATAAGTATTTGCATTTCAATCATCAATGGACTGGCTGCAGAGAATATAAACTATTACGAAACCAATGAGGTTCTATATACGAAACCAATGAGGTTCTATATTGTAATTTATTGTACGAAACCTTTATTGAATAAAAATATTCGAATTTTAAAAACACTTTCCACGCTAGCGGATAAAGTGCATTTTCCACGCAGATTTCGAATGATAAACAGAGCTTTTACGAGCTAGTGAGGTGAAATAGTTATTTGTTATGCAAGGCTGCAAAGTTAATTTTTGGCGCGAGTACCTTGTATTGAAACCTGAGCGTAGCGAGGGTTTCAAAGGTACGAGACGCTAAATAACTTTGCTGCCGAGCGCAACACACAACTTTTCACCTCACTAAAGCGAGGAAAATGTTAGGTGCAAGAAAAACAGTTTTAATAAATATTAAATTACTGTTAATTTATATCTTCGTCGCTACTAGCTTCGCTCATATTTTATGATTTCTTTCGATTTTATCAAAAAACAAACCAAAATAATGGAAGTAAAGTGAATTCAATAAAGAGAAGAAAATTTAAAGTTTTTTTTTAAATCAAATTTTCTTGCCGGCCAGTGCGATTCTTTAAATGAGGCTGGCGCATGACATGAAATAAGTATTTGCATTTCAATCATCAATGGACTGGCTGCAGAGAATATAAACTATTACGAAACCAATGAGGTTCTATATATATGTAATTTATTCTACGAAACCTTTATTGAATAAAAATATTCGAATTTTAAAAACACTTTCCACGCTAGCGGATAAAGTGCGATTTTCCACGCAGATTTCGAATGATAAACAGAGCTTTTACGAGCTAGTGAGGTGAAAAATATTTTTATTCATTGTCAAAACAGAATGTTTACTTAATGAACGTCAAAGTTGTGAGTTTCACAATTAATGGTTTATGTGGAGAAGAAGCTAACAAAGAAACTCCACATTTATTCTTTTCAAAACACATTTTAACTTAATTAACAGAGTTTTCAACTTAAAATATTAGTCATGAATGTGTTGAACACTAGTCACAATCGTCCTTTAAATAATATTAATCTACTGTTTAATGCCAAACATCTTTGTCTTCTAAATAATCCTTGATGTTATAGTAAGCCTTTTTGCACAGAATGTGCTTAACACATTTTTTAAATCGCGTTGGAGGTAACTCTAATATATCTTGAGGAATTTTGTTGTAGAACCTTATACAGTGCCCCATAAAGGATGTGTTAACTTTTGCAAGTCTAAATAGTGGAAATGACCCTTTTATGTTTATTTCTAGTATTAACATTATGGTGGCCACCAACATTTTCAAAGTCTTTGATATTTTTTCTAACGTACATAATATTTTCATAAATGTATTGACATGCAACTGTTAAGATGTTGGTTTCTTTGAAGAAATCTCTTAGCAAATCCCTACTACCTAACTTGTAAATAAATCGGATGGCTCTCTTCTGCAAGATGAAGATAGTCTCAATGTCTGCTGCCCCATAGTAGTATACCGTAGGACATAATACTATGGAAGTAACTAATATAAACAAGCCTAGCAGTTGCAACGTCAGTGAGTTCCCTAATTCTTTTCACTGCATATGCTGCAGAGCTAAGTCTGTGTGCTAATTTTACAATATGTGGACCCCATTGTAGTTTTGCATCGATTGTGATGCCCAGAAATACAGTATAATCTACAAAGTCTAGTTTTTCATGTCCAATTACTATGTTGTTCTCAACTACTCGTACGTTAGGTAAGGAAAACTTTATACATTTTGTCTTTTTAGAACTTAGCAGCAGATTATTTGCTGTGAACCAATCTAGTATTTGCGAGAGAGCATTATTTGCGTCGTCAAGATTATTTTCTTGTCTCCTTATTCTCCTATACCCAGGTTCGATTCCCAGTGCGGGCACCTATGACTTTGTTTATTTTCAAAGTTACGTACATCTGTGAATTTGTAGCAGCAATACCATATGCTAACTGTGCAGGAAAATATCGTGGTTGGCTCCGCACGTATTGACTTGTCTTTCCTGTGGGCAAGGCCGACTAAGCTTTCAGGCTGGTATAGGTGCTGGGCAAGCCTACTCCATCTAAAAAACAATGTCCCAGGTACTGCAGCGTTCGAGTGTTCCCTTCACCCATCTGGTGTGAGTGAAGGTGCCACTGAGCGCTGTATAAATCATCGCATTACGTAGATGTAAAGGCAAAAGTTTATACTTTACAAATTCTAGGCCTTTTTCCTAGAAAACTGTGTACGATTGTGTTAATCATAATAACCCCCGATTTCTCTTTCGTTAATAATCTGTTAATCTGCTGTTTATGTTTATTTGGGAAACCAATAGCTTAAATAATAATATAAACTGCAGTAACAATCTTCAGAAGCCAATAAAGGCTTCCACAGATTACCAAAGAAGGTTAGGCTAAGGTTATTTGTCTATTAAAAATTCAAACTCATTTAACTTACATTATTTAGTAATTAAATTACATTTAGTTGGTAAATACGTAATATTTTACAGTTTTGTTTAGCTCTGTTGACGGTTTTTTTATGTAGCTTATATACGTCCTACTGCAGGGCACGGGCCTTCTCTCAGAGAGAGAGAGTATGAGCTTAATTACCACGCGTGCCCACCGTGAATTGGCAATTTCTGCGCTGAGGTATGTGAACACCTCAGACTCTCAGGTTTCCTCACGATGTTAACAGATATCAGTTGTTTTTTTTTGTACGCACTTTGGTCATCTGACAGTTGTTAGCAGTAAAATTAACGATAAGTAAATTTCAACAGATTATTTATTAATGCACGAGAAACAGGGGGTTACCGTTCGATAACCACACACGGGTTGTATTAGACAAATCTACGTATAAATATACAGGGTTATATTTAAAACAAGCAATTCCTAAAACATGTCCGTTGGAGTTTGGGAAAATGTTAGTTCTAATTTTCCTCTGTGGTTTTAAGTTCTTTTTAAGGTTGATATTTTTCAAAATAGTAGGTTTATATTATTTGCGTTCAAGGAACATAATTGACAACAAATTCTCTTTCTAATAGACGTCTCGACGTCTACCACGACTCGCTGTACACTTTTAAAAGTAAATTGTCCAAATGGAGAACTTGCACTAAAAATGTTTTAATAGAATAGGAGAGGACTCGTTAAAAGATAAATAGACGTGGTATTTTTTTATCTGCAACTTTCTTTTATGACCAGTTGAAAAGTCAATATACCTAGTCACGTGGTATTTGACGTTAGTAGAGTTAGTAGTAGTAGAGTTGTTTTATTTTTAAATTTTTCGTAGGTTTTTATATGACATTTCTATGGTATAAAAGCAATGTTACTCCAATCTAAGTCAGACGCAAGTTCCCATTATTAACACAAATATGTTGCATTTTCGTAAATTGATGAAAATGTCTAACATCTTTGTTTTGATATTTGTTTATTGTAAGAATGTAATTTGATAATATATTTGGCGTTATATTATGAAAAATACTCTATAATAATTAAATTATAATGATGTGTCTTTAATGCTGTTTTTCACATCTTTTAATAATAAAATAAAAAAATATATATTTTTTATTTTATTTTTTATTTTGTGCAACAAAGCATAACAAACGTTCTCTAATCATATCACATACACTTCTAGGACCCCATTTATACTGCATTAATCCGAATTGAATTAATCATAATCAATCACCTTAAGAATCGCTCGTAGCCCCGGCTGCCTGAGTGATCTTAAACGATCACGAAGGTTAAGCAACACAGGGCGCGTTCAGTGCATGGATGGGTCGCCGTCTATGCCTAACGCTAGTGGCATTTTTCCGAGTAGTTCCGTGCTTCGCAAGGCACGTTAAGTTGTTGGTGCCGGCTGCCGTCGATAGATGGCAGTCGTTAAGCCAAGTCAGAGGCCTTAGGGCGGCTTGACAACTTCTGACAGTAGACGAGCCACTAGTCTACAAGCCTCCACCAATCCGGACTTGGCCCCCGTGGTGGAGTATAGCCTATACCTTCCTCAGGGAAGAGACCCGTGCCCCTTGGTGGGGACATAATGGGTTGATGATGATGAATCACCTTAATATGAGTAAAATAATAATAAAAATATTTTAAAAAGGAGGATATAATTAATAAAAAATAAACACAGAAGAAAATTATCTGCGTGGCGCCGGATTAAGAATAGCGTCACTCCATTTCTTTCTGTGGATGTCGTAGAAGGCGACTAAGGAAATAAATTACCAGGAGACGGTCAGCAGCGTCAGCGTGAGATTTCAATAGCATACTGCGATCGATTATAGCAAAACCCCTCATGCTTATGATAACCATGAGGGAAGCCTATGTCCTGCAGCGGGCGTCAAGTGGCTGATGATGATGATGATGATGATGAAACACAGAACACAGAAGGGACGTGGGGTGGGCGCGGAAAAGACGCACCCTTTTTCCTCTGTACGGGCTTCGTCCCGTCCCTTCAGTACATTTTGTACATTATGTACCCACATAGAACTGTCATGGTCACCATGACTGTAATTCTATGAAACAGGCCCCTGAAGGGATGGGTCTTTTTCGCGCCCTCGCCCCACGTCCCTTCTGTACGGCCGCTGGCTGAGTCAGCTGACTTTTGTGACAACTTAAACACACCACCAGCTACATTTATTTTTAGGGTTCCGTACCCAAAGGGTAAGGGACCCTATTACTAAGACTCCGCTGTCCAACCGTCCGTCCGTCCATCCATTCGTCTGTCACCAGGCTGTACCTCACAAACCGTGATAGTTAGACGGTTGAGATTTTCACAGATGATGTATTTCTGTTGCCGCTATAACAACAATACTAAAAACAGAATAAAATAAATATTTAAGGGGGGCTCACATACAACAAACATAATTTTTTTGCCGTTTTTTGCTCGATGTTAATAACGGCAACAGGTAGAAGCTTGAAATATTCAAATCTTGTATAGATAATGGTACGGAACCCTTCCTGCACAAGTGCGACTCGCACTTGGCCGGTTTATTTTTGTTTTATCTGTTGTGTATTACGCTTTCTTTCTGTTGTTCATATTTTTTCACTTACATGTTTATTTTGTTTCTGTGACCTGTGTTGTGGTAAATAAATGTCTTATTTTTCTTTCTTTCTCAATAAATAACAATTATAATAGTCTCCGTCCTGAAGTCTGTCTGTAGACAATATGGTAAAATTAATTATAATCAAGACTCGAGCTTCAAAAGAACAGTCCCGTCCCCGTCGATATTCACAATTAAACGCAGTCCTTTGAGAATCTTACAACTGAACCTTTTCGTCAACGACTAACTTTAATGACTAACAATAATACTACACAAGGACATTACGGATCTCATTAAATCTTAGCACTTCTAACGTAGAGTATGGAAGTACACAAGTCTTGCTTCAAACATGTTTCCACAAAAGGGAGGAAACAGAAAAGAAGCACTCATACCTAAGTTTCTTGATTTTTTTAACAGTTTGACCATAATTTGACCAGTCAAAGCCAACCTATGCATCTTTACGCCCCACAGGCCTTTCCCTTTCCTCAAAGATCACCACATCCATCCACCGCGAATTTTCAATTTCAAGGTCTGAGGTATATATATGAACATTCCTGACACTCAGGCTCAGGTATTCTTACAATGGTTTCCTTCACAGTGTTCGATTACCAAGTGGTGTTTTACAAATTCACAAATGTACATAACTTTAAAAACATAGTTATTGGTGTGTCGAAACGAGCACCTATCAAATGTGAAGACAGCGTTGCGTAAGTTAGTGCATTCGTAGTATGAAAACCGCTTTCTATCGATAAAGAAAAGCATCGTGAGGAAACTCTAGGGTCCAAGATGTCCAGTTACCTCAGCGCTTGCTTCTTACAATGGCCCAACTAGGACGCTAATGCTTCGGCCACACTCAGCGACTAGTCGCTGCGAGTGCAGCCGCGAATACTAGTCGCAGCGACAATTTGCTGTCTGCCTGTCACACATCGCGAGTTCTACACGAGAGTTTCAACCATCAGTGCGCACTTGCATCGAGTAAAATTAAATTGCTCAATTCTAGTCACGGCGACTTCAACTCGCAGCGATTAGATAGATAGATAGAGAACACTTTATTGCACAAGCGATTAGTCGCTGCGTGTTACCGAAGAATAAGTGGGGAGAATTCAGGTCTAACTCACAGTCGGGCTGAAGCTGCAGGTATTGAGGCTGGGTCTCTTGTCTAAGTCTCTATCCATAGGCTCGTTTGAAACATAAGCTTATCTTGGTGTCATCATCAATCATCATCATCATCAGCCATTCGACGCCCACTGCAGGACATAGGCCTCCCTCATGTTTGGTGTAAGATGGTAAGATCTTTGAACTGTCTGATTCTAACGGGCGAGGAAGCTTTGGTAGATTCGGATGTCGTACTTCTGGCCGGTAGGTCTTACTTAGTGATCTGTACTTAGAGCCATTCGGTACAGGTGTTAGTGCGGGCTGTTGTAGCGCAGTAAAAATGACGACTAAGTTACACCGCATACTCATTCACTGTGGCGTTTGATTGAGCGTTGAATTGTATACAGGATTTTCAGAGAGGAGAGACTCGAGACGTTTTTTTAGGATGATGAGATTCACGAGGCAGTTGTGAATGATTATGGTCTGTAAGTTCTAGGACATAAGTTTAGCCATTCAAGAAGGAACATTTGCAACAATCTGGATTGTCTTTGGCTTGTTATATCAGTAACTAGCCCAAAATGTTGGAACCTTAGAATAAAAGTTCGCCTGTAAGCTATAAGCTAAAAGATCATAGAATACTGACTTCTGTGCCATTCTCCCTGATGCCAGTGTTTTGTGCCGGGAAGAAAATTGCACGTCGCCGCTTCCAGCGAACTATTTTAATTAAAAATCTTCAGACAACTTCACAAAGATAGCGCTGAGGCAACAAAAACTTGCCGCCCCATCGGAGGGAAATAAAGAAGAGATTATAGTGTTAGTAATAAAACTACAGCACTAATTAATTATCTCGTTAATATCTGCGAAGTATTCGCTTGGATTAATGGACGCTGATATATTTTTTATAAACAGCATAAAATAATAAAAGCACACTGTTCGTTTGGAATAGTGACTATGCAAAGTGCTTGCCTGCAAATATGTCTTGAAAATATTTGATATGATCAGAACGTCTAAATTAGATTGAAACAGAATAATATTAGTATTAAATCAAAATTGCTGATTGAAAATTAAATTGGATACTCTCAATAAGAAACCAAAAATAATTTTCTTTCTATTTGTACAAATGGAAATGAACAATTTTAAAGACAACCGATCATTTAGTCGACCGAATCTTTTATGTTTATATAAAATACCTAAAAATGAAAAAGGTAATTGAAACGAAGCTTTTGGAATACCAGCAAGAAGAAACTTTGAAAATCACTTCGCCTTGCAAGAATTCCTAAATTTCAATAAACTAGGTTTACTACCTGTGTAAACAAAGTACTGACCCAGAATATGGAAAAAAAATGTATTTTGTCTCATATGTAATTCCTGGTGTAAGTACATACAGTAAAGAATATTCTATCTAAGTATGTATCTTTGTGTCAATCTGCGAGAGCTACTTAGTTATAATAATGCAGCCTATATACGTCCCACAATAGGGCATAGGCCTTCACTCAGAGAGAGAGTACGGGCTTAATCACCCCGCGTGCCCACCGTGGATTGGCAATTTCAAACGCTGAGGTATGCGAACACCTCAGACACTCAGGTTTCCTCACGATGTTTTCCTTTACATCCCCCGTTAGCGAGTGTTATTGCTGCTATAACGGAGTAATTACAAAGCAAAAAAAAACTATCGTAAAATTTAGTGTAATCGGTAAAAATGTCGTGTCACATAAAGAAGAGCGATTTCCAAAACCGAAAAAATGAACTGAATCAGACCATCAGCAAGTCGTCAAGTGGAAAAAATGGGCCCATAATAGACCGCTGCTGTACGGGACTTGAGGCGGGTTGGGTAAAAACTAAGCTTGCTGCGGACAGGTGAAATAGTGCGCAAAATTGACCCCCGGGTCTACGTTGCCGCTTTTCTTTCCTCTTCTACCCGGCTCGTTCTCGGCATGGCAATTTGGTGTTTGACATAATTTTGGAGAATGGGCATTGTCGTAAATATCGACAATAGACAAATGATACGGCATATCAAACGTGCAAGGTATATTTGATAAGCTATATTTTTATAATGTTTTCTTTAAGAACCCGCGTGTTGCCTGCTCGTTTGCACGCACGCAAGCATGCACGCACGCATGCATGCACGCACGCACGCACGCACGCACGCAGGCACGCACGCACGCACGCACGCAGACACATACACACTGTTGTGAATATGTGTTGTTATGACGGATTGATTAGATTAGAACTTTACACAGCAGAAAACAATAAACAGTAGAAGGCTTAAATACGATAAAATATAACGGATTGCCCAACAATTAATGAAATATGACATCAAGAGGGTTAAAAATTTTCCCTTTTTTTAAGTATGTTTGTATTGTTATTGCTCTATAGTAAAACCAGTAATTCACAAAAGTATCAAGATTGAAAAAAAAGAATAACTAAGCTTGGTTTGCTAATGATGCGTACTTTATACTATAGCATTAATAAAAATCAGCCAATTGTGAGTTTTAATTCCTGTATGGAACCAGAACTGAACGAAAAAAAACATATTTTTTCTAAGTAAAACAAATATGGGCGTCTTTAAAACTTGAGTCAACCGGCATTTAATAGGTAAGCACGTAACATCTTAGACTCTGTCTTCGTTTACCATCAGGCGTGATATCGTATGATTCGCCGTACTACAAGTAGGTGTGCCGGATTGAAAAACGTCGCTGTAGTACAAAGCGGCTACGGATTTGGAATCGGATTTCAATTCGGGTGAAATAAAGTACGCCGCTTTGTATGAGCACTTCGCGTTCGTCAAAGAGGCTTAGCAATGTGATGCCTACTATACAAACGGGTGCATCTTGACACGCCGCTTTGAAAGTATTAGTACCAATTACCACCGCAAGTTAGCGCTACATGACCTTAAAAAATGGTATCACAATCAACACCGGGGTCACAACATAGTGAAATTAATATTGAAATTAGAAAGTCCAAAAGTTGATAACATTCGTGGAAATAGAGAGTTAAAAAAATCCAAAAATATTTATTCTGTCCAGTAATGTTGCAGCATGTAGTGCAAAAACCCACCAAGTAAGTATTAAACCTGTGTCTGGTGGGTTCCGCTCTTTCATCAGGTCTTAAGACACAAGACTAGTTGATAAGTTCAATAGTCAGCTTCAAAACGTCTATGATAAACAGGCTGGAAATGTGAAAAAGCCTTGGACAAACGAGGTTACTTCGCACATGAAAATGGATACAGTGGCCATATAGTCGTCAGACACCTGAGCAATATTATTGGGGTACAAACAAAGATTATCTCATTTTCAAGAAAATGCTTCTAACAATAATTCTTGATTTTATAAATATTTCGAGATTCTAAATTTTGTTTTTGATTTGTTTTTATAATGTATAGTCACTCTGAATTGCTTCTTGCGGACAATAAAGATAAACGTTAAACGCCGCTTTGTAGAATGTATCGCCACCACAATCCGGCTGAACGTGAAGTAGACGCATTACATTACAGCGACGTTTTATAAGCCACTCACCTATTTGTAATACAGCGTGTTATACGACATAGCTGCGACATATAGAATGATGGGTTTGACCTATTCCTTAAATCAAGTAAATTATATTACATAAATCGGGGGCCCTATGTACGGTCCCTTCGATGTGCGATTCGAGTCGCAGTTAGCTAGTTTTGGTATTATTAGCTTTTGTACGCCTCTAAGCGATAAAAGAACCATACTAGGAATATTTATACTTAGTGATTTCTCCGAGTTCAAGCTCAAAGAGTGTCCAAAAGTTATTGCTCTAAGCAGCACAAATGTGTCCAAGCTTACACCAGATAGACAAGTGGATGGTCAACTAAGTTCGTAATAGTCACCACAGAAGCATGACTCATAATACCTATCCCAAAAACATTTTGGATTGCATTGATTTATTGGAGCCACCCCTACGTTTTGGTTTAAGTACGAGAAACGAAGGGCATGCCTCTTACTTGGATTGGAATAACATTAAATTTGTTTATGCAACAAAAGACATAGAAAAACCCAGAAAAAATAAAAAAGTGGGTGAGGCGTAATACGGCCATTGGTTTAACGTGAAAAGTCCTAAATTTGTAGCTCAAATTGCGAAATGTGTTACGACTACGCGGCACTAGTGCCATATAGAGGCACGAGTCAAGAGGATCTCAGTAATGGCTACTTTGTTCTACTCAGCGATATACAAATAAATTGCACACGATATGTTGTTACCCATGAGGGAGGCTTATGTCCTGCATTGGGCGTCAAATGGCTGATGATGATGATACGTAGTTACAAAGTTACAGCCATATTTTTGTTCCATGCGTTTTAGCAAGTATCCCCTGACACCGAACTAAAAGAAATTTAACGTAATGATAATTAAACCATAAAACCATAAAGGGTTGTTTTTGTCTCAAAAAGTGTGAAAAAGCATACATTCCATTAAAAAACCTTCAGGCTCTAGGCAAAAAATCATGTAGCTCTAATCTAATATATAAAAATCTCGTGTCGCAGTCGAAATCGAAATCCTCCGAAACGGCTTCACCAATTTTTATCAAATTTTTTGTGTATATTTGGCAGGGCTGAGAATAGGTCGTAGGTTAATTAATATAGCAAAACAGCTAGTATATAATATAAAAAAATATAAAACTATATTAGATTTAGTTTTCATATTGTATTCGAAAAGTTTTCTAATAAGGGTATAGACTTATAGCTCAAATAATGATTAGTTTTAAGTCTCATATGCCGTTACCACCTCGTGATTTCATATTTCATGGCTTGAGCCCGATTTGCAAGGTGTTAGGTCCTAGAGAAAAAAAAAAATGCCACGTTTATTTATCTTTCAACGTGGCCTCACCAATGATGTTAAAACCTATTTTTGTGCAAGTTCTCGTTTGTTTTCTAATACAGTATGACACAATTATATGAAATCAGTATGAACGGACACCCCCTCTCCTTCCCCCACTATTTTCGGAAGAAAAGAATCGTCTTGCTTGAGATAATAAAAAAATATCTACTTTAAGAAGGGGTAAGTGTCTACTTACCCCTACTTAAAGCCTACCTACAAAACCAAAACCAACTACAAAACCAAATAAATTCAGAAGCAAATTAAAAGATAAAGAACTTAGTTTTACATATTTATACTGTAATCTAAATTAAATTCATGTTAAATTGTAAATAGAGCTTAGGAAAAACTAAAAAAAACATATTCTTTTTGTTGCACTAACCCGTGCAGAGGACAACAGCCAGAGGTCGCGGGTCCAAGTCCCGGCATGGGTGGAATTTTTAGCCTGTACATAGGTTTAAAAAAAACCTTTTTTTATTGAAAACTTGGCGGTGCACTTTTTCTGAACAGTAAAGAAAACTGAGCCGTCACGTTTGGGTCAGTGACGCTGAATCGGGTAAAGTCGGCACTAGCCGGTCGGTGACGCTGAATCCCATATATTCGGCTCAAAAAATCTTTTATAGGGTTCCGTACCCAAAGGGTAAAAACGGGACCCTATTACTAAGACTTCGCTGTCTGTCTGTCCGTCCGTCCGTCCGTCCATCTGTCTGTCACTAGGCTGTATCTCAATAACCGTGATATCTAGAGAGATGAAATTTTCACAGATTGTATATTTTGGTTGCCGCTATAACAACAAATACTAAAAACAAAATAAAATAATTATTTAAGGGGGGCTCCCATACAACAAACGTGATTTTTTTGCTGTTTTTTATCTTTGTGTCTAATGTTGTATAGACAATGGTACGGAACCCTTCGTGCGCGAATCCGACTCGCACTTGGCCGGTTTTTTTTTTAGTTTATTTATTCACACACACTTCATAAAAGGCATGATTGCACCTGCCACTTTTTTGCAATGCTCCACGAGCTGGGTACCCATGGATATGTTCTAATTTACGTTCTTTTATTCCATATTGTTCAAGTACAGTGAGTGCTTCTGTAGGTAATATTTTGCCGAATTTAAATATTTTATTGATAATATTAACTTACACACAACACAATCACTTGTCCTGGTCCCAAACTAGAATACCCTGTGCTATGGTTACTAGGACATGGAAATTACAAACATGGAATTACACCCAGACTGAGGCCATCTGTACAAGTCTTTTAAAAATGTAGGTATAAAATTTTGTTTTCAAAGTTGATTACGGTCTCTTTATAAATAAAGCTAAAGTTTTGTTATAGCCTTTAATATTTTATTAAATCAAAATTTACTTTTTTGCTAAGAATACGAAGCTAGAGTGGACCTTCTTAGGATGTGCCCATTGAAACATCATGGGCGTTTTGTCTTACCCAATTGAATGGAACGGTCGGGCAGATGGTTGCGCTAAGTGAGGGTTTCTTCGACAAATTAGTTTGTCTTGTCTCGTTGATTTGATGAGACTTTTTTTCATTGCTTTTTTATTCAAACTCTACTTCAAGAATAAATATTTGGTTAAGTTCAGATTGAAATTCTCAATTGACGTCTTATCAATCATAGAGATTTAAAGTGAATTTTATTAAAACAACGTTTAGGCAACGTTTTTAAAACGTAAATCGACGATTCCAATAACCTTTTTTTCTTCGTAGATATTGATTCGTCCGTGTAGCGCAGGATTTAGAATAGCGTCACTCCATTTCATTCCGTGGATGTCGTAGGAGGCGCCTAAGGAAGTCAATTACCAGGAGACGGGCAGCAGCGTCTTCCTGAGATTCCAGCCCCATGCTGCGATCGCCACCCGCCTGCCAAGCGTGGCGATTATGGCAAAACCCTTTATAGTTAGGGAAAGCCATGAGGGAGGCCTATGTCCTGCAGTGGGCGTAAAAATGGCTGACGATGATGATGAAGTACCCGACGTAATCTCCGCGCCTCCAGCGAGAATGGAACCCACGTGACCCGTGATGTTTGTTTTGGTAGTCACGCATACTACCACCGAGACAGTCAAATAGATGCTAACTTACTGTTTAATATTATGCAATTGTAATGGAGAATTTGCACAATTTTTTTTTAAATATAATCGGAGAGGCCATGTTAAAAGATTCTGATAACTAAACGTGGTATTTTTTTTCTCTACGACTAATACTTTCCATAACGTGACCTGTGGATAAGTCATTCTAGTCACGTGGTACAAAAACATACAAATTAGACTCAAACTATGAAGTCACAACTTGCACCTAACACCTTTTCATGTATGAAGCGTTTATGAATATTCGAATTATCTCGTAGAATTACGTTTTTATTCATCTACACCCTTTTTAGAAAAGGTTTGGAATAAAATGAAAAAAAAAGAATCTAATAGGTTTTTTTTTCTATTGAATTAATTTGATTTTTCGGATTTTTTGAAATTTTATTTTTTAATTTTTCTTGAGTTCTATGTCTTCTATGGTATAAAAGCAATGCCACTTCAATCTTAATTTGACACAAGTTCCCCACTATCATTACTAAGTGTAAGTTCGTATATCAATATTCGTTTTAGCACCGGACCCTCCCATCTCTCTTTTCCATCAGCAACTCTCCATCGTCGATTGTCTGGAAGTAATTGCTATTAGAAATAAGGCCGCCAATTCTACTGTATGTTTAGAATATTTTGTTTGTTTTTTTTTCTGATATACAATACCTATTCTGTAGGTTATCTTATCTCATCTTATCTTATCCGTAACCCACGTTTTTTCTTACGCTTTCTTTGTTCGACACAAGAATAGAGTCGGTACAGTATGAAAACGGCCACTTGCACTTAATCTGCATAATAAGGCGACCGGAATTCGCTTCTTGAATGATGAATTGGAAGTGTTTTATTCATGGACATTTTAGTGCCCGGGTCTACTTAGAATAACGTGCATCTCGGAAAGGGCATGGGGATATTGGATACGGAAAAGTTACCGCGAGACTAGAATTAGATATTGATACTGTAAATGACTACTAAAGTGGTGGAAAAAATCTTCGCAAATAAAGTAAAACAGGCCAGACCCAAACTTGCTAAAAATGTCTAAAAGCATGTCCCTGACTTAGGTGTAGATTTCAGATATACAAATAATAATTCCAACATTGAAATGACATTTCTTATTGAAACCGAGCCGTTATTCTCTTTCAGAGAGAGCACGTGAAAATGGGGAACTTGCACACTATATTTTTTAATATCACTGGATAATAAACGAGCTTAGCTTTTTTTTCTACGACTAATACCTTTCATGATAATAAGTTGTTGAAAATTCATTCTAGTCACGTGGTACAAAAACATGCTAGACGTCACAATTTGAAGTTAACGCCTTATAATTTATGAGACGTTTATAAATTTTTGAGTTATCTAGTAAAATAATGTTTTAATGCGTCTCCGCATTATTTGAATACTTTAAGAATTCTAAGAAGAACGTAGTCGCGGGAACTGCTAGTAAAGCCTAAACTGAAGTAAAGTAAGTAATTATTGAGTCGTAAAAAGTTCTTTATGTTTTTTTTGCGTTCATGCCATATCCACACAAACCGGCAGAATTTTACTACATCTCTCTCGGAGACTTAGCACTTTATCACGGGATAAGAAAAGGGATAATGTATTTGGGTGATGCGTGTCACACTAACTGACACTTGTTCTAGCCTGAAACACATCAGAGCGTGTGTGTGGAGCTTTAGTGAAGGCCCGAGCCTCGTTTATCCGTATAGATATACAGACTTTATAAAATAACGCAAGAAACGAAAGCGTTTTTTCAGTATCAATATACCTACAATTATAAAAAGTTTAACTACTTCCAACATGCAAAATATTACTTATTAAAACAAAATTTCTAGGCTTTTCTTCTTTTTAACCGACTTCAAAGAAGGAGGAGGTTATCAATTCGACGCGTATATATTTTTTTGTCTATGTTCCTCCATCACTCCGTCAAATATTAACCGATTTCAACAATTATTTTTTCTTCGAACATATATAACGTCCCATTGGTCCCATTTTAATTTCGTGAATATCTGATGAAGACTTTCAGAGATGGAGAATGGAACTCTTCAATGGACTGCAGTAAATAAGGCCTAATGGGGCCCATCCTTTAGTAATATCCGTATGTTTCATAAAATACTGTAAAAATAGTCCAACCCGGACTTGGCCCCCGTGGTGGAGTAAGGCCTATACCTTCCTCATGGAAGAGACCCGTGCCCCTCGGTGGGGACATAATGGGATGATGATGAGTCCAAAGTTAATTTGGTGATTTTCTGGTGAAGACTTTCGGAGATGGAAATTTAGAACATCAAATTTTAAAGCAACGAATTAAGTAGGGTAAATTATGGTTATAAGGGACTTATTTATTTTTCTCCAGCTCCCTCACAAAAAATTGAAAAATAAAAAAAATTAAATAAAAACCGACAACACTACAGCACTAAAAAGTATTTATATTTTAGAAGTATTTATACATAAAGGTATTGTAGAAATATAATTTATAGTCGGTGCCCATTTTCATGACTAGCACATATATTTTGGGCACCGACTCCAAATTATACTTCTACAATACCTACTGACATGTACGAGCAGAGGAGAGCGTGTGCCACTCAACTCTGTCGCACAGCAGATGTTGTAGATTGTAGGGCGGTGGTGGATGAAGAAAGTAGATGCTGATGATTCAAGTCTTCATGGTGTTTATTAGGTACTGTGCACAGATATTTTGGAAGACGTATGTTGTTAATGAGAGGCAAAAGCCAGGCGCAGGCAACAAGACCCGTGAGTTAGAATGTGCGCGGTGCACAGTCAGCAACACGGTGACCTAGAAAAGTGTACGATGCCCGTACAATGTATAAATACTTCTAGTTCTTAAATTATTTCTAACTTTTTAGTGCTGTAGTGTTTCGAAGTCGGTTTATATTTTTTATTTAATTTTTTTTATTTTTTCAGGTGACATCTCCTATCGGAGGTCGGCTGTAGCCACTGTGGCCCCTAGCAAGGTTTATTTATTCGTTTTGTCTGTTGTGTATTTAGTTTTCTTTCTGTTGTTGTGCATATTATGTTACTTATCTGCTTATTTTGTTTCTGTGACGTATCTTGTTGGTATAATAAATGTCTTTCTTCTTCTTCTTCTTAATGTTACCTCTTTGTGGTAGCTGGCTGGCACAGCCGTTTGGTTGATTTAGAATTGAAGGGAAATCGTTGCATTTTGTTTGATGTGTTAGTCGATGAGTAGCTAGGAAATTGATGGTTGTTAAAAAGACGGAAAAGTAGGAAAGCAAATGTGATAATATTTGGTTTCATTTAGGTAGGGCGATTCTATTGAATTCTTCTACAGCCAGGTCTTCAGCGACCTTTATATTTTCCCTTTTTTCCTTCACTATCAGTTGGAGGAGATCACATTTAAGTACCTATCGTATGTGACCATTTGTTGCAGTTTTCTTCTCTCTATGGCTCTAATGGCCCTAAGGGGGTCAAAATAGGACACGAAGGTTTGCATGAAAATGGTTTTCTTGCCCCCACATGATCCTGCGCACACTACTCCTCTGGGATACAGGCGTGAGTTTATGTTAAGTTTTGCTCACATCCAAGGATGTGAATCAGGGCCTAAAGTCTAGTAAACGCACTGTTATTCAATAGACTGAGCATTGACTACACTACCTTACCCAACATTAGTAGAGGGGTAAGTATACGCAGCGGGTAAGTGTACGTAATTGCGGTGGTAGCCCAGTGGGTAGAACAATGGACTAGGAAACGAAAGACCCAAGTTCGATTCCCGGTGCGGGCATGTAAGTATGACTGTTTATTTTCAAAGTTACGGACATCTGCGTATTTGTAGTATGCATACCACACGCTAAGGGTGAAGGAAAACGCACGTATTGACTTGTGTTTCCTGCGGGTTAGGTCTATTAAGCTGCCAGGATGGTATAGGTCCTGGGTATAAGCCTACTGCATCTAAAAATCCATGTCCCAGGCACTGCAGCGTCCGAGTGGTCCCTTCACCCATCTAGTGTGAGTAAAGATGCCACTGGACGGCATATAAATCATCTCATTACGTAGATGCAAAGGCCAAAATTTAAAATGTACGCAAGCTAAGTATCTCGAAAACGGTTTATGACTAAAAACTGGGTCCAGTATCTAAGAAACGCATCGTTGTTCAATAAAGTGACATTAGTACGACAAAGGATGTTATTGGACGCTATTTCGTACTCTGATAAGCAATAGCGTTACAATATTCTTCCAATGGTATAACCCGCGCAAATTAAATCGGTGATCCTGACAGATCTATTAAATTGACATGATCCTGACAGATCTATTTCGCTTCATCAAGCATGCATGCATATACGCAAGAGGCTAATAATAAAATTTTTACTCCTTTCGATAAATCTTTTAGACCAATCTAATCGTGACCACATTGAGTGCGTACAACGCACGTTTTCCGCTCCGTAAATTTCAAATGTTGCCATTCTAAATGTTCTTATTTCAAATGCCTGTCAAAATTTTCCATAAACTCTTTAAGAAACAGAAGAATGCTTCTTGATGATTTTTCTTTAAAAGTTACGCCATAATGCTTTTGACTGCAGCTACGGAATCAATATTTTTTTTTTCAAAATACTCAGTAAATCAAAGCGAATGCACGAATCGTACCCCCACTACTTGTTCATGACTGATCCGTACAGAACGAACGCTGTTGAAAGGGCGCCTTTGAACATAATAGTTGAGACTTACAATACCTACTTAAACAAATTATATATTGGGGGTGAAAGTATGAAATTGCCGTTTTATTGCAATAGGTTCTTTGAATTGACATAGAATCTTCATGGTTTGAGGTTTTCGAATGAAACTTTTTTCAAATGGTTTCTATGATGTTCTTTTTTTAAAAAATGTGAAACATTTGAATATCGACCTTCAATTGTTTTTGTTATTCAATTTAGACAACAAAGACGGATACTGCGAAAATTCGAGTGATTTTTGAATACGAGTTCCGACGTTCCGAGTTTGGAGAGGGGTCTACTAATGAACGCACCGAGCGATTTTGGTTTAAACGCTTTCTTGATGGAAATTTCGACTTAAAGAACGAGCCACGAGGAAGACCACCCACACAGGTGAATAACGATGAATTAAGAGAGAGTGGAAGCCGACCCTAGTCAAACTACCCAGGAATTAGCGGCATGGTTTAACGTTACCTTACCCACAATATTGACTCACTTGCATCAAATCAATAAAATAAAAAATACGAAAAATGGGTGCCTCATAATCACTCGAATTTTCGCAGTATCCATCTTTCTTGTCTAAATTGAATAACAAAAACAATTGAAAGTCGATATTCAAATGTTTCACATTTTTAAAAAAAAGATTATTATAGAAACCATTTGAAAAAAGTTTCATGCGAAAACCTCAAACCATGAAGATTCTATGTCAATTCAAAGAACCTATTGCAATAAAACGGCAATTTCATACTTTAACCCCTATTATATTCTCTTTATCGCTCCCATCATTCCGTTCACTGTTTTGTTTTGAAATGGAACTGTAGCTTTTCTCAAATTTTCATTAGTATGTTTATATTTTTACCCCCCAAAACTATTTCAATGCAATTTCAACGGTTTTAACGCAACGTCTGAAAGGCATAAGAATATAATATTAAGTTCTCTGTTTTGTTTTTCTAATTAACTTAATTTGTGGTGGTATTGGTTGTACCACGGTGCTTGTGGTATAATTGCGTAATACTTCAAATAATCAAGTAACTATGTTAACGATGATAATCGTACTACTGTTTGTTTTCCTTAATGAATAAAAATAGAAAGTAAAATTAATAATAACGTACAGTCGACAGCACAACAACCTTTACATACGTGATGATGATGATGATGATGATGATGATGATGATGTTGATGGCCTCCTCATTGTAATCCGATGGGGGCGACTACAAAGGTTTTGTTGTTTGTTACACTTCATTGGACAAAATATAAAATTGAGCACTTAAAAACAGGATTGTCTTAGATTACGAGGGTTGGTAGGACTTCTACGGCGATGGGCTCGGATGTGGCTCGCAAAGCCCAGTTTAGGGACGTGCCCTCTTATCTGTTAATTTAAAGGCGAATTCGCTTCAAAAACGTAAATTTTGACCGATGTCGACACTGTATTTTTTTATTAGTTAAATTACCCCCAGTTTCTTGTACACTAACACACTGTTAATCTACTGTTAACAGCTGTCAATTGAATAAAGTGCATACAAAAAAAAATACTGACAGCTGTTAAAAGTAGATTAACAGCTTGTTAGTGTACGAGAAACCGGGGGTCAGTGTCCCACTACTGAGCAAGGCACCTACACGCCTGCTGTCCATCTCTCCCTGTCCCCAGCCACCTTGCACCATCCCGGCAAGAATGCGTTTAGCCTTTGTTTACCACGACGTCGGTGTACATTTTGCGAAACCCAGTAGGTCGCAACTTTGGCCCACATAAAAAAAAAAATTTAAACAGTTTATTTCAAAAAAAGAATTACATATAAATTTATCTCTGGAAGCTGAATCTTCCACATGGGATTATATTCCTATCCGAGCTCATATGGCAGAAATGGCTAGCCCAGTCCTACTGTACATAACTGGACAAATTTAACTGAACGGTTAACTTTTCAATGCGGTTAACCGCACTACTGAAACTGTTAGCTTGGTTAGCAAATTGTTAGCTTTTCAATTTGCGGTTTTGATTTGAAATGGTAATCATTTCAACAAAATTAATAAAGGTAGAGTAAATATTGCGAACGTACACAATTGCCTCGTTTGTCTAAAAGAGAGGCACTTGTTCTTCAACATAGTGAACATAGATTCGATTCCTGTAGAGCCGTAGTTATTTAATCTGTAGAAATGAAAAAAAAAAACAGTTTATTTCACGAAAATGTCTTCGTGAAATTGGTTTCTTATGCGTGGAACAGTTAACAGCAGGTTATACCACTTATACGTAATAAACCTGTTGACTTAAAAAAAAACTCAATCACGTAAATGGTAATTTTCGGGACCCACGACAGACAACCTAACCCCAGAAACATATGTTTATGTATAATCAAAAAAACTCAATCACGTAAATGGTAATTTTCGGGACCCACGACAGACAACCTAACCCCAGAAACATATGTCTATGTATAATCAAAAAAACTCAATCACGTAAATGGTAATTTTCGGGACCCACGACAGACAACCTAACCCCAGAAACCTATGTCTATATATAATCTCCGCTAAAAATGGTAGTTTTGGCATAATTTCTATCTATCAAGGACCTAGACCTTGATTCTAGGTTCTCGGTCGTGGGTTCTAAGAATTACCATTTACGTGATTGAGAAATTTTTAAGTCCCTTTTCGCAAAACTTGAGTAGTATGCATGCCCGCTTAAAAAGTTCAACGTGGTGCCGACAGTAAAACAATTAAGGCCAAAACAAATATAATCAGCGACCATCTCTCAGTTTGCACAATTTACCGCAAATTTCGGAATGGAGTATTTCACTAACTGAATATTGCAAGTACAGTTATGTCTCTTCAAATTTCTGCAAAAAAAAATTAAACCGACCGAGCCAGTATTTTCATAGTGACATTCTCAATTCAGGAACTGTTGGTTATATGT
This sequence comes from Yponomeuta evonymella, assembly GCA_963969515.1. Classification (NCBI taxonomy): domain Eukaryota; kingdom Metazoa; phylum Arthropoda; class Insecta; order Lepidoptera; family Yponomeutidae; genus Yponomeuta; species Yponomeuta evonymella. The sequence goes on along the minus strand of OZ018366.1, from coordinate 6,713,138 downwards.
GTTATTTTTAATTGATACGTACACATAATAATGTGAAGTGGTACTGTAGCACGCGCTGGTAGCGCTGCGGTAGAACGCCGGCCTCACGTTCGGGAAGTCGTAGGTCTGAATTACGGCATGTAACAATGTCAGATTATGACCTAGAAAAGCACAATTAAAAGCTATTGTTATGGCGGCCCGATCGGGTCATTTAGAATTCTCCAGATTAACTTTGGCCTTTTGAACGGTGGTAGCCTAGTGGGTAGAACATTGGACTCGGAAGCGGGAGACCCAGGTTCGATTCCCAGTGCGGGCATACTCGAGCACCTTTGTACCCAATCCACTGTTGGTTCTTCTTCATAATATAATCAACTTAACAATTAACAAGCCCTCTGTCACTTTAACTTGCTAATAATAAGTAAAAATAATAGTATCAGATTCTATGTAATAACAACAGTAATAATAGGGGTTAAAGTATGAAATTGCCGTTTTATTGCAATAGGTTCTTTGAATTGACATAGAATCTTCATGGTTTGAGGATTTCGAATGAAACTTTTTTCAAATGGTTTCTATGTTCTTTTTTTAAAAAATGTGAAACATTTGAATATCGACTTTTAATTGTTTTTGTTATTCAATTTAGACAAGAAAGATGGATACTGCGAAAATTCGAGTGATTTTTGATTACTGTTGTGGCATTTGACCTGGGGTCAGCCATTGCATTTTTCTTTTCCGGTTATCATAAAGAATCCACTTTTCATCACATGTTACAATTCGATCCAATATTCCTTCATTTCTGTACCGGTTCAACAAGGCAACACAAGTTTCAACACGCGTTTCTTTCTGCAGATCAGTCAAATCATGAGGCACCCATTTTTCGTATTTTTTTATTTTATTGATTTGACGCAAGTGAGTCCATATTGTGGGTAAGGTAACGTTAAACCATGCCGCTAATTCCTGGGTAGTTTGACTAGGGTCGGCTTCCACTATCTGTCTTAATTCATCGTTATTCACCTGTGTGGGCGGTCTTCCTCGTGGCTCGTTCTTTAAGTCGTAATTTCCATCACGAAAGCGTTTAAACCAAAATCGCACGGTGCGTTCACTAGTAGACCCCTCTCCAAACGCAGTATTGATATTGTGGGCTGTTTTTGCCGCGTTAGTTCCGCGTCGGAACTCGTATTCAAAAATCACTTTTTCGCAAATTTTCGCAGTATCCATCTTTCTTGTCTAAATTGAACAACAAAAACAATTGAAAGTCGATATTCAAATGTTTCACATTTTTTAAAAAAAAGAACATCATAGAAACCATTTGAAAAAAAATTCATTCGAAAACCTCAAACCATGAAGATTCTATGTCAATTCAAAGAACTTATTGCAATAAAACGGCAATTTCATACTTTAACCCCTAATATTACAATAGTATTACCAGCGGTGGTAGCCTAGTGGGTAGATTGGACTCGGAAGAGAGAGACCCAGGTTCGATTCCCAGTGCGGGCATGTAACTATGACTTTGTTTTCTAAGTTATGTACATTTGTGAAGTTACAGTAGCAATACCATTCGCTAACTGTGAACGAAAACATCGTGAGGAAACCTGAGTGTCTGAGCTATTCACATACCTCAGAGCTTGAAATCGCCAATCCGCGAGAATCTTTTTGAGAGAAGACCTGTGCCCTTCAATGGGACGTGTATAGGCTGCATATTAACTTTGGCCTTTTCATCTACGTAATGAGATGACGCACATCTGTGAATCCAAATCCAGAACCGGCAGTTTGAGCCTATCACATCGTGGTGTGAGACAAGGGGATGTTATTTCCCTCAAATTGTTCTCAAATGCAATGGAGGATATGTTCAAGACACTGGACTGGAAGGAGTACGGCATTAACATAAACGGCGAGTACCTTTCACACTTGCGATTTGCAGATGACATCGTCATCATGGCGGAAATGCTGCAAGATCTACAACATATGCTGAGTGACCTAGCTGATTCTTCCCAACGGATTGGTCTTGCATTAATGCATTAACCTTGGTTTTTATCCAAGTCCGGATGAACTTGGATAACAACTAAGGTTATGTTCAATGAACACGTAAATCTGGAGCCAATTGCAGTTCAAAGCATTATTCTCGAAGTTGTTAAGGAGTATGTTTACCTCGGACAAACTATGCAGTTAGGTAAATCTACTTCGAGAAAGAGGCTAATAGAAGAATACAGCTGGGCTGGGCAGTGTATGGGAAACTACGTCGAGTCTTCACATCGCCAATACCACAGAGTCTAAAGACGAAAGTTTTCAATCAGTGCAACCTACCAGTCATGAAATACGGTGCAGAAACGTGGACATTCACGGTGGGGCTGGTCCACAAATTTAAAGTCGTTCAGCGTGCTATGAAAAGGGCTATGCTCGGGATTTCTCTGAAAGATCGAATTTGAAACGAGGTGATCCGACAGAGAACCAAAGTCACCGACACAGCCCACCGAATTAGCATGCTGAAGTGGCAGTGGGCCGGCCATATTATCCGAAGAAATGGGTTCTTGAATTGAATTTGAAGAACTGTGTTCTTAAATGGAGACCGCGAATCGGTAAACGTAGTGCAGGATGTCCTCAGACTCAGTGGAGCGATGATTTCCGCAGGGTGGCTGGCAAGAGCTGGATGAGAGTAGCCGAGGACCGTGCTCAGTGGCGGGCAATAGGAGAGGCCTATGACCAGCAGTGGACAAGCTTATGCTGATGATGATGATATCTGCAAATTTGTAGTAGCAATACCACACGCTAACGGTAAAGAAAAACATCGTGAGGAAACCCGCGGCTTGGGTGGCTCCTTACCTATTGCCTTGCCTTTCCTGTGGGCTAGGCTGACCAAGCTGTCTACAGACCGCAATACCACTCGCTAACGGTGAAGAAAGAACATCGTGAGGAAACCTGCGTATCAGAGGTGTTCACATACCTCAGCGCTTGAAATTGTCAATCCGCGGTGAGCACGCGTGGTGATTAAACCCATATTCTCTCTCTGAGAGAGGGGATGTGCCCTGCAGTGAGACGTATATAGGGTACATAAAATACATAAAAAGCTGACCCTTTGATTTAAAGCTTATGGTATTTAGTTTTTGATTGTTCCTGTTGTGCGTAATGACTGGAATCGACGTTCCTACTAATGACCTACGTGATATGGGCATTAAATCAGTTTAAATGTGGCCACATTTACACCCGTGATTAATTACATTTCGCTTAAAAATTTGCACTGTCATATTGCTCGCTTTAAAAAAAGAAAAACAGTTGTTATAACAAGACATATCACAGAAAAAAAATAAACAGACATGTGATATAATATGAACAACAGAAAGAAAACGCATCGCAATAGATAAAACGAAAAAAATATAATATACATATTTAGATTTACCTATTTAGAGGCTAAAAATTCCACCCATGCCGGGACTTGAACCCGCGACCTCTGGCTAACCGTGCCAGCGCTCTCCCAACTGAGCTAATGGGTAAGTGCAGGCATCGGCGAAATTTCGAGCCTCTTTAGCCTCAATTTCTACAGAGAAGTTTGTAAAGCGCGATGTAGGGTTCCGTAGAAAGAGGATTTTTTTTATCTGCTTTACAGAACTAACAACTTCATCGATGTTATTTTCAATGGATTTTGTACTACATTTTACTTTTATAAGTTGGTTGCCTATTACTCGTTAACTAGTACAGCCTACTTAGCCATGATACTTTTACTTTTAAGTTTATTATATATGCTACTACCCTGAATTTTTTCACGTTTCTACAATGAACCGTTTAGCCAGGAGATTGGGGGAGGGACGCCCTACTCGGACAAAAATTTGCGCTTTAAAGCTTAATATTTCGCAAACGGAACCCTAAATCGAAAAATGGCCTTACTACACCCACAATATTTTTCAACGACCAACGATATCCCACATGATGGGGTAGACGAGAAAATAAAATCATCCCCCACTTTTCATGTTAGGGGAGGTACAGTAAAAAAAAAATCCGGCATTTTATTGTTTGACTTTGCCGGCGTGATAAATATGTATATACACACCAAATTGGCCGTGGACGGACAGACAGACAGACAAATAGACGGACATGGTGAAACTATAAGGGTTCCTTGTCAGACTACGGAACCCTAAAAATGCAGGCCATATGTTACATAGGGTAGGTATAGAAATAAGAAGAAATATATCGAGCGAATGCGGGTGAAGGGGCCGGTAAGGGACGTCCTGGGTGGAATCAATTCAACCAAACAATATTATATATACATCTATGTAAGTATTCGATTATATATACATCTTTACATATATATATATATCAATGTCGTAAACAATTTGAAGTCTTATCTCTAAAATCGATATCTTCCAGACAACCTTAGGATAGATAGAAATGAATGATGAAGAGAGTAGGGAGGTATAAATGAAATATAAAGTATGTGCATATGTGTGTATATATGTATGTCTCTATATTAAATGCAATACGAGCAGCGATGGTTTCATATCTTTTAATCTAAACAAAACATTTCGCATTATGCCTCGCAGTAACATAAAGTTTGAGTTCGTTGTTAAAGCCAGCTACTGAAATGAGGAAATAAAGTTTTTTATTAGAGATTTTACGGTGTGTCTAAATTAAAACATTTTTTCTACAAACTGATGACCTAGGTTACATTAACTACTATAACATTTATAACAACCGACCAACGCAACTTGACTAAATGCTGCATTGAATATCCTTACTAATATTATAAACGCGAAAGTTTGTATGTATGGATGGATGTTTCTTACTCTTTCACGCAAAAACGGCTGAAGGGATCCGGGTGAAATTTTGCAGAGATAGATTATAGTCTGGATTAGTACATAGGCTATTTTTTATCCCGGAAAAATACACATCAAAATTACCACGTAAATGAAGTCGCGGGCAACAGATAGTTTCGCCATCTTCGTTTGTCTGTCTGTCCGTCCGCGGCCTAGCGCAAAGACCGGCTCTAGAAAGCTGTAATTTGGTATGTGTATACATATTTACCACGCCGAAAAAGTTTAGGAATGAAATATTGAATTTTCTTTTACTGTACCTCCCCTAACATGAAAAGTGGGGTGAATTTATTTTATTTAGGGTTCCGTTTGCAAAGTATTAAGTTTTAAAGTGCAAATTTTTGTCCAAATAGGGCGTCCCCCCCACCCCCGGTTGATTCTAGAAACGTGAAAAATTCAGGGTTGGTAGTAGCACATATAATGAACTTAAAAGGAAAAGTATCACGGCTAAGTAGGCTTTATCACGAGTATCACGAGTAATAGGTAACCAACTTATAAAAGTAAAATTTCGTACAAAATACATTGAAAATGACTTCTATGAACTTATTAGTTCCGCAAAGCAGATAAAAAACCCTCTTACGAATCCTACATTGCGCGTGGCCCGATACGCACTTGGTCAGTTTTTTAGGTCACTTTTCTATATTTTTCATGATTATAAAATAAAAATAAAAGCCATTATTCTACTACTATAAGATAGCAGTTCAAACATACATTCCAAGCGTGTTTCTCATAATAAAATAAAATACAAAATAACTTATAAAAACTAATTAAATTAAATTAATGTCATTTTAAAGCTCATTGAACCTCTTAAATAATTAATTAGTCATTAAAATACATTCATTTACTATATCCTGTTATTGATTTCATTTAAATAAATTTTGGAGTACATTGAATTGAATATAAAAATATAATTATTATTATTGTGTATTTGTTTCTTGTTATTCAATTTAATTAGAAATGACATGATCTTATCCAAATGTCATAAGACAATAAAAGTTGTAAGTGTGTATGATCAAGTAAAAGTTACATTATAATTATGATATTTTTTTAAGATTAAATAATCTTAATTATTGCTACTAAAAATTCGCAGATGTACGTAACTTTCATAATAAACAAAGTCATATGCCTGCACTAGTCCATTATTCTATCCACTGGGCTACCACACGCTAACCGTGTAGGAAAACATCGTGAGGAAACCCGCGGCTTGGTTGGCTCCGCACATATTGACTTGTCTTTCCTGTGGGCTAGGGTGACTAAGCTGGTATAGGTGCAGCATCTATACCATCCTAAACAAGCCGCGGGTTTTGTCGCTGGGGAAGCTAAAATATATATTACAATGTCCCAGGCACTGCAGCGTCCGGGTGGTCCCATAACCCATCTAGTATGAGTGAAGGTGTCACTGGACGCTGCATAAATCATCTCATTACGGAGATGCAAAGGCCTAAGTTTTTTTTTTTTGTCAATTAGTTTAAACTTTACTATTTCTTTTCACTTTGGGCCAGTTTCTGAACTGAGAATTTCGCTAAGTAAATAGTTAACTGTAGTGCTGTCTCTTCGAATTTCTCAAAAAAGAGCGCGACAGAACGTTAGGTACTTATGTATTTAATAGTGAATTTTTCAATTCAGAAACCAGCCCTTTATGTTACACTTATTACTAACTTGCTGCCGAATGCTGATGCACGTCTGTAATGCACAGATCAGGCCTGAGACTATTGTTGTATGAATTAATTTTGTTTTATCTGTGCACTGTTGGAGTGTCTAATAACAATAAATAAATAAACTCTATCAATCAATCAGCCCATATTCGTCCACTGCTGGACATAAGGCACGCCACTTCCCTCTATCCTCAGCCATCCTCATCCAACCACTGTCAGCGATCTGCCTCAGATCGTCGGTTCGAGCCCATCGGCTCGCTGGACCGACGCTGCGCTTACCAGCTTGTGGTCTCGACTCGAGAACCTTTGCACCCCAGCGATCATCGGTTCTTCGGCATGTGTAACCAGCCCACTGCCACTTCAGCTTGCAAATCCTATAGGCTATATCAGTCACCTTGGTTCATTGGTGGATTGTGGTCTCATTTCTGATGTGATAAATCAAAGAGACTCCGAGCATAGCCCGTTCCATAGCACGCTGAGCGACTTTGAATCGGTGGACAAGTCTCGCCGTCAGTGTCCACGTTTCAGCTCCGTAGGTCATAACTGGTAGGACGCCCTGGTTGAATTGAATAAAGTCTATGCTGCACTTTAATTTGTCAAAGGATTATTTTGTAAGAACCCCACAACAAGGAGTTTTGCTGCCAGATGCTTTTGACGCCCCCGCATGTTCTGCTCAATTGATTTTTTTCAAATTATTTATATTACTGATATAAAGTATTATTTAATGGTATAATGCATAAAAACGCGCTATTATTTTGTTTTATGTTTTGTGATGAAATAAAATAAAAGCTTCCGCAGCAATACCAATCCCATCTTATTTAAGAAGAAGAAGAAGAAGAAAGACATTTATTATACATTTCTGTTGGAATGTCGCTTGTATCGTAGCTGAGTAGATAACACTCATGTTAAGATTGTTACGCTGTCAAGTGTACCAGCAAATTTCTCCAATGTGTTTTATGTTTGCACCTCGACCAGTGGAATTGCACCTTAAAAGTTTATTTTTAGCACTCTGTAAACTGCTACCTTTTACAGTGTACTTTTAAGGTGTTACGTTTAGTGCAAATGCGCTCAACAAAATTGTCCATACTTATGCATACTAAGTTGTTGGCATTACCGTTGTTCCTGAAGTGTACTAAAAACGTTCTAATAGTTCGCAAGAATGTAAGTTCTTTGGACATTTTAACTTTTAAAATCGACAGTTTTTAATCACAAACATCAAAGTAAATAAAAGGGGCTCTCCCTTCAAAGTTATTTTCACGATTTTACAAGTTAAATTTATACTCCAATTTGAAGAATTTGTACAAAGTAATTTGTTTCTGTAACATTATTAAAAGTAGCGAAGACGGAAATTCATATTAATTTACGCTTTAAAATTAGTACGGCTTATGGAAAAAAAAACGTTTATTATTAAAAAAAACCACTGCCGTTGTCAGTTCGTAGTCTCTACTCGAGCACGTTTGTACCCACACACTATTGGTTCTTCTTCATAATATAATCAAATTAACAATTAACCAGCCCTCTGTCACTTTAAATTGCTAATATTATAGACAATCTCTACTAAAATATATCTCTCGGTATATCTCCTCCCTACATGTAATAACAATAGTATTACTACAATAGTATTACCAGCGGTGGTGGCCTATTGGATAGAAGACTGGACTCGGAAGCGAGAGACCCAGGTTCGATTCCCAGTGCGGGCATGTGCTTATGACTTTGTTTTCTGAGTTATGTACATTTTGTGAAGTTATAGTAGCAATATACTCACTTGGTGATGGAAAACATCGTGAGGAAACCTGAAAGTCTGAGCTATTCACATACCTCAGCGCTTGAAATCGCCAATCCGCGGTGGGCACGCGTAGTGATTAAGCCCATACTCTCTCTCTGAGAGAAGGCCTGTGCCCTGCAGTGGGACGTATATAGGTTGCCTATGTATGTAACAATAGTAATAGCTGTCGGCCTACCATATATCTCTAAATAAATAAATGTTCATACCCCAAACACTCGGGTTTTTCCACGTTTCCTTTGACAACTAGCAATTGTCATTGTTATAGTACGTAGGTAACTTAGAAAATAAAGTTGTTGGTACCTACATGCTGGGATTCGAACCCAAGACCTCACGCATCGTTCTCCAGATGCGCTACCTCCGCATTGTGTTATGTTACTAAGGCCGACTTGCCCCACTTCTTAACTGTCACTTAAGTCACAAATTTAATTTAATTTTGTATCAAAAATTTACTTAAGGGGTCAATGGGGGGGGGGGGGTAACTAGCGCCACCAATGAAAAAAAAAAAATCTTTTACATATCGTATTTGCAAAAAGTGTTTGTACGATCTCACAATCATGTTAACAGTGATTTTTAGGTTCTACAACAAAGAACACAGGATCACGAACCTGGGATGAGATAACATTTTTATGCCAGAAACGCTCCAGTAGGCTAGTTAGCCCACTGGGTACCCTCAAGCCTCGTTTAAGAAAGCGATGCAAGTCAGCCTAAACGTTTGTAATTTCTAAAGACTTTTTGTACGAAGGACAGCCGACAACAAAAAAAGAAACCAGCTATAACTTTGATGTAAGCTGCCAGTCATTAGCAAGATCAACGTTAATTAAAACAAGTAACTAAGCGTTTGGCTGGGCCTGAAAAATTAACGGGCGTTCTGGGCCGGCGCTCGCTTTGGGGTGGCAGCGTAAATTAAAAACATTAAACCATGAGCTTGTTATTCTAAGGAAAACAAGTGTCTGGATTGATACGGAGACGTTTGCGAACGTTACTGGGGCCCGCCTCCATTTTGACGTTCATTTAGTTAGTAGGGGGTGGTAGGGGTCACTTGCTAAAACAACATGCAACGAACACATGTCGCCTGTAATTCAGTAACTATGTGTCGTATCATTGAGTAGAGTCCTATTGATTTGTGCTACTAGATGGCGCCAGTGCCGCGTAACAAATTGCACAGTTTGAGCTAAAAATTTACGGTTACTGATTGACGTTTCACGTTATATCAATGGCCGTGAAACCCGACTTTTACCCTTTTTTGAATTGATAAACTGTTTGTCAATTCAAAAAAGGGCAAAAGTCGGGTTTCACGGCCATTGATAATCTGTTCCTCATAAGTTGAAGTCTATTAAAAATATTGCGTAGGTTTACAAGTGATGACTATAATGTTGATCTGGAACGATGGCAGAGAAGACGTAAAAACTTAAAATGATTGAATAAAAATTTCGAACACTGACATGCATACATATTATTGGGTTGAATAAATTTTCCTCAGATTTGCTAACAAATCTTAGCGAATTGTTGTTTAGCTCTAGATTATTAAATGTCGTTCGTGTTTGAGTTTTTAATCACTTGGTATTTCGTTCTTGTAATAATAAATACATAATGCACATGATACACTACTCGATGTAAGGAAAAACATCAACAAGCCCTAAATGTAACATCTGAGCAACTACATGGTCGTAATAATGTTATGAATCAGCACAGTTATCGTAAAAAACCTGTGTGCCTGAAGTGTTCCCATATCTCAGCTCTTACAATTACCGATATGCGGTGGGGACTCGTGATGCCTCTTTCTCGCCGATTCTCTGAGAAAAGGTCTTTGCACTGCAGTTTTGTTCCGTTGTGTATAGGTTATGATAAATTAGTTAGATAAAGAAGACTTATTGTTATTTATTTTAATCAAAAATATATAAAAACAATCCAATCGGTCTCAAAAATTTAGCGTTCAACCATCACCCGTTTCCCGAGCTCTATAGAGATATTCGCAGCAATTTTTAGCAACACTGACATAAATTGGGCCAAGCGTCGCGGCCCGCGTAATAAGAAGAGAATTCCGCACATTCCTACGTACTGGGTTCCTATTCCGGGCCATCGCGCGCGTGTCTTAATTAGACAAAGTCGACGGGGACCGATTGTCACCTAAGGCCTTGTACTGAAAACGCGAATTCGCCGTGAATACGCGCGCAAAACTGTCGACTATGAGTCGAGAGTTTTACGATTGGCGCGATGCTTGTGATCGCCAATTGTATACGGCAAAAAACCCAGAAAACAAAATAAACTAAAAGGCTTACATATCTAAGTGTAAGCCTTTTAACATATTTTGTTTTCTAGGTTATAAAATAAAGAATTCTAATGTAATCTAAGCTAATCTTGTGGAGACGATGTATTTACACCCAGTACCTCGCCAATGCGCGTATAAATTTGCCCAAGATGATTCGCGGCGAATTCGTCCCTTCTGGTCAAGGTCTAAAGAAGCGGATGTGCTGTAAAATTAACCGAAACAGAAGAAAATTCGAGGTAAGAACGAATAAATAAAAATAGCTGGCTGTCTGTCAGCTGTCAGTGTATAAAATAAAATGAAATATGAACAAAAGACAAAAGTTTAATGAAAGTAAAGCTTCACGTAAAACCAACGGCCGTGTAACCCGACACAGCCCCTCCCACCTGTTTCTTTTAAAATAGGAGGTTTCCAAATATGCAGTTCGACAAAACCTTTACGATCGTGTTTGGTCTGCTCTACGGGTGTAAATCCATCTGCCGTTCTGAGCGCGAATATGCAAATAAAGTATGTTGTAATTCGCACTCCGTCTGTCTGGAAATGCGAATTATTTTTTTCTTGTTACTTGTTAATTGTTAATCCGTGATGACTGTAATTTAACAGATCAAATCAATTGTAGCTTACAAACGTAAATAAATACATGTTGAAAAAGTTAACAAGTCATTGTTATCGAGCTGCTCAAAAAATTGTAATTGTTCGTGAAGTCCAGAAACGGAGGACCTACAGGGGTACTCGATTCACCCCTCAAAAAAAATTAAACACAGTAAAATTTAATCGTGCTTAATTTTTGTAAAATTTAGAGTTTATATAACGAAATAAATGAATATATATATATATATATATATATATATATATAAGTACCTAGATCTACTAAGAACTAAATCTTATGATTTCAAATTGGCTGATTTGATTTTGAAGTCTTATAGGTAACTGGAACTTTCTTAATACCATATTATTACTATACTTTATTGCACACGAAACATTGAATAGGATATTACATAAGAAAGAGCATGTACAAAGGCAAGCTTATGTCTGTAAGAGATTTCTTCCAGCATAACTTGGAGAGTCGCAACAGCGGTAAAAAACGAGTCTAAATACGTGTACAAAATAAAACTACATAAACTACAAAAATCCATAACAATAACCTACTTTAAGCAGAAAATAAATACACTACATATACTAAATAGGCAAGTACCTGTAAAAATAAATAAAATACATAGTAAATAATGCATAAATATATAGCTGAAAGTTATGATAGAGATAGTGCTCTTTCAACTGCTTTTTAAATGAACGAATTGTGGGACTAGCGCACATTTTCTGTGGCAGTGCGTTCTACAGCCTAACCGAATGGATCGTAAAAGAGCCACCGTAAGTTCCAGTGTTGTGAGCAGGAATTTTAAAAAGGTGGGAGTTGACAGTCCTAATTGGCCTTTTCCCAGAGTGCAGGTACTGAAACCTGTCTCAGAGGTATGCGGGAGACAAGGGATTGTGAGGGATCAGATTTGCGTAATCCGTAAATGAAGCGGATACCCAAATTTTGTAGTTGTTCGAGTTTATCTAGCAGCTCCTCATTGGCATCCAATTAGCAAACATCCGCATAGCCGAGAAGGTGAGGAAGAAGAGACTGAGGACCTAATTTTGATTAACATTACAATAAATAATATGTCGGAGGACGCTGTCACCTGTATTACAGATTTTCTTCTATCACAGGTGTCATTGCAAATGTAATGTATCAACTATGAACTTAGGTTATTACTTATAAATGGTTTGGTATACTATTAGTATTAGTATTAAAAATTCATTCATTCGTTCATACTGGAAGCTAAAATGTAGATTTGATGTACCAGCATCTTTGCCAGTATTCAAACAGCACCCGAGCGAAGGAAAATAAACTCAAGAAGTCACATAGCAGCGATAGTGATGGAAAGTGTTTAACAAAGTTTATATCGAGCGAAACAAATAGACGTCGAATACAAAAAATGCCTGAATTTGATTTGATTTCATTTGAAATTTCTTTATTGCATCTGCACCAAGGCGAGCTTAATAATTAAAAGTATTTTCTTCCAACTAACCATGGGTGATGTGAATAGAGGAAGGGGTAGTGCTAGTAAGGTAAAGGACTGAGAGTGACAGCCCTGTACCGAGGCTCTGGATCTAAGTCCAAGTAAAATAAAATAATAAAATGTGTTTACTGACCTACCCTAAAAAAATATCTGGAAATATTAATTACCAAATCTTCTAAACTATGTTTTATGAAACACGGCCTTTCTGACAAAGGAGTGAACTTTTCCCGTCTGGTTGGGATATGTATGATTCACCGTAACCCGAAGCGGTTTCCAAAGTCAATCCGAGTAGTCATGTAGACCTACGTGTTCGTTGAATTTGCACCATGAAAGTTTAAGGCGTAGACGTATTTGATGCGTTTCCTGATTGGTTTGGCACGAAACGATGATCTAAATGTGAGTTTTGAGTTAAGTATACCGTTTCATATTTTTACTGTCGTACCTTACTACAATGTGCATTTTTGTGCAAAATAGACCAACGGTACATAATAATAAAACCTGAAATAAAAAATTACCTATATGTATACATTGTTACTAATCATAATAAGTCACAATATTGTATTTGGGCTCCGAGTTAATGCTCACCATTCGAGCTTTTGTGTGTTTTCTTCACTACAGTTTTTTATTGTTAGTGTGTTAGCAACTAACAGCGCATTCTGGTGACGTGTAGCAAGAAAATATTTTAGCGCCATCTAGTAGCTAGGAAGGAAACTTCTTAAAATTAAAATAGATCGGTAATTTCATAAGGTTTTGGTTTTTTTGTCGAATTTTATGCTGATTACCCGTGGCATCCACGCAATTATGACGATTGGATGGAGACGTAGTTTGTCAAAATCTGACCATTAGTTATTGACTATTTCCTCTTCCAGTGCCTCTCCTAATGGAGGTTCGTCATCAGCTCCGCATATTCTCCTTCGTTTCATGCCAATTGAAACAGTGATGAACAATGCCTGATGAAGGAAAATATAATCGGACACACTTATCTACATAACAAGTCAAACCCATTGCCCTTCTCTTGGGCTTAGGCACAGTCGGGTAAAAATACGTCCACAAATTACACCAAATATTGAATATTAATATTGAATATTGGGCGAGTAATATTGAATATGCGCTGGTAGCCTAGTGGGTAGAACATTGGACTCGGAAGCGGGAGACCCTGGTTCGATTCCCAGTGCGGGCATGTACCTATGACTTTGTTTTCTAAGTTATGTACATTTGTGAAGTTATAGTAGCAATACCACTCGCTAATTGTGATGGAAAACATTGTGAGGAAACCTGAGTGTCTGAGCTATTCATATACCTCAGCGCTTGAAATCGGCAATCCGCGGTGGGCGCGCGTGGTGATTAAGCCCATACTCTCTCCCTGAGAGAAGGCCTGTGCCCGACAGTGGGACGTATATAGGCTGCTTATGCAATATTGAATATTGAATCTTACTCATCATATAATATTTTTAACTGACAGCGGCGGTTGTATGTATGTAAAGTCTTAAGCAAGGCCTAAATACAGCCATTGAACTGTAAATCTCAGCAAATGGGATCAAACTGGCTTACCTGCAAGCAATCAAATGAGAAGTTTCGCCTGGTGAGGTTAGACATTCAACGGGTACATTTATTTATATAATATAATCCACTTACAGCTAACATTACAAGACTAAATCTTTAAACCTTGCTTAATACATTTTAACAGCCGTCATCGTCATGATCATCATCATCATTCAGCCACAAGAAGTCCACTGTTGGACATAGGCCTCCTCCAGGGATTTCCAAAAAGACCGGTTGGAAGCGGCTTGCATCCAGCGTCTTCCTGCCACTTGGATGAGATCATCTGTCCATCTTGTGGCTGGTCATCCTACGCTGCGCTTGCCGATATGTGGTCTCCATTCGAGAACTTTTCGGCCCCGTCGGCCGTCATTTCTGCGTGCTAACATCCGTATGTTTGTTTCTAAAATATAATATTTTTGGTTTATTGAGTGGTTGATAGTTCCTAGTAGTAGGAATTACACCGTTATCGTTGACATCAGCGTTATCATTTACTGTTGGTGTCACAAAATATATAAGATTAATCTATCATCAAGCTTTTTTCAAGAGTAAGCTCAATAACATCTTGCAGAAAAATCGATCGGGTACATACAAACATAAAAAAAATTTGATTTTTTACATATAGATACTTTAATGTGTCACGTACAGTAAATAAAGATCTATTATTAATTTATATTTTATATACATACAAACATACGTACAAAGAAGCATCAGAGAGAGAGATAGAGTATGTGCTTAACCACAATGCGTGCCCACCGCGAGTTGGAAATTGTAAGCACTAAGGTATGTGAACATATTAAACACTAGGGTTTTATCACGATGTTTTCCTGGTTATCTTCACATTTACCAAAAGACAAACCATCTATTCGATATAAAAGTCAAAATATTATAAGCATATTACCGCAATGACTCAACAAATGTGACGACACACCCCAATCACGAGAAAGTCCCGGTAAACTTTTTCATTTTTATAACGCCCTTTCTTCATCTACATTTTATTAAGTCAAGAACATTCTTGCGGGAGAAACTTTGGGAGTTGGTGATTGAATATTTTTATTAAAAACTTCTTTCTCAGGCGCCTGTAGTACGTGGGTCGCGGAGAAGGGTGTTTTTCTTTTAATTTGCTCGTGTTTTGCTCGTCATGGAAGGAAGTTGTAAGGCACTGGCCGTTTATAATTTTTTTCTTTTCTTTGTAATAGTGCTGGCTGTTTGTAAATATTTTCTTTTCTATGGGGTACTGGCTGTCTGTGAATATTTCTACTTTTATTTTCGTAAATGGTCGGAGGTTGTCTGAAAAGCAAATTTTGTAACCGTTCGAGACATATTTTTTAGTAGGAATGGCAGATAAAGACACTAACTGTTAGTGTCATCAAATCACAAAATTTGGATTAAGGTTTCAACTTTTAATGCTTTACATTGATCGTTGCATACCGTAGCTGTTTTAGGATTGTTAGTATCGTGGATACTATCATTAGTAAAACTAAGCTACTTAATTTTTGGGGTTCCTTAGATAACAAGGAACCCTTCAAGCTTTGCCATGTCCGTCCGTCTGTCTGTCTGTCTGTCTGTCCGCGGCTTAACTCAAAGACTATAAGTACTAGATAGCTGAAATTTGGCATACATATACATATTAATCATGCCGATAAAAAAATCGAAAAACGTTTTCAAAAAACTTTCATTTCATCATCATCATCATTCAGCCACAAGAAGTCCACTGCTAACATAGGCCTCCTCCATGGATTTCCAAAAAGACCGGTTGGAAGCGGCTTGCATCCAGCGCCTTCCTGCCACTTGGATGACGTCATCTGTCCATCTTGTGGCTGGTCGTCCTACGCTGCGCTTGCCGATATGTGGTCTCCATTTCGACTTTCATTTACATTAGGGGTATTTTTTCTACCAACTTCCCCAGAGTGAAGAGTATCGTTAATTGGTCGTTCAGAAAATAATGCGGGCGTAGGATAAAACTTTTTCAATTTAGGCCTCCGTTTAAAAACTTAAAGTAAGTAAAAAATTACTTTGATGAAGTTAGTTGTCCCTTTGTTGTTACTAGTTGATAAAGCAGATAGTTCTACGGAACCCTACAATTCCCGTGGCCCGACACGCACATGGCCGATTTTTATAAAGTGGAGACAGAGTATAGTATACGGCATTTAATAATCACGATTTTGTAGGTACCTAAGAAGATGACGGTATTTTCTCAGAGCCAGAAGCAATTAGATAAAATAAGGCAGAAGACGAAAAAAGATAATTAAAAATTGTAATTGCAATAATGAATATAATTACAGTTTTTTTTAATGAACTAAGTGATAATAAAAGCAGTAAACGTACAAGAGGTTGGCTCCGTGATTTAATTTAAATCCGTACATATGTAAAGTTGACCACTCGCTAACGGTGAAGGAAAACACCCTGAGGAAACCTGAGTGACTGAGGAGTTCACACACCTCAGCGCTGGAAATTGCCAATCCGCGGTAGGCACGATTGGTAATTAAGGCTATAATCTCTCTCTGCGAGAAGGTCTATGCCCTCCAAAGGGACGCATATGATGCATCAGCTGGGTAAAATTACTTAATTTGATTTTCTTCTGTTGCTTAATTTGAAACTACCCTTAAACGTTTCGAGTCATCTCGGAAATACCTTAGGATACCTTAATACCTTAGGACGAGGCAAATTCGTGTTTCTGTATACCTACACTGGTAACTGCAAACTGTTACAGCTTTCGGGGAAAAATGACGTCCACGGAAAATGGTATTTTATTTCAAAAATTAAACAGCGACTCCCCGCCACCGTAACCAGGTCGCCAGACCAGTGGAGGGCCTTCCCACGCTGCGTGGTCCGGTCCGCGGTCGCCAGGTCAGAACTTTTTCGCCTCAACGGCCATCAGTTCTCCGAGCTATGTGCCCCGCCCACTGCCGCTTCAACTGAGCAATTCTTCGAGCTACATCAGTAACTCGGGTTCTTTTGCGGATCTCCCCATTTTTGATTCGATCACGCAGTGAAAATCTTTACATAATAGCTCTCTCCGTTGCTCACATTGACCCATAGTCAGCGATCAAGTCTGACATAAGTCATCACTGGGAATACACATTGCTTTGTCTTGAGACGCTGAGGTGTTTTAGTTTCCCAAACGCTGCCCATCCGAGTTGGATTCGACGAGTGACCTCTTTCTCGAAGTTGGATTTACCTAACTGGACTGTTTGTCCCAGGTACACTTAGTGGTCGACAACTTCGAGGTCAGAGCCCCCAAAGTGGATAGGAGTGAGTGTTACATGGGAGATCGACATTATCTTAGTCTTGTCTATGTTCATTTTAAGACCCACTCTGTTAGAAGTTCTGGTCCGGTCATTGAGCATTGAAGTCAAATCTTCCACGGTCTAAGCCAAAATCACTATGTCATCGGCAAATCAAAGGTGGCTAATGTACTTGCCATTTATGTAGATGCCAGATCCTTCCCAGTCCAGAAATTTGAAAACGTCTTCAAGTGTAAACAGTTTCGGATATATTACATCTCGCTGTCACACTCCGCGCTGCAAATGAATAGGATTCATAGGCTAATTATTATAGGTAACTAGCTGTTGCCCGCGAATGCGTTCGCGTGGTAATTTTGATGTGTATTTTTCCGGGATAAAAATGGCCTATGTGCTAATCCAGACTACAATCTATCTCTGTGCAAAATTTCATCCGGATCCGTTCAGCCGTTTTTGCGTGAAAGAGTAACAAACATCCATCCATACACACAAACTTTCGCGTTTATAATATTAGTAAAGATTTGTAGAATTCTAAGGGCTACCATAGCGATGGTTTTGATTGTTCTTTTCAAGGCCATAATCTAACCGGTTAAAGTATTTTACAAGCTAAACTTTAGATACTCTGAAAAGTATCTTTCTCTTCATTATGCGTAAAAGTGTGTTCATCCAGATGGCATGTTAGGCTGTATTAGGTTCATCATAACCCATTTGACGCCCACTTCAGGACATAGGCCTCCCTCATGGTGTTTAACCATGAAGGGTTTTGCCATAATCGCCATGCTTGGCAGGCGGGTTGGCGATCGCAGTATACGGTTGGAATCTCAGGAAGGCGCTGCTGCCCGTCTCCTGGTAATTTATTTCCTTAGTCGCCTTCTACGAAATCCACGAAAGGAAATGGAGTGACGCTATTCTTAATCCGGCGTCACACGGAGTATTAGGTTAATCCTTACTAAAAATGTCAAAATGAAAGTGTCGTAAATAATTGCATGTCTCAAAACTCCGTATTTTATTTTATATATTTAAATAAATAGGCAAATAACTTCCACACAACACAATCACTTGTCCTGGTCCCAAACTTTGGCGTAGAAAATAGATTAAAACTATTACACAATATAATAAAGTAAGACTATCATAAAATAACCAAGTTGTGGTCTAAAGCATGCACACACAATGTCACCACATGTGATTTTGAGTATCTTAATGAATCATACAGTTTTAGAGATGAACAGCTAGCGGGACGCAGTGTAAGGGAAGACTTCTCAAGAGGGCGGCCAAAAATTTTTTAATATTGACAAAACGTCTTTTATATCGCCTTCAATTTAGACAAGTAATTTTGCCTTTTCAAACCGAGCTTCTTTGTACCTGGCCTATTGTCAGATGTACCTCCGGAGATTTATTCACCTACCAATATTGAATTGGGGGATTCAACGAAAATTTAAGTAAAAGAGGCGGCGGAATCTACTTCGGAAACAGGATGAGAAACAGGTATATTTTCGTGAAGAAAGCTCAGGAGAAAAACGTAGGCTAGGTACTTACTTGTAAGACGATTATGTTAGAATGGAGAGGTTGAAGGAAGAAAGATTGGCGAAAGAAATGTATCGAGTGAATGTGGGTTTAAGGACCGGTAAGGGACGTCCCAGGCGAACATACTTCGACTAAATAGGGGATGCTTTAGATGAATAGAGATAGAGGTAGAGAATGCTTTATTTCACAACCAGAAAATAAGAACCATTGGCAAAGGGCAAGATAAAAAGTACACGAAACTGGGGTGCGTGCATACGACGACGAAGCGAAAGATGTCTGGATCTGTCAGGATCGTGGTAAAACCTGGTCTCTGTCTACCCCTCCGGTATACTTACAGGCGTGTGTTTATGGAATGTAACGTATGTAAGTTTGTATATATAATGTGTTTCAGAAAGTTCAAAAGCAGAAAGTTAAACATTTGCTTTCTGAAACAAGAAGGGACTGCCAAATCGATATAAAAGTGAAAAAATGCATCCTATCAGTGTCTTTTTTATAGGTGCCCCCCCTCCTTATAATGCATTAGGTACTTATAAGTACCTTTATCTCTTTCTTTTTTGCACGCCTACCTCAATCTTTGCCTCTCCGGTACCTCCTGCAGGTTGACTGGTAGAAAATGCCATTAGCATTAAGTCCACCTTTTGTACACTGTCTTTTTGCAATAAAGAAATAATAATAATAATATACCAACCCTTTCATCTCAAGGAAACTTGTCGATATTTCCAAGCTTTCTCTTGGCCACAGCTTAAAACTAATTTAAAATCACAACTTGAAATGTAAGAGCGAAACCTGGTTGGACTTTTCTGACAAAAAATTAAGTAGGCCTTTGATATTTTCCTATTCTATTTTCAATCGGTCTTGCTTCGTCACGAAAGTTTTTAACAAACGTCATTGAAGGAAAAGATTGGCAGAGGAAGGCGACGGCGAAGCTATTTTGACCAAATTACTTCAACATTAATATTTACTCCTCGCGTTAACACATTCATAGTAAGCTTGAGAGTAGACGCATGCGGCCCTCCATTCAAATTGCGCGTTTTTAGCGAAATTATTAGGCTCTCGACAAATAAAAACGTTTTTGCAGTTAAGTGGATGAGATAATAATATCTTCGTTTTCTTTTGGAGTTCATTTTCTTTGGCGCTCTCCAAGAAATATAACAAAAAACTGGATAAATGCGAGTCGAAGTGCATCGTTGGTTATGTACATAATTATGCCCGTATTTGTCTAAGATAAGATGAGATGAAATGAGAACCAGGAAAAACGAACATAAAATATTTACAAAAATACAGTACAATTGGCGGACTTATTGCTTATAGAATTTTTTTTCAGGCAACCCACGATGGAGAGTTGCTGAAGGAAAAGAGAGACGGATATCCATATTATATTTTATAATATGCATATTTGTACAAAAAAAATTTACTAAATAGCATCTCTCTTCATCTTTTAGTTCTACCCATCCCAAGGTTATCTGGAAAAGATCACTTTTAGCGATAATTATGTTATGTTTGTTTTTTTTCTCTAGTCCCGAATCGCTTGAAAGAAAACAGGGCTTAAAAGAAACAATCTTCTTTTCAGGGATTGTTTATTGAATAATCCTTGGACTAAGCGTGCGTTTGTGATTACTTAGTTTAATAAAAAAAATATATTTTAAAATGTAGATAAAGGAGCTGGATGTACAATTAACTATTATGTTATTTTACGTTTGTGTTATCTGTTCTTTTATATATATATAATATAAGCAGCCTATATACGTCCCACTGTAGGGCACAGGCCTTCTCTCAGAGAGAGAGTATGGGCTTAATCACCACGCATGCGTTATTTATAATTATATTATAAGTACACATTGTACTTATGTTTTTTGTCCCTAATAAAGCAAAAAAATAAAAAATAAGCCCTGCGGTCTCTGCTTACTTTCGGTAAGTTTACGCAATGTAATATATTATGTAAAACAAGAAAATCTGACCACTAAAAGTTTTAAGCGAAACCACTCAATTGAATTAAAGATCTCAGGAGACCTCTCGTTGATTTCTTAAAGTGGCTCTTTACGAACGGTATGAGAGCAGACGTCGGCCATTTTTTTTTCGTGACGTCATAGTGCCGTGACTCTTTATCAGTAACTTTCTCTTGATACTTTTATGTCGAAACTGGATTGGATTCACACTGTGGCTTGACTCATTGTTAATTGTTTTTACCTATAAGTGTAAGTATGCGTCCGTTGAAAAACTCAATAAATAAATAATTGCTCTCTGCGTTGTCGTAAAGACACATCATACATAATGTAGAGTATCAGCGTCTCATATAAAAGTTGTTTGTACAGATAAGTAAAACAAACCATTGCCGAGACCACGGCACTTGCAAAAGTACCAAAACGTCGGAAAATTGTAAAATGGAAAAGTAAACGTTACCCGTTAAAATTTAGTTTTATTAAACCATTAAAGTTTGACCGGACCTTTTCGAAACACAGTACATAGATTCGCGCAAAGCATACCCATCCATTGCTTTCGCAGTCAGGTAAAAAAAAGCAAGTTACAATTGCTTGATATTTCAATACCGGCCTGAACTAAGTTGCTTTGTTCCAAAGATACACAGCATGAAAATCAGCACCAACCCTTACCTACGAGCTTATAGTGCACACAAATCTTTTTGGCGGTAACGTGAACATAGTCACAGATCCTTTGCACATCGCTCACTGTCTTTACAGTGTATGTGTGAGTAATTGACTACTTTGGTAATTGACTAATAGTAATTTACTGCGCATCACACTACGTCAATTACTCACACGCACACTGTATAGACAGTAAGCGATGTGCAAAGGATCTGTGACTATGTTCACGTTATGGGGCGATGGGGCCGAAAAGTTCTCGAATGGAGACCACATATCGGCAAGCGCAGCGTGGGACGACCAGCCACAAGATGGACAGATGACGTCATTCAAGTGGCAGGAAGACGCTGGATGCAGGCCGCTTCCAACCGGTCTTTTTGGAAATCCATGGAGGAGGCCTATGTCCAGCGGTGGACTTCTTGTGGCTGAATGATGATGATGATGTGCAATCGATCTGTGACCATGTTCACGTTACCGCCAAAACGATCTGTACGGACTATACATAGAATCGAATTTAATTTTATTATCACGAGCGTGATAAGTGAGCATAAATAAACAGTCAAGGGACTCCAAATATTTCTATGTGCCTTTATCCCCACGCGATTTTGTTTTTTGTTTCGTATTTCATCTCAGGTGGACATGCTGATAAAAGTAGGATAAATTGCAAGATAAAAGTGTCCGAAACCTGCGTTCGTACGACTAATGAATAATTTCCTGTTAAACTTAAGAACTTTAAAAAATGTACATACAATTGAGAAACAATGCATCATAAGTTTAGTGAGGGCCTGGAGATCTGTCACACAGGATCTTTCCTAGTATGGACTCCAGCCTCTCACATAGGAATTAGTCCTGATTACTCAAATTGTACCTACTATATGTTTTGATACCTCTGTGAGAAGGAAATAAACGAAATTACTTACTTACTTACTAAATGAATGTCGATGAAGCGAAGGTGGTCAGTCAGGATAGCGGCAAGTGGTAAACTCTAGTCTCTGCCTACCCCACCAGGATACAGGATATACGTCCCACTGTAGGGCACAGGCTTTCTCTCAGGGAGAGAGTATGGGCTTAATCACCACGCGTGCCTACCGCAGACTGGCGATTTCAAGCGCTGAGGTATGTGAATAGCTCAGACACTCAGGTTTCCTCACGATATTTTCCTTCACAGTTAGCGAGTGGTATTGCTACTATAACTTCACAAATCTACATAACTTAGAAAACAAAGTCATAGGTACATGCTCGCACTGGGAATCGAATTTGTTCTACCCGCTGTGCTACCATATCGCTGCGTGAGTTTATGTAATGTTATTTTGTTCATAATTAGCAAAATTAAAAACAAACGTTGTAATGAAATGCTTATATTACAAACGCAAATAGTTCGAGTAAACGCAATAAACAACGAATCCGATATGTAAATGGATTTACTTGATACATGAGAGTTATTGTCAGTGCAATCAGCGATCACAATTAGCATAATGTTTCATTCGTATTAAACTATCAGCTACGAATCAATCTACGTGGAGTAACCCATTGAAATTGTGTTGGATTATTAAAGGTAAGAGTCAAATAATAATTACAATAACTGCCACACAACACAATCACTTGTCCTGGTCCCAAACTAGGATACCCTGTGGCATCACAAACATGGAAATACACACAGAGGCCATTTGTACAAATGTACGGCAGCTCCCAGTGGAAATCGAACCCACGACCTCCGGTACGGTAATCAGACGTGATACTGCTAGACCAACGAGGTAGGTAAGCCTATATATATATATATATATATATATCAATTTTGCTTCCGCTGTGCCGATGAGGGGGAAGAGTGAATTTATGAAAGAAAGAAACGAAAGAAAGACATTCATTATACCAACAAGATATATCACAGAAAAAAAATAAACAGATAAGTAGCATAATATGCACAGCAACAGAAAAAAAAAACTACACACATAACAGACAAATCAAATAAATAAAGCAGGACTACAGACGTAGCCTGTATACGGTATATGCATAGTTGCTTCTTCTTCTGAAAGTGCCTCTCCATCACTGGAGGTTGGCAGTCAGCTGTTTGCAACGCGCTCTGTACAGTGTAACTTTGAACAACTCTTTTGCCGTTTTTGCACCAGTCTACTCCTTGATGTTGCACATCCATGACATCCTTCGTGTAGTGCATGATTGTCATCGTGACGATAGTTGATTCTTCTTCTAAAAGTGCCTCTCCATCACTGGAGGTTGGCAGTCAGCTCTTTGCAACGCACTACCAATAATGGGCAAATTATAATGGACTGTAGTGACTGGTATAGCCAATGAAATTACGTAACATAAACACATGACAATCCCCCGGAAGGGCAGGCAGAGATACGAATTTAGAAGGAGCTAAGATTTAGAAGTTAATGTAGCTATTTTTCGATCCCTTAAGTTTTCTCTCTATTCTTTGACACGTCAAACGTTCTCATTTCCCGCAAATATCACATATAGCTAATTTGTTAAGTCGAGCAAAGAAAACTTTTGGCTTTAAAGACAGACAGATAGATAAAGATAGATAACACTTTATTGCACAATCAGAAGAAAGAATTACAAATGATTTTTTTATATCCAAGTAATGATATACAATTGGCGGTCTTAATTCAATTCCAAAAAACCAGCTCGACTATTTTCAATCTCATTCATAGTTCCACAGCCATTGCAATAAAAACCTTCCTCCGGACGACTAGGAATTAAATTAGCTTATTCCAATTGAGAATTCAGTTTGACGGCTGAAACTAATATGATTTACCGGAGAGGCTCTTAGATGTCCATTACCATACTATGAAGCTTCCTCGAAGGGTATAAATAACTCTCTATGGGCAATTTCATGATGTCGAGTTTGTATAACTGAGTGAAGTAAGTTTTGGAGTAGATGAGTGTTACCATAATGTCAATGGTAGAACTTTTAGCTCAATATGGTTTTAGCTCAGTGTTTTTTTTTCTTATTCTTAGGTGCGGTGGAAAAAAGCGGTAGCAGCGCAGTGTCTGTTTGTCTGAATCTTACACAAACGGAGTAGCGGGTATAACTAGTTCATTGACATTTTCTTAAAAGAACTGAAATCACAAACAGAGTCTTGTATATTTATAGTACAGTTCGTGCCGTACTATACTTCCTTAACCTCCTCAGTCCTGACCTTGAAAATAACAATGGTTTTCAATTTTTATTTTTAAGGTCAGGACTGAGGAGGTTATAGGAACGTGCCACGGATTACACAAATTTCAGCTCAGTTGTGACTTTTGTGAAACAAAGAAAAATTTATTATATTGTTTTTTTTTTCACTAATCCGTGATGAGGACAATTTTAAAAACCTATTTAGAGACTAAAAATTCCACCCATGCCATTACTTGAACCCGCGACCTCTGGCTAACCGTGCCAGCGCTCTCCCAACTGAGCTAATGGGCAAGTGCAGGCATCGCCGAAATTTCGAACCTCTTTACAAACTTCTCTGTATCACGTTTTTCCAATGCACAACCTAACTGCAAAGTGGGTGCTCGGGGCTGCAAGGGATGTAAATTACTTCAGCCAGATTTCGCTGCCTGTACGTAATACAGAGAAGTCCGTAAAGAGGTTCGAAATTTCGCCGATGCCTGCACTTAAAGAAAAATTGTTTCTTGACCCTTACTCTTAAAAAAAATGAGAGTCTATGGACTACCCTCAGTCATGAAGCTACGACTAAAAAGAATAAGAACGTAGAATAATCATCGTTAATCAACAGAAATCGCGATAAATTTGGTGATTACCAAATTTTTTACCGGTGTTGTTGCTTTATATTTTTAAAACAATTGTAAGGAGAATAGTTTGTATGAAAAATTGACAGTTTTTTGGCACATAATATAAGAAAAGGAAGAAAACTTTTAAGGATTTCGGCAGAACATCACGATAAATGCCAAAAATAGATGTTAGTTGTGAGTTTTATCGATATAACTTGATTTTATGCCTAATAAAAATTAGTCATACACCATACATTTTGGGTGGTTTAAAAGCAAAATGGACGTGCCTGAGCGTGCGTGCTATAGAATGCGTTAGTTTTTTTTTTAAAACGCACTTTTTATAAATATCTTGAAACAAACTTGGTTCTATTAGAATCATAAGTAACCAGAGCGGTGCGTGCAAGGGTCCGCGGGTCATTGTTCTGTTAGACGGAGAGGCGGTAGGTACCTACTAATTGTTCGCGTATTTTTTTAACAAGATTTCTCAACTTCCTTTTTTATTGATGTTTATGTTTAAAAGTAATATTCGAAATAGATGCGATTTTTATTAATTACTAATTACGTAACCGCGGCTTTCAAACTACCCAGAAAGCAGCCAGTATATGTTTAAATAATTTGTACATTGTGTAAATAAAAAACACTAAAATCAAAAATACTATTATTAATTTTCTTGTACAAAATTCCATTCACATATAACTGTTTTATTCTCTTTACCTCAACTTTTATTGCACATCAGAGTCACCAAAAAATATCAGCATTTCGTATATTTAATAATCGTAGGAAACTTTGGTAAAGAACATCTGATAACTTATTTGCTGTTACGTTAAAATTATTTATATTTGTATTACTTTTGTTACACTCTGTATAAGTGAGACCATTTTACTCTCGGCAATACTTTTCAGACGCGCATTCTCAGAAAATCGATAGCACTGAATTACTTCGCTGCTGGTGAAAGGTACTGAGTGAAAAAGAAAAGTCTATTGTACTAGAACTTTCTAGTAAATGGTGGCCGTTGTACCTCATGAAACTTTGGATTCTTTTCTCAGTTATTCTTTTGTTAAGAGGTTCTTTCAAACCAGTTTAGGGGCCTTTGACATAATACAATAGATCCTGTAGTCAACGCGGATAAAAAAAAATTGTGTTTGTGCCAGCCAAAAAGTATGCAACCTCCTTGCTAATCTTTTCCTGAAAATCATCGTTTGTTTTTTCCATTTGTAAAAACTTTTTTTCTGCGAGCATTTACTTAAGAGATACATCTCTTCAAATTTCTTTAAGTTTTGCTTCGCATCGTCTTCTTGTCTAACTAATCCTTAGTTAACGATAGACGTTACTTTGCTGCTCGTAAGTTTGCCAGTTTGTAGTACCAATACCACTTACTGACGGTTATTGCTATTAGACACCCCTTAGAACATTAAAAAAAGAAAAAAAAAACGGTTAAGTGAGAGTCGGACTCGCGCAAGAAGGGTTACGTAATATTATTTATACAACATTAGACACAAAGTTAGAGAAAAATCCGCAAATGATCACATTTTTTGTGTGGGAGCCCCCTTAAATATTTATTGTATTTTAATCAAATAATTTATTTTTTAAGGAAATATAGAACAAAATATTCTGTGAATATTTCACGCGTCTACCTATTGCCGCTATTAATATAGAGCCCCCTTAAATATTTATTTTATTCTGTTTTTAGTATTTGTTGTTATAGTGGCAACATAAATACATCATCAGTGAAAATTACAACTGCCTGGCTATCACGGTTCGTAAGATACAGCCTGGCGATAGACAGACAGATAGACAGACGGACAGACTGACGGAAAGACAGACGGACAGTGAATTCTTTGTAATAGAGTCCCGTTTGGCATCCTTCGGGCACGGAATCCTAAAAATGGACCCACATACCTCAGCGCTTGAAATCGCCAACCCACGGTGGGCACGCGTGGTGATTAAGCCCATACTCTCTCCTTGAGAGAAAGCCTGTGCCCTACAGTGGGACGTATATAGGCTGCTTATGTATGTATGTTATGCAAGACTGTAGAACGCTCAATGCAATGTAAACAGCATAAACAAACTAATGAATTCAGTTCACGCTGTTTACGAAGAAGTAAACATCTTTGAAACCCCAAAACATATTTAAGCGAAATGAAATATGAAATAAATTCAGATCCAAACAGCATGGTTCTGATAATGTATTGTTAAAACACAGGGGCAGTCTGCAGAATTAAGCAGTGGCAACTGCGAACAGTAACTAAAACTCAGTTATATTAAAACAGCCACTGCAAAATGTTGCGCCGGATGAAATAGTAACAATGCATTGGGAAGGTGCTATCATAATACAGTATTATTCACTTCGTTAACATGTCAGTGATTAAAACCCTAAATTTGTGTTATTAAAAGAAACATTTTGTGTTCTTTGAGAACACGGCGAACATGAAAGGAGTAGAGAATATATTGAATGAACAATATACGTAATATAAGCAAAATACTACATTTACATTCATACAATCTTGTAAAATTTTTCAGTGGCTAGCCTAAAATGCAAATTTTGTCAACGATTAATATTTAATAGGTGATACAAAAAATGTAACCCGATGGTAGCCTAGTGGGTAGAACATTGGACTCGGAATTGGGAGACCCAGGTTCGATTCCCAGTGCGGGCATGTACCTATGACTTTGTTTTCTAAGTTATGTACATTTGTGAAGTTATAGTAGCAATACCACTCGCTAACGGTGAAGGAAAACATCGTGAGGAAACCTGAGTGTCTGAGCTATTTACATACCTCAACGCTTGAAATCGCCAATCCGCGGTGGGCACGCGTGGTGATTAAGACCATACTCTCTCTTTGAGAGAAGCCCTGTGCCTTACAGTGGGACGTATATAGGGTGCTTACATACACAAAAAATGTACAGAAAATAAACAATAATGTTCTAGAGGCTGTGACACTCGTATTGCGCTCTAAATTATAATATTAAAAAAAAACTCCAGGACTTGGATGTTTACATGTTTGTGATGTCGTTGTTTCTGGTTCCCACGACACAGGGTATCCTAGTGTGGGGCCAGAAGCAATGTATGTGCCTGTATGTAAATGTTTATGTTTATGTTTATATAAATAATATGAACAACTCCACAAACCTGTCGAAAACAAACTCATTATTATTTCAGGAATTGCACATTTAATAGGTTAACCTTATCTCACGCGAGATAATTCGCATTCGCTGCGAATTCAAAAGCGCGACGATTCGTTCATTTTGGACAAAGTATTTTTGGCTAATATGAATTAGCTACACTTTTTTTGCTATTATGGAGTTTTCCCCATCGTAAAAGTTCTTTGCTGAGTAGAACCTCTCATTTTTGGCCGTAGATGGGGATTTAGTTACATCCCGTATAATAAACGATTACTAATCCTGAGCCTGGAAAGTTCAGCAAAAAAGTAGAATAAACGTTGTGTGAGATCCACTTTAAATAATGTTTTTTGCTATCGAGAGAACTAACTAAAGCAAAAGAGATAGAAGAAATTATAACCTGAAACATCCATTATAAGATGAAACCTACCATTATTAACAGATACATTGACCGAGCAAATTTGTGGAAAGTGTGGACATTGTATAGAGGAATATTGTATCACGACGTGGAAATAGAGAGGGGGAGAGAAGAAAGAGAGGGCGAGATAATTATATTCTAACGTAAGAGCATACTAAAGCAAAGGCGACAGAGGAAAACCTACCATTAATAACGTGCACTGTCCTCAGCCGTCCTCATCCAGCCATCCAGCATTATTATTGAATAATTTTCTATAAAATTGTTTTAAGTAAAAAAAAAATATTGTCATTTACAACATAGATTAACAACGGTCTTATTTACAAAACCACGATTCCTCTAACACACTCTTCAGAGGCAGTTTAAATAATCTGTGGTTACGTTTTTCCCTTTACCCCAGACCATTTAAACTGCCTCTGAGGAGTGTTTTAAGGAATTGTGTTTTTATACATAAAACCATTAACTCCTGAACTGCCCTCGCGGAATGGAACGTATAGGTGGCCCATACTAAGTTGGACACAGATCTGTGTCGCGGCAGACGAGTATATAAATTAGATCGTATTACATAAGATGATGGCAGTCACTAACATTTTCTATTTGCCTAATGAAATCCTAGTATGGACGCTATACTTTCTTGTTGTTTATAGCCCACCTTAACCCAGTGCCATGTGCCATTTGCCATACGCAAGGCAATGGAACGAAAGCGTTATCTTATACTTACTAATAATAAATCTGTAAGGGTCGGTCATGGAGTAAGTTAGTTTGTTTTCAGAGATATTGTGTTTATAGGCTCAATATATGATACTGAAACTAATTTCACGATTTTTAGAATTTTTTTCTGTATGTGTGTATGTATGTATGTTCCTCCATAACTCTTAAACCAATTATCCGAATTTGATGAAATTTGGTATAAAAACATATAGACATCTGGGACACAGGATAGGCTATTTAAATTCTAGCTCCAGTTATGATAAGACGTGGCCCCCATACAAATGCTGCTTCGTAAAAATCGAAATGTACGCGAACGGAGTCGCGGGCACAGCTAGTCGAAAATAAATTAGCCTAAATTACCTCGAAACAAATTACCTCTAAAGAGTAACGTTAATTGTACGTTTTAATGTCACAGCTGGAGGTGGACGGTCGTTAAATGAATTAAATAAAATGCAACTATGTTTTGTACGTACTGTGTCAACGCGAATTAATCATTCTGGACAGAAACATTTTAAACCGAAATTACTGTTTCATCTGCAGTATTAAATTACAATTCACTGCTCGTGAGTTTTGTTTGTACCTACGTAGGTACATTGTAAGATTTTTGTGTTTTTAATATTTTTGTGTCACTCTGGTGTTTGTTAAGAAAAAAATGGCCAAGTGCGTGTCGGGCCACGCGCATAGCAGGATTCAGTAAAAAGAGGTGTTTTTATCTACTTTACAGAACTAGCACTGTTAACGCACTCCATGTAGTGCAGCGCACACACACAGGCGCACGGCTACGCGGCCGGGCGCTTCATTCGGACCCTTACCTTGGACTAATATCACCGTGTCGTGTTACAATATAACATGTTTTCTGTAATTAAAACTACATAAGATTGTTCAAAGTCTCGCCGTCATTTCCACTCAATGCTGAACTCCTCTCTCGAATCATCATCAAGCACCTTATCAAAGTAATTGTCGATGGATTTTGTACGAAGTTTTCGTTTTATAAGTTGGTCGCCTATTGCTCGTTAGCTTGTAAAACCTACTTAGCCGTGATAGTTTTCCTTCTAAGTCCATTTAGCTGGGAAAGGGGAAGGCCTACTCTGACAAAAAATTTCGCTTTAAAGCTAAATATTTCACACTAAATCGTAAAATGATCTTCCTACACCTACGCTATTTTTAAAGGACAAATCCAACGATAAATACTATGGTGTAGGCAAAAAAATCCCTAGTTTAGGTATTAGGGAGGTACAATAAGTATAAATATAAAATATAATTAAAAAAACTTTTTCGTGATTTCATTCTACCGTTTTGTCGACGCATTAAATATGTATATCTGTGCCAAATTTCAGCTCTCTAGTACGTATCGTCTCTGTGCTAAGCCGCGGACAGACAGACAGACAGACAGACAGACAGACGGACAGAAAGACGGACGGACATGGCGAAACTATAAGGGTTCCTTCTTGACTAGAGAACCCTAATAATAGCTATATTTGTAACGTTATTGCAACGTTACTATAAACTTGTAACGTTGATTAAGTACCAACTGTTTCTGTGTTTCTCCGAATAAA
Organism: Yponomeuta evonymella; assembly: GCA_963969515.1. Lineage (NCBI taxonomy): Eukaryota > Metazoa > Arthropoda > Insecta > Lepidoptera > Yponomeutidae > Yponomeuta > Yponomeuta evonymella. The sequence continues at coordinate 6,682,145 of OZ018366.1, read as the reverse complement.
ACATTTTGACTTTATTTACATCAAAATAACATCGTGATTGTTTCATTCGGAAGAAATCGCTCTTACTGATGATATCGTCAATTTATTTACTAACAAATAATTTCGTACCTACGTTTCTTCTTAAAATAATGTTAACTTTGATATAAACCACGTTATTTCTGTTATATGAAAATTCCATTGCCGGAGTGAACATTTATGTTTAATTTTAGTATTTCTTCCCTCCTTTCTCACCGCACCTGTCCTTTTATCTCTCCCCTCGTTATCACCTCTATCCAGCGCAGTTCAACAAACATCGAATAACAATTCAATAACAATCCACACATAACAATTCTAGTAAGAAAAAAATATAAGCTCAGACTTCTCTAGAGATACCAGCTTTGCTATCTTAATCTCTTTCAGGTATTCAACACAGAATATTCTACTCTACAGATAATCTACGAAAAAAACATTATACGCACTAGACTACACTATCACTGCATTATACCTTTCATGTTCTTAAGCTGGAGCCACACATTGGGCGAATGAGTCAAAGTAAATAATGTGCCAAGCGAATTTTGTTTTTATTACAAAATATCTTTGTACATTTCACAGCACAAGTTGACACGAATCACCCCACTCATCAATTTCGCGCGAGCATACGCCCTAGAAAAACAAAAAATAAACCACGCGATGCAAAATAAACTCACAAAGGCCCTTACAAAAATATGGCTCACATTTACACAATCAGTTCGTATGGATTAATATAATACGTCACGGGTGGCGTTATGTTGAACAGAGCTTGCATCAGTAATTGCATTTCCGGCAATGGCCTCATATAGCATGCATGAGATGGATGCAATATCCAAAATTGCGAGAGCCATCCAGCGCCGCGTGGACGGACATTATTGTCAGACATTGAAAATGGGTGAAAGGTTCGATTATAATTCATTTAGAGCTCGCTGTACCCGCGACTTTGTATGCGTTAAAATCGGCTTATTATTAGCCTTTGTCAATCTCCTGCTCATAAACTATGTTTATTATGCTAGTGATGTGAACCGCTTTACCGTTTTGAGCACCGATATTTTCCAATTTTGCGGTATTGCCAACTCTTTGTTTGTTCCTGTTATCGATTATGCTGACGTATGCTATACGAACGTCAGCGAGGAACTGCTCAGTAAACTCAACAGACTGCTCAACCTTTGTATCTGCATTATATTCAGACTGCAAAAGTTTGACCATGTCTCGTATCGTTTATCGTAATCAGCCGAAGTGGCATCAACATCGGTTCCCGCAGGAGTGCTCCCCCTCAGTGAAGGTCACCTATGCGACCTTCCAAGCATTGCATCTTCGTGCCTTCAGCAACTTTGAGCACTATTTCTTTCTTGTCTTCAAAACTTAGGTCAGCTGATACATAATGCTAAGTAGCACTAAGCTCGCCTCTATGCAATTTTTTATGCAATATGTATTTTTAATAATAATAAAAAGTTTTGAAAATGAAAGTCGATTATTTAATTAGTGTATCAAATAATTAATTCCCTATTTTAGCAAAAAAAGATGAATGGCGTCTAATCAGAATAGAATATTTGTGGTACTTGCTATGCAAATTACACTTAAAGAAGTAATTTATATTTTTTTTTTATTACTGGTACGTATTTGTCATTTACCAGTCTTCTTGAAAGATAAGATAAGAAAAGAATATTCTATATGAAACTACTTCATGAAAAAATTAAGTTTATTCATTGAATTGCTGCTATTTGAAATATTAAATAGATGATTAATTAGGTGAATAAACAGTGGACACTCCTTAATTGCATTATGAGCTTTTATTTTAATAATGATATTTTACAGATTTTTATAATGCGCTCATTTTATTGACGATAGCAAAGAATCCTATGTACTACGAGATTCACAGAGGTTGTCTTATTTAATACCTTACTCTGTTATTAAAAACACACGATTTCTTTAGAAGACTCCATAAGCGCAGCCTAAAACAGTCTATGGTAAGGTCTTTTCCTCGTAAAGTCTGTGCATAGACTACATATGTAACGTTTATATCGTGTTTTAAGGAATCGTGTGTTTATAAATAACACTGAAAGTGTTTTTAAAGACGTTTTGGAACGTATATTTTGTTTTAAACTGTCTCGGGGATCCGTCCTCAACTTCGCTGCCGATAAGCGTCACCAAGTTTGTCTGCGACACCAAGTTTGGCTCTTTCTTCGAGAAAGAGAGGTACACTCTAAGCTTCTCTAGGCATTGGGCTGGGGTCTATTATGAGAGTAAGAACATGTTCTAGTTAGACCTGCGATTTCCGCACTTAGCCTCATAGTTGGGCAATTCTATGACCACCATGTATATCAGTTTACCACCACGGTAAACTAATAAAATATGAAACCTTTGCTTGCTTTTTTAGACTTGCAAAAGTTAATACATCCCATATGGGGTACTGTATACGGTTCCGCTATAAAACTCCTCAAGATATATTACAGTTACCACCGAGGCGGTTTAAAAAATAAGTTAAGCATACTCTGCGCAATAAAGCCTATTATAACATTAAGGATTATTTGGAAGACAAAGATGTCTGGTATTTAAATAATGTTAACGGGGACGATTGTATCTAGTGTAGTGTAACTTTAAGTTGAAAACTCTGTTAATTAAGCAATCCTGCTTTGAAAAGAACAAATTTGGCGTTTCTTTGTTAGCTTCGTCTCCGCATAATTTAGTAATTGTAAAACTAACGGCTTTAGCATTCATTAAGTAAACATTTTGTGTTTATAGTGTCATCGCCATTTTTAAGTGGCACATGGCGTTTCAAAATAATTTTCAATACCTTTGAAAACAATATAATATAAGTTATGTACGTTACTTTTTATATAAATAAATGGCCTTTTAACTTTTTTTCTTTTTTAAGCTACTTTTATTGCAGCGTGAGTCTGAGATTATTAGAAAAAATCAATACTTTAGTGTTACTATCTTTATTTGTCAAAGTTTGTCTTAAAACTAGAGTATATAAACTTCTCTATATTATCTGCTCTTGATTTACATAAAAACAATAATCATGTTTCATAATAATATTTCTATTTCCATAAAAATTCTTTTAAACAATTTCTGATAAATTTATTATTTGAAAACCATTTTTCTACTTAAAATCCGTGTAAGTACAGTTTACAATATTTTAAGAACTACTTTCTATTTACAGGGTGTTTTTTACATTAAATTGTACAGGAATATTTTTTTAAGTAATGTCTATTGTTTAAACTCACATTGATATAAAACAATTGGAACATAATCTGTTCATTCGTTGTTGTAGCACAATAATCTGCGGTTATTAAGGGGCTCCATGGAGTAACACTAGCGCCACCGAGGAAAAAAAAAATTTTTTTGAAGATCGAATTTCCAAAGTGTCTGTACGCTTTTTAGGACCCATGGCCATGAACCAGAAGCAAAAAATCTAGGACAAAAAACGACGAAAAAACATACATACATAAACTCATGCCTGTATCCCAGAGGGACAGGCAGAGAACAGGGACTGCCACTTGCCACGATCCTGACGGATCACTTTCGCTTCCTCAACATTCATTAGTCGTTGCATGCACGCACGCCGTTTTCGGGTATTAGATAGTTAGCATGACTTTTGTCATTTTTTTTACACAATTATAATTTTATTTTCACCGTTTTTGGCATAAATGCTATCTGTTCCCGGGTTCGTGATCCTAGGTTCTTTGCCGTGGGTAATAAAAATCACTGTTAACATGATTAAGAGATTGTACAGACACTTTTTGCAAATACGATCTGTAAAAGAAGATACGATTTTTTTTCATTGGTGGCGCTAGTTAGCCCACTGAGTCCTCTTAACACACTGTCTTACCAAGTTCACTAAATCTGTATATAACTCGTTTAGAACACGTGTACCGATCATTTCAAGAAGGCCATTTAATAACATTTAATTACTTCTTAATATTATTTTTTATCTTAATGTGTAAATAAAATTATATTTACAATAAAGATTACACCTGTGCACAATGAATAGATTTTAAGTTTTTTTATTTTTTTCATTTCCTAGTCTCAGATTTTTTTTTTGGTTCCTGAAAATATGGAAAAACTGATTAATGGCAACAGCCAAATGAAAATTTGACCGATTTACTTCATCGTAAGCTATTTTAAATAAAGCTATTAATTTAACTTCACATAGAAATCAATCGATTAGTTTAACTAAGCATTTAAAATCATGAGTCATAGTGGTCAATTATGATAATATCGTTGGTCAGATTAAATGGTTTTGTTCCTTTCCTTTACTTAATGAAAACTATATAGAGGTATTAATAACTTGTCTGTCCCCATACAATGACTCCATAATTTAAAATGAGGCACATGTGACTTTTGAACTTATTCCAATACGCTCCCACACACATTCATAAACTACGCATGTATCCCAGTAGCGTAGGCAGAAACCAGGGACTGCCGCTTGCCACGATCCTGCCACATCACTTTCGCTTCCTCAACATTCATTAGTCGTTGCATGCACGCACGCCGGTTTCGGCTCCTTTTTATCTTGCCCTTTGCTAATACATTCCGTATTTGGTCAAAGTATGTCCGCCTGGGACGTCCCTTACCGGCCCTTCTACCCATATTCACACGATATAATTTGTATTGTCAATCTTTCTTACTTAATCCTCTCCACACGCTCCTCTAAGTTGTAAATGACTTTTTGGACAGGTAAGTTGTTAACACGTTCGCGGATGACTGCAGTTGTCTCTATCGATTGAATTGTGTACCGTGAAAATGTTAAATGAGTGACTCAAAATGTAATTAAATGCGTCTTCAATTAAATCAGTTTTCCCATTGATGCTTTACTTTGTTTATCGAAATTGAACTTTTTGTTTTCTTATAAATTCCAAGGCCAAATTTATCCAATAAAATTTGTCATTTTGTGTGCTAAAAGGTAAATACTTATCAATTTACAAGAAAATAACAAACTTGGTGCAATTTAAAGAGCTCATTTAGTAAAATTGTGAGGGTAAGTCTTTTTAATATTGCTTGGTTCAGTAGCATAAATTCTTTGTTTCACTATAAAATATCAGAAAAGCGTTCAGTAAAATACTTTTGGTAATTTCCTCAACGTATGCTTTTATGAATAAAAAGAACCAAAGTCGGTTATGATAGTCCGAGATTTTATAAAATAATACGCAGTGCAATTTTTTTTTGTTTTAATAAACTTCAAAACAACAACAATCATTTTAATTCGCCACTCAGTCTGGAAATTTATTCCAAACTAGGCTAACGCCTAGTTGACTCATCAGTTGATTTATTTTCCGCGCCAAATCCAAATCCTAATCCTACTGTGTTGACGTTTGAAATAATAATTTGAAAGAATTTGGTACTTTCAAACTACTTGTTTAATATATCACAGAAGTGATAAGTGAAAAAATAACAATATTTGTCAATTCGCAGCCTATGTACGTCCCACTGTGCGGCACAAGCCTTCTCTCAGAGAGAGTACGGCAGAGTTGGCGATTTCTAGCGCTGAAGTAAGTGAACACCTCAAGCGCTCAGGTTTCCTCACGATTTTTCCCTTCAGAGTTAGCGAGTGGTGTTGCTACTACAAACTCACAAATGAACGTAACTTAACAAATAGAGTCATTAGAAGATGCGGACATTGGCTAGGGTTCGAATATAATTTTTCCATTTGAATATAAGGCTAGCATTCTACCAACCTCGCTTCTAATTCGCATTAAAGAAAATCAAAATCCCAGATATGACAAGATAGCGTCAGCGCCATCAGTCACCCCTACGCTTCATCAATACAAGTCAATTGTAAGATAAACATACGAAATTACAGGTCAAATAAAAAGTTGCTGTCTAAATAGTTTTTTGCTTACGACAAAAGAGAAGAGTCTCACTCCCAGTTTCTCGACTTCTCGTACACTAACAAGCTGTTAATCTACTGTTAACAGCTGTTAGTGGTTTTTTTTTTTTGTACGCACTTTGGTCAATTGACAGCTGTTAACAGTAGATTAACAGCGTGTTAGTGTAGGAGAAACTGGAGGTAAATGTATTTTTTACAGTAGCAGCCCTAACCGCTACCACAAAGACCGACGATCCTTAATACACACTTTAAAATACACTTTGTACACATTTTTAACCGATCGTTCCCACACTTTACTTCGCACTTTCCTTTCACCTGTAGCCCTCGACCGTGCCTGCATACAGGGTGGCCAAAGTACAGTACAGAGAAATGAGCAGGTTGACGGACAACGCACAGGGTGATGCCGTATTTGCGTTCCCATGCTGCATCGCTGCAGGATGCTCTCCTGGAGACAAAAAAAAAATCGATGTGTTACAAGAAGCAATGTCACAAGTCGCAAGATTATTTTTATCATATTTCATGCCTTTTTCTATTGCAAGTTACCAATGTCACTCATGGGATCTTGTTAGGTACCTGCCTAAGAAGATCCCACCGCACAAAGTAATGTACTGATATTATTATTTGAGAAAAAAGGCCAAGTGCGAGTCGGACTCGCGCACAAAGGGGTTCTGTATCATTATGTATACAACATTTGAATATTTCAAGCGTCTACCTGTTGCCGTTATAAATAGCGAGAAAAAAACGGCAAAAAAATTACGTTTTTTGGATGGGGGCTCTCCTTCAATTATTATTTTATTCTTTTTGTGGTGTTTGTTGTTATAGCGGCAACAGAAATACATCAGAATGTAAAAATTTCAACTGTCTAACTATCACGATTCATGAGATACAGGCTGGTGACAGACGGACGGACCGGTACGGAACCCTAAAAATTGTCAAAGTGGAGTTTTTCACTGCCCTTTCCTCCACCATAATGGACCCTAAGTAAGCTGTTAACATTGTTCGTTGGCATTCAACAAACAGAAAGTCTAACTATCTGTATAAATATGTTTTTCTTGTCAATTCTAAAGAGAGCATACTAAAGCAAAAAATATGGAGCAAAATCAACCATTTATAAAGTGTACCATGACCAAGGCAGCTTCTGCCATCGTGGACAAAATGTACAGGTGGATTTTGTGTCATGTGGTCGAAAAAGAGAGACAAAAAGGGTTGAGGGAGAGAATTAAGGCCAACCCTTTCATGGATCCATGCGCTGGAAGTTCCCAGCGCACGGATTTAGTATACAACGTATAGGACTTTTTGCGCTGCGCGAGCGAATAATTGGGGGAAAAGTATACATTTTTGAAGTTACAGAAATACAAATCCTATTAGGGACCAAATGACCATCCCGACGGAATAGGGGATGTCTTAGCAAAGGGCAAGATAAAAAGTACCCGAAACCGGCGTGCGTGCATGGACCGACTAATGAATGTTGAGGAAGCGAAAGTGATTTGTCAGGATCGTTGCAAGTGGCAGTGCCTGGTCTCTGCCTACCCCTCTGGGATACAGGCGTGAGTTTATGTTATGTTTTATGTTAAATCCTATTAATAGAATGTTGACGACCGACGTCACTAATACATTCGTTGATAGTCATTTTGGTATAATTATACAAACTCAGTACAGCTTAAGTGAAACCATGTGTAGTGATAATTTAGACTCATTTTCACGATTTCATTTTGATGCTATAAAGTTTAAAAGTATATAAAAATAATGACCGCGACGGCCCTAGTTAACACATTGAAAAGTAATAAATATTTATTTTAGATTTCAAATACAAAACCATTAGAGAGTAAAACGTATTTTAAAACACCTTTTTTACGGGTAATGTCGGAGAACCTTTAAATAATGTTTTTTGCTATCGAGAGAACTAACTAAAGCAAAAGAGATAGAAGAAATTATAACCTGAAACATCCATTATAAGATGAAACCTACCATTATTAACAGATACATTGACCGAGCAAATTTGTGGAAAGTGTGGACATTGTATAGAGGAATATTGTGTCACGACGTGGAAATAGAGAGGGGGAGAAAAGAAAGAGAGGGCGAGATAATTATATTGTAACGTAAGAGCGTACTAAAGCAAAGGCGACAGAGGAAAACCTACCATTAATAACGTGCACATTGACCGAGGTAGCTTCCGCCATTGTGGGGACGCAGCTGTAGTTGCCACTGTCACCAGGAAGCAACTTCTCAATGATGAGTCGTGACGTCAGCAGTTCCGTCCACTCGGTCCGGAGGCGCACTCGAGGCCTCTCCGTAGTTATCTCATTGGTTTCCAGCTCCTTATACTCTATTAGTTTTGGTCCTGCAAAGGGATAACATAATATTAGGAATGTGGTTAAAACCAGCGTGCGTGCATGCAGCGACAAATGAATGTTGAGGAAGCGAAAGTGATCTGTCAGGATCGTGGCAAGTGGCAGTCCCTGGTCTCGGCCTACCCCTCTGGAATACAGGCGTGAGTTTATATATGTATGTGGTTAAAACTACTCGCGTGAGTTTGTGGACCTTGATACGTGATAAGGGGCCAGATCTACTAAACGATGTTCAATAGAATGCTAAAAGCATGGTACTTGAGTGTGTACGAGTATAGTAAGTATATCATGAGCAGCCTATATACGTCCCACTGTAGGGCACAGGCCTTCTCTCAGAGAGAGAGTAGTAGTAAGTATATATTTATAGCTATAGGTACCATAAATATCTCATATTAAACTTAGTAAGTAAAATTAAAATAGGTGTTTTTATTACAGCATTAGCTATAAGAAAATGTGCTTACTCCTGAATAGGAAGAATTTGGACATTTACTTATTTATGTAAAGCACCTGTAACTGCTAATGTTAACCTAAATTCAAGCAATAAAGTTTGATTACATTTCATTTTTTATTTTATTTTCTTTAATTATTGAGCTTTATTTGCCTTTTCCCGCTATCTGTAGTATCATTCAGAATCTCTCTTAGGCTGGCTGGAAGAAATTGCCTTTTTACATCAATACTTGCCTGTTCTTTAAGTTTTTAATTTTATTAATGTGCAATAAAGCGTAACAAACAAACAATCGGCTGTTTTCATACTATTTGCGGTCCAGTATTCGAACTGCTTCTATAGCTCGTACCAATTAAATAGCCACCTCGCGCAAAGGAATTCGTATCGCTCAATACTCATTTTATAGCAAAAATTCAAAATGTTAAATTGTGCGAGCGAGGCACCATGCTCCACCTAAGAACAACCTTAACAAAAAGCTTTTCAGTCGTAGTTGTAAAAGAACCAAAACCGACTCATAAATATTCTGGACTGGAATGACTATCTAATGCTGCCAGTGGTGGCTGGATGGAGAGGGTAAACAAGTTTATGTTTTGGGAGGGCTTTCTTTGTCATTATTAAAAATGGCAGGTCATCTTTGCTTACATCAATATCAATAATAATAGGGGTTAAAGTATGAAATTGCCGTTTTATTGCAATAGGTTCTTTGAATTGACATAGAATCTTCATGGTTTGAGGTTTTCGAATGAAACTTTTTTCAAATGGTTTCTATGATGTTCTTTTTTTAAAAAATGTGAAACATTTGAATATCGACTTTCAATTGTTTTTGTTATTCAATTTAGACAAGAAAGATGGATACTGCGAAAATTCGAGACGTCTCATGCGCCGCATGAGGCGATTTTCATACAAATATAGTTGGGTTTTAATTTACGAACCACGTAACGGATTGTTATTAAACTTTACCAATATGGAAAACGGTAAAACGCCGGCTTCTCATTCGGGAGGGTGGGGGTTCGAAACCCGGCATGAACCAATCACTTTGTTGTCCAGCAATGCCACTCGCTTATCGTGAAGGAAAACTGAGAATAAATCACTCTATGATTGGCTCATTCTGGTCTTTATCATAGAGATATAACGTTTATTGGGCTATAATACAATGAGTTACCTCAGCCTTTACGCTTATAAACAGATTATGTATTACCCGCACCATGCGGGCGTGGTATGGCTACAAGCGTGGCTACGCGAGCGTAGTAATGCTACGAGCGTGGCTACGGAAGCGTAGAATTGACACTAGAGCATGGCTACGCGGTCGAAGTTGTAGTGCTAAAACGCCCGTTAATTTTCAGAATGAATTCTTAAATATGAATATTATAAGTGTGCAACAAAAACTATTGAATTGCACAAAATATTCTATTTCAAAATAAAAAAAAACATAAAAACATTAAACTACTATCATTTACGAGTAAAAAACTTATTTAGAGGCTAAAAATTCCGCCCGTGCCGGGACTCGAACCCGTGACCTCTGGCTAACCGTGCCAAAAAAAAAAAAGAATATAAACATGTAGGTACAGCAATAACATTCCGATGTAAAACCTAACTGCAAAGTGGGTGCCCGGGGCTGCAAGTGATGTAAATTACTTCAACCAGATGTCGCTGCCTTTACGTAATACAGAGAAGTTTGTAAAGAGGTTCGAAATTTCACCGACGTCTGCACTTGCCCATTAGCTCAGTCGGGAGAACGCTGGCACTGTTAGCCAGTGGTCGCGGGTTCAAGTCCCGGCATGGGTGGAATTTTTAGCCTATGAATATGTTTTTAAAATTATCCTCAGCACGGATTAGTGCAACAAAAAAAGAATTTAATTTCCGAGTTAAAACACAACAAAACACTGACCTTTGTACCAGAATATAGTGCCCAGGTCGTGCGGGCCCTGGCTGAGAATGCAGGTGAGTGAGAGTGAACTTCCCGTCTTCACGTACAGGTCGGCTGGGCCCAAAATGTGGGCCTTAGCCTCTGTGGACAAACAAAAACATAATTACCTATAACTGTTTTTTTTTTAAAGAAAGAGGGCATTTATTTAAATTGTCACAAAAACACAAAGTAAACACGAAGGTACACAGACCAAATAAACGAACGTCAACAAAACAAACATGAAAACAAAACAACCGTGAAGAGAACATGAATGTGAGGCGTATAGAGTCGAAGGCAGCCGGGTACCATACAGTAATATATGACACCCAGCCACCTCGGACTTCAAACGTCTCTTTCTGCTGCAAGACTCTGTTGGCTCGGTCACGTATCACGTAGGACATGGAAACGTATCAGGACATGGAAATATGGTCTATAACATTCCTCTTCTATAAAAATTAGCACTTTTAATCACTATTTTGGTGGGTGAATTAAGAAAACACCAATATATTCTACCTCGATCTCAATGTTATACAACCTCCTTGCACAAAAAAATCTCGATACAAACTCCATACAAACTCCTTGTGTAAATAACTCCTCGATTTGATTGGTCGACATTTTCAACAAGGTTTTTAGCATTAGAATCTGTTTTGTTTTCTTTGCTTTCATTAGCAAACAAGTTGACAATCCGTATAATAATAGTAATAAAAATATAAAAAATACTCTTTATTTTATTCATTGATCCAATTAGAATGTGCATTTTAATTGATTTAACCTTCTTTTTTTCTTCATCAAATGTCTGTTTTCGCTTAAATCTTTCTTATTTTCGCAGTCATGCCATAAAGTATAGTATGCAACTCTTGAATAAAACGGAAATCAGTAGAATCCTTCACTTGCTCGTGATTCATCTATGGCTCTCGCTTCCCGTCCGCTTTTATTCACTAATTGTATTATATACTATTCTTTTGGTCCTTTCTTTATTTTTATCCTGTTATTTTTCCTCCAACATGGGAATCGGATCTTTTTCATAGCAGTTTTTTTTGCCTTTTCTCTTATAAGTTGGGTCATGTTAAATTTATTTTTACATCATGGTTACCACCACAATACCGCACATCTCAAGAGGTTATCTTTTAATTTTATACCAAGTAGTACAACAAAATATACAATACAGTTTCTAGTTACATACTTTGATTCCTAATCTTCAGGTGTAAGTTGCATGTCTTTTTATTTAGTTATGTAACTTCCGGTCTCTTTTGATTGCAGAAGCCAAGATCTAGCACTTACATTAAGAAGATTAGGCTGGTATTGTTTGGCTCCGAAAGCCAAGGTCCAAAATTTCAGCTTAGAAGATTTTGGGGTTCAATATTTCGAATCATCATCATTCATTCATAAGCAAGCTGCCTATATACGTCCCACTGTAGGGCAGAGGCCTTTTCTTAGTGATAGAGTATGGGCTTAAACACGATTGGCGATTTCAGGCGCTGAGGTATGTGAATAACTCAGACACCCAGGTTTCCTCACAATGTTTTCCTTCACAGTTAGTGAGTGGTATCGCTACTATAACTTCACAAATGTACTTCACAAATGAACTTCACAAATGTCATAGGTGAATGCCCGCACTGGGAATCAAACCCTCCTACTTCAGAGTCTAATATTGTAACCACTAGGCTACCACCACTTCTGTACCCACTGGGCTACCACCGCTTCTTCGAATATTTGTTGTGAAATAAAATAATAAACTTTTATTTTCCCTGTATAAACTACCTCATTTCTATCTACGAGTATATACATAGATACTTAGAATACTCTTTATTGTACACCAGGATTGTACAAATGAAAGTAATAAAGAAATAAAAATAAATTTAAATAAATGGCTATATCTTTATTTGGATGAGATAAAAGCTTGAGAATTTATTAATCTGTCACTTCAGGCTACCAATCCCCTCACCCCTATTCTCCGTCCCCTCCCTCTCCGTCACGGGGGGCCTGTTTATGGTTTGCCAGCATAACGCTGATAGACACCTGCCTGGGCCGTTGATTTTAGTATTCGACATTACTTTGCTATCTTTACCCCCGTATTCTGGTTTACTCGGTTAATCTTGGTTAATGTACTCTTAACAGCTGTCAGCTGGCCAAGGTCTACAGAAAAAACCGGCCAAGTGCGAGTCGGACTCGCGCACGAAGGGTTTCGCACTGTTATCTATGCAACATTAGACACAAAGATCGAGACAAAACGGCAAAAAATCACGTTTGTTGTATAATTAAATTTAAATTAAATAAATATTTAAGGGGAGCTCTCTTAAATATTTATTTTGTTCAATTAAATATTCATTGAATATTTATAGAACTAAATATTAAATGAATATTTCAAGCGTATACCTGTTGCTGTTATTAATATCGAGCAAAAAAATTACGTGAATAATGTTTATTTTACTCTGTTTTTAGTATTTTTTGTTATAGTGGCAACAGAAATACAACATCTGTGAAAATTTCAACTACCTAGCTATCACGGTTCATGACAAGCAGACAGACAGACAGACAAAGACAGTGAAGTCTTAGCGTAGTAGGGTCCCGTTTGGCACCCTTCGGGTACGGAACCCTAAAAAATAACTGACAGCACCTTAACAGATTGTTATAGTACGAGAAACCAGCCTGGGTAGTACTGTAATTCTGACATTTTAGCGCCACAAAACGCGTGACTTGGGTCATTTCTAAAATAAGTGGTCGTGGTAGGCAGATAGATGTGATCCTATAAGGTCTCCGTTTTTCCCTCTTGAAATAAACTAAAAAAGTGAATGTCGGACAATTCAAAGATAAAAGAAAAATGGCTGATGAGATTCCAGACCAGATTGCAAAGCATTAACTAATAACAGTACGTGATTTCATAGTTACCGTTTTTTATATTACACTAGGAACAAAACCAGTTTTTAATAAGCAAACAATAAAAAAGCCTTTTGAGCCATCGCTCACGACGACTTTTCCACGCGTTTTGTGACATTTTTGTTAAGCGATGGAAACTCCATTTCCTTCCGTGGATGTCGTAGAAGGCGACTAAGGAAATAAATCACCTGGAAACGGGCAACAGCATCTTTCTGAGATTCCAACCGCATACTGCGATCGCCAACCCGCCTGCCAAGCGTGGCGATTATGGCAAAACCCCTCAAGGTTATGGTTAAACCACGAAGGAGGCCTACGTCCTGCAGTGGACGTCAAATGGCTGATGATGATGATGATGATGGAAACGCGCTGCAGCATAGCATATGTTTTGCTTCTATATTTACGGACGCAATGCATACCCGCAGGTGTTTCACGCTCTGACTTGAAACTCACAATAATAAAAAGTTATTTAGTGTGATAAGTAGGTAGTTTTAAAATTAACTTCGATAGTTGAAAACTATAGTTGTTTACCGGTGTGAAGTTAACTGACAAACTTAGCTGACAAACATAGCTGACACTATTACACGACCAAATAAAATGGTCGTTTTTAAAAAAGGCTTTCATAAGCCAGTAGGTGCGACAAAATGCCTATGGCAATAATAAAGGTCACTGGGCAACTTACTATGAAAACTATACCCACGGCCTACAGAGACAAAATTGGTATGGAAGTTTAGGTAAACTAGGGATGTCGCATCAATGTAGAGTATGGGAATCTGCCCAAAAATTGAAAAAAATAAATGTAAGTGATATACGGTAATGATAAGACATTTTCGACTATTTGCATTGAATTGATAGGTAATGAACTATTACGATAGGAATAATCTGATGCATTTTTAAATCAAACAAATGTGTGTTTAAATCAAACAGTTTTTATTCAACATAATCTATGTCAACAGGCACAATAGTGTAGTCCAAGAAAATGGCTGGCGTATCTATTTGTTCTTGGTGTCTGGCCCAAGATAAAAAATACACCATGTTGGCAATATGCGCGCAGCATCCGATTGTTCGGCGGCCGTGGATACAAGAACAGTAATAGTCTTCTATGCTCTCTCTGCCCTCTATTGTAGGGTTCACCAATATGTATGTATAATACTGCTTACTCCTGACGTGTCGGGACTGAATTCTACCACGTATCAATGATCTGTTGTTGACCAATTCGTGGTGCCGGTAGAGTTCGATGATATATAGGCCATTTGGTCGCATGTGCTCATGGACGTATGATCTTGCTATCCTGAGGTGATAGCTGCCCAGCGTAAAAAGAATTAAATCTTCGTACGATAATTGTGGGAAATCAAACGCTGCATCACTGGCATCAATTGCAGTGAATGCTACGAGAGACTGCGACGACAAAGCTAAGGTAGCGCGGGCGTCGAGCACAGGCGAAACCGGTTTTAACTTGTTTAAGAGTGTGTGGCGCGGCTTTAACGTGCGATTGAAACGGATAATGCAAGCCTCTGGCCGTGCATTATTGGAAGGCGCAAACGTTCATGTTATTTTTATTGATTACAATACTTAATTGATACCTACGTAATATTTTTAAACACATTTCAATTCAATTTCAATAGTTGTATTTCAGACTACCCCCGCGGTTTTTTTTTTTTTAACATCACAAAATGAAATGTAGGCTAGCCCTCAATAATTTACCAATAATTTGATTTTTGTAGCAAATATTTCGAAAACCGGGTCAGATTATGCCCAATGACCTTTATAATGGTATTAAACGGTCAAGACCGAAGACCAAATGTTATATTTAGAATTAAGAAATACTGTCCCATCAAAAAATATTCTGAGATAAGCTCCTCACAACTAAGCTAATTTGGGGAACATTCTGACCGTAAGTAATTGTGACAATAAAAGATGTTAAAACATATCTTAATTATGGCTCAATACCGTGGCATAGCAGTGAAAACGTGAAGAAATAAAAAATATTCGCAAAATTTTCAGTACGCGTTTATGTTTCTTATTGGGATACTAAAAAAATTAGAATTTCTAGAAGGCTGGATCTTAGTTATTACGGTTCCTTAGATACTAAGGAAACTGTTAAGGTATAAATAGAAGCATCAAACCCTTCAGTTTTTGTGATAAAGTGGAGCAGACAAACAATTTGTGAGAAAAATCTCTTCGGAGTTGCGCCCTCGACGACATACCGCAGAAAACAGAATTTCTACCACTTTAGAAATACCAAATTATGATTGCATAGACTCTATCTAAAGTATTTTAAATAAATCAATTTATACCTTCAGACCATTCAGTTTCTCTGAAATCGGGCGATAGACAAAAATAATGGAGAAAATTTCAAAAAGCCCTTTATGATTTTCTTGGGATATACCAAAATAACGAATTTCTAACAGGCTGGATTTATGTACTTTTGGTTTCATAGATACAACTTAAACTACTTATTTATAAATTGAGACATGAAACCATTCAGTTTTTGTGATAAAGCGGAGCTGACAAATAATTTGTGAGAAAAATCTCTCCAGAGATTCTTTCTGGGCGACGTATTGCAGCAAAACGAATTTCTACCACTTTAGAAATGCAAAATTATGATTGCAAAGACTCAAAAGTATTTTAAATAAATCAATTTATACCTTCAGACCATTATTTTTTTCTGAAATCGGGCGATAGACAAAAATAATGGAGAAAATTTAAAATAACCTTTGTGTTTTCTTTGATATACAAAAAAAACGAATTTCTAACAGGCTGGATTTATGTTATTTTGGTTTCATAGATACTACTTAAACTACTTATTTATAAATTGAGACATGAAACCATTCAGTTTTTGTGATAAAGCGGAGCTGACAAATAATTTGTGAGAAAAATCTCTCCAGAGTTTTTTTCTGGGCGACGTATTGCAGCAAAACGAATTTTTAACACTTTAGCAATGCAAAATTATGATTGCATAGACTCTAAAGTATTTTAAATAAATCAATTTATACCTTCAGACCATTCAGTTTTTCTGAAATCGGGCGATACAATACGTCGCCCAGAAAGAAAGTCAGCTCCGCTTTATCACAAAAACTGAATGGTTTCATGTCTTAATTTATAAATAAGTAGTTTAAGTAGTATCTATGAAACCAAAATAACATAAATCCAGCCTGTTAGAAATTCGTTATTTTGGTATATCCCAAGAAAATCATAAAGGGCTTTTTGAAATTTTCTCTATTATTTTTGTCTATCGCCCGATGTCAGAGAAACTGAATGGTCTGAAGGTATAAATTGATTTATTTAAAATACTTTAGAGTCTATGCAATCATAATTTTGTATTTCTAAAGTGGTAGAAATTCTGTTTTCTGCGGTATGTCGTCGAGGGCGCAACTCCGGAGAGATTTTTCTCACAAATTGTTTGTCTGCTCCACTTTATCACAAAAACTGAAGGGTTTGATGCTTCTATTTATACCTTAACAGTTTCCTTAGTATCTAAGGAACCGTAATAACTAAGATCCAGCCTTCTAGAAATTCTAATTTTTTTAGTATCCCAATAAGAAACATAAACGCGTACTGAAAATTTTGCGAATATTTTTTATTTCTTCACGTTTTCACTGCTATGCCACGGTATTGAGCCATAATTAAGATATGTTTTAACATCTTTTATTGTCACAATTACTTACGGTCAGAATGTTCCCCAAATTAGCTTAGTTGTGAGGAGCTTATCTCAGAATATTTTTTGATGGGACAGTATTTCTTAATTCTAAATATAACATTTGGTCTTCGGTTTATAATACCATTATAAATTTATTATTGCCATAGGCATTTTGTCGTACCTACTGGCTTATGAAAGCCTTTTTTAAAAACGACCATTTTATTTGGTCGTGTAATAGTGTCAGCTATGTTTGTCAGCTAAGTTTGTCAGCTAACTTCACACCGGTTAGTTGTTTGGGGGTGGCGGTGGTAGCTTAGTGGGTAGAACATTGGACTTGGAAGTAATAGTAGCAATACCACTCGCTAACTGTGAAGGAAAACATCGTGAGGAAACCTGAGTGTCTGAGCTATTCACATCCTCAGCGCTTGAAATCCCCAATCCGCGGTGGGCACGCGTAGTGATTAAGCCCAACTCTCTCTCTGAGAGAAGGCCTGTGCCCTACAGTGGGACGTATATAGGCTGCTTATGATAGTTGTTAATATTTAGTTGACTCTTAAAAAAGACGATAGTAAATATTTTGCGGGCGTAGTTAACCACGCCACTTACTGAAAATATTGACAAAAAACCATCGCCTCTGTAGCGATATGAACTGAATCATACATCATCTTCCCATAAGCAAACAAAACGGAAGCTCCGAAAAGTACGAGTGTACTGTCGAGCTCAGCTTAGAGTAAATTTAATAACGTCAACAGCAAATTCCAATTAAGGATAACAGCCGTAATTCTTTTAGGAAATATTTTCGCGAGTAGCACAACAAACTCGGTTAAGCCAGTTACAAACAGAACGGGGAAAATGCGTTGATATAACAATGGCGGGTCCTTATTTTTGTCGGGTTACAGGGCTTATGCCCTGCGTAACAAGGACACTTGAAGATGATGGATGAACGCCTATAGCGGATAGCTTGTACTCAGATTACGGATTCTCATAATTGAAGACGCTCTGAAATCGAATATTCAAGCTCACATTTACTGCTAAGACTAGACTAAGGCTAGAGTTAATGAACTGTCAGCAAATTGTGAGTATTAACTGCCTGGTTTCTGAGTTTACATTGGAGTCAGAGGATTTTTACAACTCCTCCCACAATTTCTTTAAAACTCTTTTTGTTAAATGAGTGACGTAAATTTTTTTTTAAATAAGAAATCTGGGAAAAACACTCATGTGCACATCTTACCGTCATACTTCTAGGAAAGAAGATTTTAATTTAGAACGAAACAGCTGATAACAGCTTGCGTTGACACTTACTAACATAGTAAAATCACGGCATTAAAATGTATCGAACGACTGACATTTTTTTCGTGACTTCGAAGTTTTTCTTACAGCTAAATTCGAGTAGACGCCCCATTTTTTGCATTTGTGTGAGCATTTTGTTACGACATGTATACCCGATGGGGGCAGACCTTTTGGTACAACCTACGATTCCAAATCCAAGTGAGGTTTGATAAGGTGTCATAAGATACATTCTTAATATTAGGGGTTAAAGTATGAAATTGCCGTTTTATTGCAATAGGTTCTTTGAATTGACATAGAATCTTCATAGTTTGAGGTTTTCGAATGAAACTTTTTTCAAATGGTTTCTATGATGTTCTTTTTTTAAAAAATGTGAAACATTTGAATATCGACTTTCAATTGTTTTTGTTATTAAATTTAGACAAAAAAGATGGATACTGCGAAAATTCGAGTGATTATGAGGCACCCATTTTTCGTATTTTTTTATTTTATTGATTTGACGCAAGTGAGTAGTAAATAATAAATATTAGTAAATAATAAATAACAAAAAAAAAGGTCTCTGACTACCCATTCGGGATACAGGCATGAGTTTATGAATGTAACAAAAATAAAGGAGCGTTATGTATGTCATGGATTTGCTATGAAGTGTTCCCGATTCTCCACTTCTTAAGTTTCCACCAAAAAACGGCTTCGCAAGAAGATATTAAAGATAAAACAATATTGAGCCCTGAATAAAGATGATACAGCACGTTCCAAATTTATATTTTACGGGAAGGGCTTAGCCTAAAGACTCTGTCGAAATTCACGACGATCGATACAATATTTTTCTATAGAATTATGCCATAGACTCAGCGATATCGCTGTTTAATAAGGGGAAGCGATTTAAAAAAAACAATAGGTAGATAGAGATAGTGAACACTTTATTGTGCATAAGAAAATAAGTTGAAAAAAAGTAAGGAAAATAAATAATATAGTAATTATATCATAGAGGTCACCTTTAAAACAGTAAGATAACAGAAAGGAAATGTTAAGAACCTGTTAACGTCCATCTGTGATTGTTCGTTTTTTAATTTCATAATTTTACTTTTTTACAACTTCACTGTCCAATAACTCAAATATGAATCAGAGGAGCGTTTCGGAATAAGTGCAGGAGTCACATGTGGCTCGTTTTGAATACAACTTCTGACTTACAACTTGTAACTTTTGAGTTGACACATGGGGCATTTGAAAAATGGATTCCATGGGGACAGTATGTTGTTAAACATTATTTTAGTAAGTTTCGTAGCGCTCGCACGTCCCTGGCTCATTATAACGGTATACACGTATAATGTCCTTATAAGTATGTTCGGTAACAACGACCCAGGAAATTGTTGTCCAGTACAAGTTGAAATAAAACTCAGCCATTAAATTGGAGTCAAATCCAAAATAATCCTTATAACTATACTTCTAAGGTTAGACTGCCCGGCCAGGCAATAACGAATAGCCTATCTTCGGGGCGGGCCCATGCCCGTCAAGGTCCCAATTAAGGTCCATAACTTAATTTTGCTCCTATATTGTAGTTTATAACCTTAAAGGTTTTACAAATACACCTAAAGTTTTATCGTTCGTGTTTAAATTAAAGTTTAAAAGAATAACTTTATATCCCAAAAAAAAACGTTTTTGATTCCAATTTTGATTCTAACTTTAAATCACTTTATGCCATGTTTATTTGTAAAGTGGTATAGTATAAGAATTAATTTATATTAATATTGTTGCCCCAGTAATTTCCCGGCCCAGTCTAGTATGTTAAGGCCTTAAATTTATAATCTTCATAAGAAACTATTCTGTTTTAAAGTTGGTAAGGATATTAGATAGTGATTTAACATGAGTCAAAAATAAACCTGCCGAACATCGAAGCTAAAATCTAAACTCCGTATAATTATTTTAATCACAACTTTGTCACAAAGTCTTGCGTCTCTGGCACTCCTTTGAGCTAAAGGATGACACTTCACTAAGCAAAGAGGTCGGTGATAGCCGGCGACGCGATCTTGCATAACAAGTGAGATTTTTCTTCAGATAATTTCGCCCAGTTTAACTTTCATAATGCCGTGATAATGACGCTTTCAATCTTCGGGATGCTGGTGTTTACGTTATGAAATAAAAAGGAGGTAGGGTTGCAAGAAAATTAAAAAAGGATAATTGAGGGATAACTTGGTAAGAAAACAACAAACACTTGACTGCCATAAGTAATAAGTGACTCAGTGGAGTTCTTATCCTTAGCTTAGGGACCAAACGAACTTACAGAAATAGAGTAAGATCACACCACTTGAATGTGAGCAAGCATTGTGCCGACCGCGCCACCACCGCTTATCATCAATCTGTCAAACAATTTCTTAAAATCTCAAAAGTGTGTGTGTGAATATGATTTGTATAGGCTATACACATAAAAATATGAGTGTAGAGCCATACCCATTTATTGAAAAATTTCGTCTGTTAAAATGTTTCACGGATTAATGAACAGCGCTTTATTACAAAGGACTACAGAACACATCACGCTATCCCGTCAGATGACTCATTGCCTTGTTTACTCATTGACTCATTGCAGTTTTTCTCACACTAATCAGCTAAAAGTACTTTACTTCCAGGTTTATAACGGGCTAGTCAATTTCACTTGGAGTAACAATCACATACTTTGTCTCGAAGCTTAAATCAGTATGCAAGCAGCTCCCAATCCCCTAGTTTCCATCTAGCGGGCTCCCATTAAACAGACTTATGTGGCGAATTAAGTGGCTGCCAGCATTAACAACTCTGACAGAATTGAGATTTACAGAAATGCAGAATTTTGGTTGAGTAGATGCGGAGTTTGAACGTAATAATATGTTTCAAAGCCAGACATAAGAACTTTTGCAAATTGATTATGTTAGACTCCACACTCTGCGAAATCGTTTCATATTATGTACGAAGATAAAATATTTAGATCAAATCTCTTCTACATCTGAGTTCGTTCTTGAGTGTGCTGTCGTTGCCGTTTTGTTTCGAACCACATGAAATGAAATGAAATTTATTTGTCTCCAAAAAATATGTTACAGCTATCCTTAAAATATAGAAAAAATATATATATTCAATTAAATTTTATTATTATTATTCATTTTAAAGACCTGAAAGTAAGCAGTGGTCCCCACACTAGGCCAAGCCTGTCCTGTGGGGGCTGTGAATTACGCACTCAACAGCGATCGCATGAGATTGCAGGACATAGGCCTCCTTCGTGGTTTTCCTAACCATGAGGGGTTTTGCCATAATCGCCACGCTTGGCAAGCGGGTTGGCGATCGCAGTATGCGGTTGGAATCTCAGGAAGACGCTGCTGCCCGTCTCCTGGTAATTGATTTTCATAGTCGCCTTCTATGACATCCACGGAGGGAAATAGAGTGACGCTATTCTTAATCCAGCGCCACACGGAGACGAGAGGTTATTTCTATGCAATTAATTAGAGTGTGAGAACTCACCAACAACATTAAGCTGGAAAGCCAGTGACATCTTGGGCTCAGTGTTGACCTGGCACTCGTATATCCCGGCGTCTCTCTCCTGGGGGAACTTGATCTGCAACGTCCAGTTCTCAGACTTGTCCGGCCGTATCACCTGGGGAGTAAGTCTTAATTTAATTCGGGAGACTTCGAGGGATCCCGCCAAAGGGGTTTATTTTGGAGAGGCGCTGTCGATTAGTGCTTATCTAGTGACCTGGGGCAGTTACGTAAGGTTTGGTCCGTATAACAAATGTAACGTATAAGTACGGCTGACTGTACAGGGTTACTTATAAATTTTTGTTTCGACATTTGAAACTGTTTTGTTAAATTTTGCATTTATTTATTATAATAGGGTATATAAAATGAACAAATGCTAGAAAACCAAACCTTTCCTACGTTGATGGATTTTCATATTCATATACATTTCTAGACGGCATGTATCAACAGCCTTAAGTAGACAATTGGCAACGCAGGTTCTGTTCGGAAAACGATAACATTGTATTTAAATTTACCTGAAACCTCTGGTCAGAAGTGTAGGTCAGTATTCCAGCTGTTAGTATGTGAAGGTCTCTTTTCCTTATCCATGACACCTGCAGACAAAGATCCAATTAAATATGTTTCTTTTGGAACAAATTCATAATGTCAGTATAAATAATAACTTCCACACAACACAATCACTTGTCCCGGTCCCAGACTAGGATAGCCTGTCCTGTGGTAACCAGGCAAGGATATCACAAACATGAAAATATACCCAGACTGAAGTACGACGGCCTTCAGCAGGAATCAGCTCGTGGGTTCACGAGCTTTGGTTAGAGATGATTTATTCATAATCTCCATCTCACTTTATCCGTATGAAATTATATATACCAACATCTATAAGTAACAACACATCAACCTTTACGTGCGTGTACACTACCCGATTACGTCCCGGGAGACATTACAATAAAAATGTAAAGGTTTCTCAGCTGCAAACTCTACCAAGAAATATCAAGCCCTTTTCTCCTGAATTTGATAGTATGTCAAACATTCTTTGTATATAGTTTTTTCTAAGGTGAATACGAGCACTAGGCATAATAAAAACTGAATTTGCACGGATATTTACTAGTTTATTTTTCATTTTACAATTTTCCGACGTTTCGGTACTTTTGCAAGTGCCATGGTCTCGGTAGACTGAGGCGACAGGCGTCTTTTTGAAAGTATTAACTGTTAATTTACTACCCTCGGCAAAAATTACAAAAAAATAATTATTAAGTTATATAAAAATAATTATTAGTATCCAAATATGCAAATTAAGTTCTTATTATTCTTTGTCACCCAGACAAAAGCTGAATTAAATGAAATATACTTTTTCATAACCTCCATCTCACTTTGCTCGTTTGGGACTTTGGGGAGCCTGGCTTTATTTATAGTTAAATAAAAAATCAAATCAGATCATTTATTTCTCACGAGTTTATTCTGCTACGTTAAACTAAAACCTTAACGAATTAAAGCTGTTGCAGTTTTAACCATTTTATTTTTCTGTCAAAAGCGGACTAATAAAACACCACAGAGATATTTCCGAGTCACCAATTCCATTTGCAATAAATATAGACTTCGTCTCTCATTCAGCACATTTATAGTAACTGAAAGACTAACTTTAAGTTCAAAGGTCAATAGAAGACATGCCTAGTCAACAGACGCAAAGCTCGCGCGTTTTGTGGTGCTGAAATGTCAGAATTTGACAATTAATGCCCTAAGTCGCGACTTTTGACATTATGGCGTCACAAAATGCGCGAGTCTTAACGTTATGCTACCTTTGCTGGCCAATTTACACAAATTTATTTGCAAGGTCACCCATGACTTACACTGGTACAGATTAAGGTAGAGTTTTGCAAAGTTGTTATATTTCAAATAAGATTTGAATACAGTTTAGATTTTTGTACGTAGAAGCTAGAAGGTTGGATGCCCCAACCAGTTCCTCCGTGTTTCAAATAAAAAATATTGGTCATTATGCGTCGGGAGCCCTGGGCACAATTTAAAAAACGTCTGCTAAAAAGTATTATGAACGGTCTATATTATGCAATGCATTAGTCGAATTTTAAGCTTCTGCCTGCCGGCTTGCCTGCTGTAGCTTAAAATTTCGGATCCATTTGGCCTTTTTATATAATATTTTATTTTGCTGAAGATTTTTGGTTCTTTTCTCACGACTGCAAAAGCAAAGAAAGCCAAACGGATGGTTCAATTGTATGTATGTTACTAAAAACACAATGTAGCGGACGTCAACTGATACATTGATAGTAAGAGTAATCAAGAAGATTCAAATAAAAACTCATTATATAAACAAGGTTCGATCCCAAGTGCGGGCATGTACCTATGACTTGGTTTTCTAAGTAACATACATTGTGAAGTTATAGTAGCAATACCATACGCTAAACGTGAAGGAAAACATCGTGAGGAAACCTGAGTGTCTGAGCTAATCACATACCTCAGCGCTTGAAATCGCCAACCCGCGGTGGGCACGCGTGGTGATTAAGCCCATACTCTCTCCTTGAGAGAAGGCCTGTGCCCTACAGTGGGATGCATATAAGCTGATTAAGCTATATAAACAAAACCCGACTTTTAAACAGGGTCTATACGAGTCTGTTTAAGTTGAAATTTTCAATTACCTGTAGAGGCTGAGAATCATCATCATCATCATTCAGCCACAAGAAGTCCACTGCTGGACATAGGCCTCCTCCATGGATTTCCAAAAAGAGCGGTTGGAAGCGGCCTGAATCCAGCGCCTTCCTGCCACTTGGATGAGGTCATCTGTCCATCTTGTGGCTGGTCGTCCTACGCTGCGCTTGCCGATATGTCTTGCTTAAAACTTCTGTGCACTTGGGTTTTTTATTTTAACCGATAGGGTTTTTTTCAGATGTGTTGCTTCAAATGATTTTTTTATGTAATATTCCTAAAATAGCCATTGGCATTTAGATTTAAAAATTTTGAATACTGACTCCCAATTTTTCGAACGCCAGCAGTCTGTTAATCTACTGTTAACAGTTGTCATTTAGTAAAAATCCATACAAACTACTGCTAACCTTCTAAATAGGTTTTCAAAACTGCTAACAGTAGATACAATCTAACAGATATCTGGTTTGGTTTACTTAAGCAGCCTATATACGTACCGGCACAGGCCTTCTCTCAGGGAGAGAGTATGGGCTTAATCACTACGCGTGCCCACCGCGAATTGGGGATTTCAAGAGCTGAGGTATATGAATAGCTCAGACACTCAGGTTTTCTCACGATGTTTTCCTTCACCGTTAGCGAGTGGTATTGCTACTATAACTTCACAATTGTACATAACTTAGAAAACAAAGTCATAGGTACATGCCCGCACTGGGAATCGAACCTGGGTCTCTCGCTTGCGAGTCAAATGTTCTACCTACTAGGCTACCACCGCTCTTCGGACGGTGGAATAGTCAAATGTTGACTTCTGTAAGAGTGCTTCTTCTCGTCTTTCACTAGGAAAAAGTCAATTATAGACATAGGTTATGAGCTTGGAAGGCAACGCATTTCCAAAGTTAATGCAATCAGAGACCTAGGAGTAGCATATGACTCCAAGCTTATATTTGAGAGCCATGTAAATACCATCGTCACCAAGGCGTCGAAAGCGCTTGGATTTATTATCAGGACTTCGTCCTGTTTCCGTAGCTTGAAGTCTTTGGAATACACTTTTACGCTTAAGTATGGAATCCTGCTTACGAGAAGTGTATGAAACGCATTGAGGGTATCCAGAGAAAATTTCTTCGATTCCTTTAAATTCTTCGACTTTAAAGCCCACCAAAGGTTACTACTGGAAGTCAGGCGAAATATAAATGATATTGCATACCTGATGGGAAAACGAATCTACCCTCTAATTGAAACAAACCTTATTCCACTGTGGCGCCACGACCCTTTAATCATCTGCCTGATCTTTCTTCCTTAGCGAAACTGACATTTCTGTTATCCAATTTTGTTCTTTGAACTAACAAAATTACGGCAAGTTCCGATGCGAAATGCAATTTCCCTATAAACCGGTAATGCGGCGGATTTTCAAATAAAGACGATAATAGATGCAATTGCTCCGTCTCCGGGTGCAAATCGGCGTATGCTGTATTGGTCCCAGGGATTGTTCCTTGAAAATAAAAACATTATAGCGGACCATGTGACGGACTAAGGATGGTACAGAGGCTCAAGATCGTTAAGTGCAGTAGACTAGGCTGGATTTTTTTTGTCTTTGTTTTTAGTTGAGTTTATTTTATAATTGGGCCAAAAGTAGCTAAGAAAATAAAAGTAAAATAAATAAATAATAATATAACTTTGAAGGGTGTAGTTCGCATGACAGGTTCCACATCGAAGCCAAAAGTACGTAAAAATGTAACTATATCATTTAATTACTTACGTATAAAGAAAGAAGGTTCCGATTGCGCCATGTATGAAAAATAGGTGCCATCTAGCGCGTAATTTTTACGTACTTTTGGCTTCAATGTGGAACCTTTCCTGTGAACTACACCATTCAAAGTTATGTTATTACTTATTGTGTTTTAAACATCCCTTTATGGTTATAGATAAGTACATTTTAGACAGACTTTTCACATGCCTCAGCGCTTTGAATTGCCAAACCGCGGTAGACACGCGTGGATATTATGCCCATACTCTCTCTCTCTCTCTTTTATAGAAGGCCCGTGCCCTGTAGTGGGACGTACGCAAAAAAAGACCTCAGTTTTTGTGATTATTTTATAAAAGCACCCTCAATTCCCTGGGCTATGAACAAGCTAACTTCTAAGTCTATGCAATGAAAAGGTATTTATTTTACACATTTATGCCACTTGCAAGAGAATAAAGACCCATAGGGTAGTTTCCGTTGACCTAGAGTTATGAAATTTGGCAGGAATGTATTATTGCATAGTTACAAGCGAAAATCTGGAAAATATAGATTTGTAAGTTACATTACCAAAAAGTTCCGTCTACTTTTTCCATTTTCACCCACTTTATCCTTAATTTAGTAAACGAATTTTCTCCCTAACCTTTCTTACCTTTATTTTCTTCTTGCAAGATGACTGTCGTGTCCATAGCAAGATATATAGGAAACACTTCACACGATACAAGTGGCCAAACATCATTCCTCTCCTACACTTGAACCTCAAAATCTTTCTCCTCTCCTTTAGTTCCACACTTTAGTTCACAAATAAGAGACGTGGGGCGAGGCCGCGGAAAAGACGCCGATTCTTTCCAATTCACTTTCATATAAAATGTACTGAAGGGACAGAAGAGATGAGGCAGGGCGCAACAACGGGTCACGTCTTTTCTGCGCCCTCGCCCTACGCCCCTTTTGTGTGGCCAGTCAACGCAATTTGGTGACAATTTATGTAATTCAGTATAGATGAGTAGTGTGTCGGATGCTCCCTTTTATGCTAACTTTTTTTTTAAAAGCAGTGGTAAAAGTTTGATTCGGATTTTTTTTGGTAGTGCAGTTTTTGTAAACATTAACATTTCATGTTTGTGTTTTTCCTGGTACAATAAAGAATATCGTTATCTTATCTTACTTGAAATTCACTTTTAATTAATTCTTCTAGTTGTAAGATAGACAGAAATACACATTACATACATGTACTCTAACAAGTTACGTTAAGGACGACTATGCAACAAAACTGTAAGGGTTGACCTGCTCTCGACTGTAGAATAAAGTGTTTTCTATCTATCTACTTTTTCGTAGCAGTTTCTATGGAAACCGTCTCAAACTAGACGTACTGGTGCGCCCAAAGGCTAACGCAATGAGCTGAAACTAGAGTAATAGACGTGGCTCGCCACACTCGGCTGGGTAAGTGGCACAGTTCGGCTTAGGACGTCATAAAATAATAAGAAAGTATTAAAACCGACCACGCTTAACAAGACTACGCCGAGATAAAAGCGGGAGCAAGTTGAACTATTATTATTGTAAATATATACATACATAAACTCACGCCTGTATCCCAGAGGGGTAGGCAGAATACCAGGGACTGTCACTTATTATTATTATTGTATACGTTAAAGTGCCCTTTACCTGTCTGTATCTATATATCTGTCTTATAAAAAGTGTTTATTTGAATTTTATCTCGTCTTATCTTCTCTATGTGGCGTTAAATAAATGTTTTTTTTTCTTTAGTTGATGGTATTAAAAAAAAACGCGTCGTTGTATCGTTTGCCACCTTCGAAAAAATAATGCCATCTATATGTAAAACTCAATTTGAAATAGATTTATTGACAAACACAATACAGAAATAAATACTTTTATGCAAAATAAAATAATGTTTTATAAAAAATGCTTATCAAATGGTGTAAACATTCCATTCCGTTTATTTAATAGTTTAACCAAAATATTATTTTAGTCTTTGGTTCTTTCTTTTAGTGCGATCTAAAGTTTGAATAATTATAATGTTGTTTCTTATGAGCAAAATAATTATTAAGTAATTATTTCTGACATTTTTTTTATTTTGGTGGAATTTGGAACACAGAGAGCAGATGGACAAAATAGTATCTTTGGAAAAAGAGTCACTTCTAATATACTGTCTCTTAAAGTGTAATTTTTTTTCGTTAGGATCCTTTTATTTCTGTTTCGTTCTCACCTTAAAAAACCCATGCTCACTTACGCCAATATTCCACGTCGCTATTATGTAACATAGTAATTACAAGTCGCAAGTCTGTGTGGCGCCGGATTAAGAATAGCGTCACTCCATTTCCTTCCGTGGATGTCGTAGAAGGCGACTAAGGAAATAAATTACCAGGAGACGGGCAGCAGCGCCTCGCTGAGATTTCAACCGTATTCTGCGATCGCCAACCCGCCTGCCAAGCGTGGCGATTATGGCAAAACCCCTCATGGTTTTTAACCATTTTAACCATGGATGCCTTTGTCCTGCAGTGGACGTCAAATGGCTGATGATGATGATGATGATTAAGTCGCAAGTGGTTGCATAACTTTACGCTGGGGGCAAACTAAAAACCAGCGCTGTGCGTACGTACAGCTTACGCCGAGTCTCCCATTACTATTTTGTCTGCTTCACCTACGTCTATTATAGGGTGTATTTTAATATATACAATGATAATTTTGAGTCAAAAAGTTTGTATTGCTGATTAACGGAAATAAACGCTTTCAATTTCGATTCTAATATACTGTCGCCGTGTATATTATCCGTGTGGCGCCGGATTAAGAATAGCGTCACTCCATTTCCTTCCGTGGATGTCGTAGAAGGCGACTAAGGAAATCAATTACCAGGAGACGGGCAGCAGCGTCTTCCTGAGATTACAACCGTATTCTGCGATCGCCAACCCGCCTGCCAAGCGTGGCGATTATGGCAAAAAAATTCAATGCCCTTCATGGTTAAAAACCAAGAGGGAGGCCTATGTCCTGCAGTGGGCGTCAAATGGCTGATGACGATGATGATACTGTCGCCGATTATTCCATCAACAAAGTCGATAGTGTATTTTTTTCCGACTCTAATCACTTGCTATGTGCTCGTAAACATATTCATGCAACATGTCTCTTTCCTTTAATTAAAAAAATCTTGGAACGAAACATGTATAGGCAGAGTAGGGTCTGCCACTTGCCACGATCCAGACAAGCTTTTTTCATTTCATTTATATTCATTTATCGTTTTATGCAGTCACGCCGGCACGCCATTAGTGAGTTTTAATGCCTTGCCTTGATTTAATATTTTTTGAAAAATGTAAAAAAAATTCCGGTCCGATAAATTTGTATTGCATTTAAAAAAAAAATGCTTTTTAATTTGACTAATAATAGCACATTCCTTTTTGCTATACCTACGATAACTTTTTTGTCTGACTTTATAAAGCATGCGAAAACGCGTGAAAACGAAGCAAATGTAAACCTGGCTATTTTATAAACCTGATTTTTTTTTAACTTAGTTCGAGGTGTTTTAATTCAGTGGAATATTGTTTAGCTACTCTGTTTTAAATATTTGAAATACTTTAACAACTAGACTTCTGTTGCATACATACTTAAAATCACAACGAAATTATTCATTTTATCGTAGCCGTAGTCGGGTAATGATAAGCCCATCTTGTCACGTTCATAAGCCTTGCGTTTATTCCTGGGGAGTCCCCGCTTGTCCCTTTACATTTTGCTTTTAATGCAGCTGTTTAGAACTAAGATTTGAGCGACACAAGAGGTATGTACCTTCAATACAAACGTGCCTTTAAGCTTACCTACTCTGACCGTTTAAGCTAACTCCATCTAACATACGCCTAGCAAATATTTATTAGCAAAATACTAAACTCAGCAACTATATCGGTCGCTTAACCTTTAGTCTACATATACATTATTAGAAGAAATTTTCTGCGTAGAAGTTATAACCCCTTTAATTTTGACATTACAGAGCAAGCTTAGATGTCATCAAAAAACTTTAGTAACAAACACACATGCATCTCTAAGGCCCTGGCCACACAGAAGGGACGTGGCGCGAGGTCGCGGAAAAGATGCAACGCGTTGTATAGAATTCGCGCCCTCGCCCCGTCTCTGCTGTGTGGGCTTCGTCCCGTCCCTTCAGTACATTTTGTATGAAAGTGAATTGGAAAGACGACGCGTCTTTTCCGCGCCCTCGC
This sequence comes from Yponomeuta evonymella, assembly GCA_963969515.1. Lineage (NCBI taxonomy): Eukaryota > Metazoa > Arthropoda > Insecta > Lepidoptera > Yponomeutidae > Yponomeuta > Yponomeuta evonymella. Next base: position 6,651,704 of record OZ018366.1, on the reverse strand, counting down.
CCCTCATCCTTTCTGTATGTCTCAGGCCTAATAAACAGCAGACTTTACTGGTACTGCAACAGAGGCTTTTTGACATTACATCCCGTCTCTTCGCCCGTGCACCGCTCGCACCCCTTCATCCTTCATTATATTACAATGGTTAGATTTTGATACAGTCTATACCGAGAAGATTGTCCTACAACTTTCCAGATATAAAACCCTTTAAGTTTATTGATATTTAATAATCACAAGACGAGGACTGAAACACGTCAATTAAGGTTTGTCATTTACATCCACTTCTGTTCTTATTCCGAGAGCAAAACCATAAGAATCGTAACGTTGTAAAATGAAAACAGCCTTATTTATAGAAAAAATTAAGAAATGCCCCCCTCAGATGCCAACCAGGTCGTCAGACCCTCTGGTCGGGGGCCTGCCCACGCTGCGTCATCCGGCGCGAGGTCGCCAGGTCAGAAATTTCCCCGTCATCACCCCCCCGGCCATCAGTTCCCCGCCCACTGCCACTTCAACTGAGCAATTCTTTGAGCTATATTAGTAACTCGGGTTCTTCTGCGGATCTCTTTATCACTTGTATAATGTTTATCTTTGTTACAAATTATTTATGATACGTAAAAATGCTTTTCTTTCTGCAACTACGAGACGATCGATTCTTTATAGTCTATGATGAAGTCTCCGATAGTTTTTTATTTAAATAAAAATTATTTCTCGGCATATAGCTGGTTTTGGTCAACAGCATGTTGATTTATCCATCGTTTCTACATTGCAGGTAATAACATTTGGAAAATAAATGACCACCGCGAAGTTCCTCTAACATAGTAAACAACAACAAAATTTTAGTTTGACAATGAAATCTAAGCTGTAATATAAACTTATCGAACAATTTACTTTACATTGTGTCGGAGTTATAACAGAAATAACATGGGGATTTCACATCATAAACCATGAATAAACTCCGTGTAAACAGTCATTATCATCAGCCCCTTGACGCCCACTGCAGGACATAGGCCTCCCTCGTGGTTTTCAAAACCATGAGGGGTTTTGCCATAATCGCCACGCTTGGCAGGCGGGTTGGCGATCGCAGTACCTATTCGGTTGAAATGTCAGGTAGATGGTGCTGCCCGTATCCTGGTAATTTATTTCCTTAGTCGCCTTCTACGACATCCAGGAAATGGAGTGACGCTATTCTTAATCCGGCGCCACACGGCGAGTAAACAGTGTTGCAGTGGAATCCACTTTTTACGAATAAGACGGAAACTCTTTATTCTTATATTATTCAGGAATTGCGCATCTCAGTGGTCAGCTAAAGCTGCTACTAATAGTAATATTAAGAGGCTCTATGCAGTAACACTAGCGCTACACATACAAAACAGTTATATCTTTTCCCACGAATCGTTTTTGCAAAACATGTCAGACCAATCTCTTAATCATATTAAAAGAGATTTACATCTCAAAGTTACTTTGTTGCAAAAATGTTGACTCAGAGCGCTGAGTCTCTATTTTTGCAACAAAGTAACATAGCACAACGACCAAGCGAGGACGACTGTGTCCAGCCAGTCGTCCCCCGAAAATCTCGGAGAATAGTGGTTTTATGCGTGTAATTATTCCAATGCATGCTTTTCATGTTCAAAGCGACCTTCTGATATTTTATTTGTGCACCGAACAATAAACTCTATTAAGTCGCCCCTAAGGGGATTTTCAGGACTCATGGCAGAGGGCCTGAGGCAAACAACCTGGGACTAGATAGCATTAACGCCAAAAACGGCCGTTTTGGCATAAAAGCCATCTAGTCCCAGGTCCGTGGTCCTAAATTCTCAGTTGTGGGTCCTAAAAACCCCTAGTAACATGATTAAGAGACACTATTTGCAAAAATGATCTGTAAAATAGTACATTACTGCAGCGACCAGTAAAAGAGGCATTGATGGACGAACGTGGAACGTGAGTCCATCAATGCCTAGTTGTGGCCAAGGCTTGTATACTTGATTTTTCTCAAATGATGCGCGGAAATTAAAACTAAGTACCTAGTACTCAGGCAGAACTTTTTATTTGAACAATTCAATGAACTTTCAAAATCAGAACCACGAACGAACAACAATATTTTTTGCCGCGTTAGTGTTCTTTTTTTTCAATAGGTATATCCAGCTTTCTATCGCAAGCCAGTTCGAAATTTAAATAAAACCTTTGATAAGTTACCTCCTTAGTTGTTATTATTCGGAGTAAACGATCGTATCATTTTTAAATAACACGACAGATATGAGTTTAGTATGTAATTTATTTGGCCGCAAAACACGACAGTTATGAATTTTCATAGAACTTTTTCCGGCCGCTGCTCGCGTGTAATTGGCCAGCACAGCAATTTCGATTTATCTCGAAGAAGGTTGTCGAAATAATGCTCAAATTTCCAAGCATGTTTGAGAAAAAGATATTAATTGCATCCATTGATGGCACTAGTGCTTCTGCATGAAGCCTTTTAATATGCTTTAAATAGCTTCATCTGCATTGTGCCTCAGTAGCTACAAATAGAATTTATCTAGATGGGTCTCCGGCGCTGAAACAGGCCAAAATCGATGGAACTATCTCTGGAGGTTAAACATTTGAATACCTCCCGTCGCTCACTTAAATCAGAGTTGTATCAGAAGAGCTATTTGCAAACGTATCACCTTGGACCTAATTCTAGGTGTTGCGGGTCTAAAAATTATATTTGACTTAATCGCATCCACGTTGATTCACAACAAAGGTACGTGGATGCGATTAGCGCTGAGGGTTGAAGGGTGTGATTTGTACAAAGGGTTTGTCTGGTAAACAAATTTTAGGGTAACGTAGTTTGGGACTAAAACAAAGAGATTTGTAATTTTTTTTATTTTGTTTGAATAGGTATAATCCGAAAATAATAATAATAATAATAGCCAACAAAATTTTCGTCAGAAAACTATAATTGGTTTAAGCGGAACAAATGGGGTTTTGAGGACAGATAAAAAAATATAGATTTTGAGTCTATTTAATTTTTACAGTCTATTGACCTTTATATTGGCATAAACTCTCTGCCCTTATCAAATTGAAATAAAAAAAACTGTCAACTTTATAGAAATAAAATCACAATACATTATTGTAAGAATTATTTTTTTCATGTAATACCCATTTAACCCAGCAATTCTTGTATATTATTATATAATCTGAATCTCGAAAACGGCTCCAACGATTTTCATGAAATTCAGTTTACAAGGGGTTCCGGGGGCGATAAATCGATCTAGCTACGTTTCATTTTTATAAAACGTCGTTTTATCCGTCTTTTCAGGCAATGAAAAACTGCTACAATATCATTAAAATAAATAGAAGGCTCGCCACCATTTACAATTTTATAATAGCTAAGGTGGGAAATGGGGCTATTCGGAAAACAGAACACCCGGGTTCGAGTCAAGATGTCTCCAGTTCGAGTATTTTTTTCCCTCTTTTTCATCTTATCTAAATATAATCTCCATAAAACAAAATTAACAAAAAAATATATACTCGGTCATCCAGGTACAGGCAATTATTTATTGTGATGTATTAATAAGCCGTACGTGACAATATAAAATACTGGTCTCATAATACTAATGAGCCTTTTTCAGCACAAATTCACAAAGCACTTCATAGATGGCACTTACAGGCGTGGCCATAGAAGAACCGGAATACGGCTGTCAAAATTAATCTGCGCTGTTTGTGGCTGAAAGCGATGGTACATAACAACCGCGACAAAATCATTTCGGAACATTCTGCGAACCTCTATATAGGAACCTTGGAGCAATAGAGAGTACATAGAATATTCTTATTAGGTTTTCCCTCCAATAGAGTGCTCAAAGGCCTCTTATTTGTTCCGGCCATGTTGGCGGCTATTGGATTGAATCTATAGGTCTTTTGTCGTGTATTGCGCTTTACGTCAACTGGTGCGTGAAATTCTATTGGAAGTAGAAAAGCCCGTAACAGGCAGGACAAACATAGTTGACCACATGGGGAATGTATCGGCGAAATATCAATGAAATCGAACAACGCGGTATTATATTATAATAACTGAGAACTTCCTCCTTTCGTAAAAGTCGGTTAATAGTAAAAATTACGTGATCTACGTACAAGACTTGGCGAGTTTTCTTTTGTAAAATTATTGAACATCCTCTGAAAACCTTCTAAGTATGGTCTTAAACTAAAAAGTCACATAATTTTTCCTTGTCTATCAAGTACTTCTAATTCCGCGAAGAAGAAAAAAAAAAAAAATATATATATATATATATATATATATATATATATATATATATATATATATATATATATATATATATCCCTAAAGTAAATATTAAACTATGCGCAGAGAGCCTGGTGGACCCCTTAGTACTAACTTTTAATGAATCATTAAGGACTGGAATATTCCCATCGCAATGGAAGACTGCCAGATGTTGAGTCAAATATGGTCAGTAATTACAGACTAATGTCATTACTGCGCATTTCATTGCATTGCAATCATATTGCAAGCAAATATTTAGTTACCATCAGCATGGTTTTCTGGCTACGAGGTCAACACTTACCAACCTCATTACCTTCGAAAACACAGTGGTTGAAGCCTTAGATAGAAAGAGTCATGCGGATGTAATATATACAGATTTTTGTAAGGCATTTGACAAAGTTATATTCGGTTCGGCGGTTCAATACTGAAATGGATAGAATCATACCTAAGAAATCGATCCTCTTTCGTAGTCGTTAATGGTTTCGAATCTGATCAACATGTCATTGTTTCCGGTGCACCACAAGTTCCCAATTGGGCCCAATATTTTTCAATTTGCTTGTAAATGACTTTCCCAAAATGCTTCACAAATTCTTCTCCCTTCTTGTACGCCGACGACTTAAAAATATTACACGTGATACAATCTAGTAACGATGCTGATCTACTGCATCATGATCTGTTATCAGGGATTTAGGAGAAGAGGATTCAGGGAGTTCTGTTTGACAGTAGTAAATTAACATTTGTACTACAGATTGACAATATAGTAAAGAAAGCATTACGAATGTTTGGGTTCGTGATAAAAAACGCTTAGGTATTTAGGAACATACAAACTAAAATACTCTTTAATAGCAGTTTAGTGCGGAGCATACTGAGTATAGTAGTGTGGTTTAGCGCCCGCACTATGTAGTACATATGTACGAATAGAAAGGGTAAAAAAGAAGTTTACGTGGCACTTATACACGTTTACTCACTCCGTTGGCTTAGGTAAAAAATTGAGGGGTAGAACATTAGAACGAAGGTTAGAACATTTTGGAATGTCGCCTATCTCTAAAAGATTAGGTTTTATCGATCTTCAATTCCTGCATAATATCTTAAATAATAAAATCGACTGTTGTCTTTTACTTGAAATATTCTACCTCAGGGTACCCCGAAATAACCCCCGAAATCCCATAACACCTCTATGCCCTCCCTTGCGTCGCTTGGTTACTCTGCCATTCCTAGACTCTGCAAATTGGCGAATCATTACAGCAGCGGTAGCTATGATCTGTTTAATGTCGAAATTTGGAAGTTAAAAAAGAAAGTATTTTGCGACCATTCGATAAGAGTTCCCTAACATTTTTAATATTAGGGGTTAAAGTATGAAATTGCTGTTTTATTGTAATAGGTTCTTTGAATTGACATAGAATCTTCATGGTTTGAGGTTTTCGAATGAAACTTTTTTCAAATGGTTTCTATGATGTTCTTTTTTTAAAAAATGTGAAACATTTGAATATCGAATTTCAATTGTTTTTGTTATTCAATTTAGACAAGAAAGATGGATACTGCGAAAATTCGAGTGATTATGAGGCACCCATTTTTCGTATTTTTTTATTTTATTGATTTGACGCAAGTGAGTCAATATTGTGGGTAAGGTAACGTTAAACCATGCCGCTAATTCCTGGGTAGTTTGACTAGGGTCGGCTTCCACTATCTCTCTAATTCATCGTTATTCACCTGTGTGGGCGGTCTTCCTCGTGGCTCGTTCTTTAAGTCGAAATTTCCATCACGAAAGCGTTTAAACCAAAATCGCACGGTGCGTTCATTAGTAGACCCCTCTCCAAACGCAGCATTGATATTGCGGGCTGTTTCTGCCGCGTTAGTTCCGCGTCGGAACTCGTATTCAAAAATCACTCGAATGTTCGCAGTATCCATCTTTTTTGTCTAAATTGAATAACAAAAACAATTGAAAGTCGATATTCAAATGTTTCACATTTTTTTAAAAAAGAATATCATAGAAACCATTTGAAAAAAGTTTCATTCGAAAACCTCAAACCATGAAGATTCTATGTCAATTCAAAGAACTTATTGCAATAAAACGGCAATTTCATAATTTAACCCCTATTATAATGTGTGCTAGCCCTTTTTGGCTTTTTCTTATAGTTTTATTTTTATATGTTATACAAATATGATACTCTATTTTAAGTTTTGAATATTAATTCATTTGGTGTTTACCTTTAATTTATTTTTGTATCAAGACTCAGCCAAGATATTTGTTACTGTTAAGCATGTGAAGATACAAACCGACTTGGAAGACCTAATAAAATAAATGAAGAAATAAATAAAGCCTGTTTCTCAACAAAAACTCCAGCCAGTATTGAATGGAGTTTACCCGCCCGAGAAGCAGTGGATAGAAATTTGATACTTTATCATAAGCGGACTTGAAAGCTTCGTATTTACACAGTTCATCGATTTGAAATTTTCTAGTTTGTTTTTCTTCAATATGAGCTTTAGATGAATAACTTTTAAACTAGGAGTTAGTTATTATTCTGATAATGGAAAACACAAACAACTGAATATTCTATTTTCTATTCAAATAACGGTAGGTATATGCCTATTTTCATAATATTTGTTTTATAGGGACGTCCCAGGCGGAAATTTTTAACCACATAGGGGAGTTATTAGGAAAGGGCAAGATAAAACTACTCGGAATCGGCGTGCGTGCATGCAACGACTAATGAATGTTGATGAAGCGAACGAGATCTGTCAGGATCGTGCCAAGTGGCAAACCCTGGTATCTACCTACCCCACCGGAATACAGGCGTGAGTTTATGTTATGTTATGTGTTGTTTGAGAGACATTATTAAGTGGATGACTGTTATAAAATACTACACAAAAATTTATTTGTTGGAGAAAGTTATAGTTTCTGCTGGTTCATCATCAATCATCATCAACCCATTATATCCCCACCGAGGGGTACGGGTCTCTTCCCTGAGGAAGGTATAGGCCATACACCACCACGGGGGCCAAGTCCGGATTGGTGGAGGCTTGTAGACTAGTGGCTCGTCTACTGTCAGGAGTTGTCAAGCCGCCCTAAGGCCTCTGACTTGGCTTAACGACTGCCATCTATCGACGGCAGCCGGCACCAACAGCTTAACGTGCCTTGCGAAGCACGGAACCGCTCGGAATAATGCCACTAGCATTAGGCATAGACGGCAACCCATCCATGCACTGAACGCACCCAGTGTTGCTTAACCTTCGTGATTTTTTAAGATCACTCAGGCAGCCGGGGCTACGAGCGATTATTACGAGTAATCATTAAAAGAATTTTAAAACAACATATTGAGAAGAGACCACCATACTAGATACGTAGATACTTCACTGTGAAATTATCTCATGAAATATTTTGAGTATACTTTAAACTTTGACCTTTGCGGGATTCCTCGCGTTGTTTTCCTTCACCGTTAGCGTGAGTACTTTAGAGATTTGAAAAAGCGAGATCGGTTGACTTAAGTCTCAAAATTTCTGGAAATTGTCGTAGGTCAGTACTATTACTATAATTGTAATAACTAGATCTTGCGCACCGAGGGTTCCGTACAAATTCGTAGGTAGGTACTTACACATTATAAATAGTTCAGGAATCGAGTCTCGCAGTTTTTTCCGAGCCTTTCCCGAACTTCAAAGACTATTTTTTTTACTACAAATGTATAGTTCTCAGACTTTTCCCTGTAATTGTAGTATCAGGCGACATTACTTGCCAAATTTCGCAGTAAGTTCTAGGTCAACGGCAAGTACCCTATGAATGTTGATGCCCTTGAGTGTCGAAATATACTTCTTACTTGGTGATCTGTGGGTTAATCGAATCGGTAGTGTACACCGAATTCTAAACCATGAAATTTAGTTCTACAAAACAGGCCCCTGTCTGGGTAATACGACGATGCTAGTCGCGCGTTTTAAGTGTCAAAATTTCGCGACTTTCCCGTACATTAACTGTCAAATTCTGACATTTTAGCGCGTCAAAACGCTTGAGCCGTGCCATCGTACTACCCATGCAGGTTTTCCATCTTGCGACAATAAAATGTATGGAACATTCGTTTTCTACCCGACTGCGGTGGAGCCCAAAAGGAAGGTAATGTGTTCGGCTCGTATGTATGTATGCATGTAAGTATGTCCGATTCTATGTTCCCTCATAACTCCTTAACTATTGGTTAGATTTTGACAAATAAGGTCTCAATCGATTCGTCATCCTTGCGCGAGTGTCATAAGCTACATATATTAAATTCACATTAATGGAAAAAAGTAACAAAAAAGCAAAATCGCTATTAAGTAACGTTATAGTACCATGAGTCACTAGACGGCGCTGTTATATTTATTTTATTATACTCGGATCTTAATTTTATTTAACCACGCCAATCACGTGTAATGTGTATGTCACATAGGCTTTGTATAAATCAGCATTGAAAAATCACTAAAAAGACAAAAATAAAAGACTGAAATAAAAAAACAACCAACAACCCGACTGCTCATTACTTTGAAGGTAGCCTCCAGCAGTAATAAGAAAGTCATAGTCTGTGGTGACTTCAATATCGACTTATTGGTAGACTCTGCTTTAAATACCAAATTGACAATAATTTTCAAGTCGTTTAATTTAGTAAATATTTTCTTGGAGCCTTCTAGAATAACCGAAACTACGGCCACCTGCATAGATAATGTTTACTGCGATTGCGACTTTTCAGATAATTCTACAGTAAATTGTTTGAAGTCAGACCACAGTGGTCAAATTGTTCATTTTGAAATAGATAGAAAAAACGCAGAACAGGTTATCCTCTGCCGGCCCGTAACAAGTAAAAAATTAGAGTCATTTAAAGTAGACCTTGAAAGTAGCATAAAAACTCAAGAAAATTACCAAAATGCTAATGCTCATTATGTAGACTTTTTCAAAGTCGTGTCGGGTAGTTTTGAAAAAGTTTTTAAATTGCGGCAGCTAACAAATAATGAGAATAAATTAGGATTTAGTGAATGGGCAACCTCGGGTATCCGGAAAAGTAGAGACACACTTTATGAACTGTATGACAAAAAGACTTATACATATGACACCGAATTCATACAGCACGTCAAAAAATATTCCAAATTATTTAAGGCCGTCTGCCATAAGGCTAAATGCGATCATATAAAGAATAAAATCTTACAGTCACCGAATAAAATTAAAACAATTTGGACAATAATAAATAGAGAAACGGGTAAAACAAAATTGGGAGACCGAGATATTTCGCTTAAGATTGATGACAAAATAATAACGACAAATGAAGATATCGCTGCAGCATTTGAACAGTTCTTCACTAATGTTCCAATCGTGACTACAGCTCCGTTAGACTCGTCACCTGATCGTGCAGCAACATTACTAAAAGACCATGTCTCCTCGTGCGAACACGATTTCTCATTTAATTACATTGAGCCCCATAACGTTCTTAAAAAATTTAAATTATTGAATCTTAAAAAAACGGAGGACTTGTGGGGTATGTCAGTAAAAATTGTTAGTTCAGTGATCCATGTCCTAGCTTTACCGTTAGCAAAAATTTTCAATAAATGTGTAGATGAGGGAGTATTTCCGGACCTCATGAAATATAGTAGACTAGTACCCTTATTTAAGAGCGGTGATAAACACGATCCAACCAATTTTAGGCCCGTCTCAGTACTACCAGTATTGAGTAAAATATTTGAGAAGATCATCTTAGATCAATTACTTACGCATTTCAATAATTACCACAACTCTTTCATAGCCAGCAATTTGGTTTTACTAAAGGGCGGAATACAACAGACGCCGGAGTTATGTTACTTAAACATATTTTCAGCGCGTGGGAGGATCGCAAGGATGCAGTAGGCATATTTTGTGATTTATCAAAAGCATTTGATTGTGTAGACCACGAAACGCTACTGCTAAAGTTAAAACACTACGGAATAAAGGGTGCAGGTTTAGATCTTTTAAGATCGTATTTAGAAGGAAGGGTCCAAAAAGCAGACGTAAATCGTATTAAATCCTCGGGTTCACTTGTAAAAATAGGAGTCCCGCAGGGATCTATCTTAGGGCCGCTCCTTTTCCTAGTCTATATAAATGATTTACCGTTTATGGTACAAAAAATGTCTGAGATAGTGTTATTTGCTGATGACACGTCACTTATTTTTAAAATAAGGAGACAAGAAAATAATCTTGACGATGCAAATAATGCTCTCTCGCAAGTACTAGATTGGTTCACAGCAAATAATCTGCTGCTAAATTCTAAAAAGACGAAATGTATAAAGTTTTCCTTACCTAACGTACGAGTAGTTGAGAACAACATAGTAATTGGACATGAAAAACTAGAATTTGTAGATGATACTGTATTTCTGGGCATCACCATCGATCCAAAACTACAATGGGGTCCACATATTGTAAAATTAGCACACAGACTTAGCTCTGCAGCATATGCAGTGAAAAGAATTAGGGAACTCACTGACGTTGCAACTGCTAGGCTTGTTTATTTTAGTTACTTCCATAGTATTATGTCCTACGGTATACTACTATGGGGCCGGGGAGCAGACATTGAGACTATCTTCATCTTGCAGAAGAGAGCCATCCGATTTATTTACAAGTTAGGTAGTAGGGATTCGCTAAGAGATTTCTTCAAAGAAAACAACATCTTAACAGTTGCATGTCAATACATTTATGAAAATATTATGTACGTTAGAAAAAATATCAAAGACTTCGAAAATGTTGGTGGCCACCATAATGTTAATACTAGAAATAAACATAAATTGTCATTTCCACTATTTAGACTTGCAAAAGTTAACACATCCTTTATGGGGCACTGTATAAGGTTCTACAACAAAATTCCTCAAGATATATTAGAGTTACCTCCAACGCGATTTAAAAAATGTGTTAAGCACATTCTGTGCAAAAAGGCTTACTATAACATCAAGGATTATTTAGAAGACAAAGATGTTTGGCATTAAACAGTAGATTAATATTATTTAGAGGACGATTGTGACTAGTGTTCAACACATTCATGACTAATATTTTAAGTTGAAAACTCTGTTAATTAAGTTAAAACGTGTTTTGAAAAGAATAAATGTGGAGTTTCTTTGTTAGCTTCTTCTCCACATAATCCATTAATTGTGAAACTAACAACTTTGACGTTCATTAAGTAAACATTCTGTTTTTACAATGAATAAAAATATTTGAATTGAATTGAATTGAATAAGCAGTCGGGACTCAAATTCAGCAATGTAACTCCTTAGGTTAGTCCCGCCTGCTTTAGTTAATGCTCAGCAATTAGGTTGCCGGTTTTTTTTTCTATTCCAGTTTTTTTGCAATTTTAAAGATTTCCGAGGGAAACACCCCGTTTTCTGTAGAATCCGACACACATGTCCCCAGCTTAGATCGCGGACTTTTCTTTTCGTTTACTCTGTTTTTAATTTGTAGGGATCGTTTCAAGGCACGTTATCCCCCTGCAGGGCACAGGCTTTCTCTCGGAGAGAGAGATTACGGGCTTAATTACCATGCGTGCCCGCCGCGGATTGGCAATTGCAAGCGCTGCGCTATGCGAGCAAATCAGACACCCAGGTTTCCTCGCGATGTTTTCTTTCGCCATTAGCGAGTGGTATTGCTATTATGGCAAAACCCTTTATGGTTAGGGAAAACCATGAGGGAGGCCCATGTCTTGCAGTGGGCGTAAAAATAGCTGATGATGATGATTGCTATTGCAACTTCACAAATGTAGGCAACGGGTGTATGGGGATGTTGTTACGGAATGTACTTACAGTGAAGCGGGGTGTTTAGATATTAAGATATTTAAAAAGTCTGACCGCTTTATCGCCCAGCTGCTCAACCCGGCAGTGTAGGAAAGCGGTCTGCCCGACCACCGTGGTGACGTTCCGGGGCACGTTGTATTCGAAGTAGGGGAACGAGCCGACGCTGTCTTCGCCGTAGTGGGCCGTGCCTGTGGACAACCAGACCCGGATTAAACGCGGGGTTTAATTAGAAAAATATATAAATGGAGCCACCTATATACGTCCCTCTGTAGGTCACAGGCCGTCTCTTAGAGAGAGAGTATGGGCTTAATCACTGCCTCGTTGCCGGCATGATTACCATACCTGAGGTCGTAGGTTCGATTCACACTGAGGGCTGCCGTACACTTGTACAAACGGCCTCAGTCTGGGTGTATTTCCATGTTCGTAATGTCCTTGCCTGGTTACCAAAGCACAGGGTATGTTAGTTTGGGACCAGGACAAACAAATGTGTTCCCTGGAACTTATTATTATTATTAAATGGCCTCAGTTTAGGTGTAGTTATTTCCATGTTTGTGCCGTCCTTGCCTGGGTACCTTAACACAGGGAATGCTAGTTTGGAACCAGGACAAGTGATTGAGTTGTGTGGAAGTTATTATTATTATTGGTATTGTGCTACGAATTCCATAAAAAATATCAGTCTGTGTTAAAACTCAAAAGTATAAAAGTTGTTGTAGAACACAAACTCTATTCAACGTTTTGCACGCACTGCGCAATTAAAAAATAACCCCTATGTACTGATAAATTAATAAATTATACGCTTATTGTTAGAGTTTTGTCAGGATCGTGGTAAATGGCAAACCATGGTCTTTGCCTACCCTTCTGGTATACAGGCATAAGTTTAGGTAATTTAGTGGAAATTTATTGTTATAATTAATGAATAAGCTTATCAAAATTGCGAAATTTTAAGATTTACTTGATTCCAAATTACGTTATTTATACAGGCTTACTCTAATAATAAAACTGTACGTGCGTAAATAAATAAACATTATCCTGAGGTCATTTCTGTCCAAGCCTACATAATACCCTCTAAAATATGCACGTTAACACGGAAAATTAGGGCCATAGGGTCGACCGAACACGAATTCCCTTTGTACACAAATAGAATGTAAAATTGTATGATTAGTACAAACAAAGGTGTGTTGATTAAGGAATTATTTCGTCCCAAAACAACATCTGCTAAGGTGGAAAGGTTTGGTGGGACGCTTTGGTCACGGCCTTAAAGTTTAGGGTTGGTTTTGTTGTAATGTTTTTTAGAGCGGCACGGATTGAGCAAAAATAGCTTGTATATATTTTTTGGAGCTGGCAAGGTGGCCAGTGTGGTCTGGAAATAGTAATTTCTGGAAATTAATTAACTACTTAAATTAAAAACTGTAGGATTGCAAAAGTTAGCAGTCCTTTATTTTAATGCCGTTGGTGGTAACTTTAGTAACTGCAAATATTTTTTTAATAATGTGATGTTGTAACCGTAGTAAAATTTATGCCCATTTTCGATGCGCGGTTGACATGCTTGACTACCAAAACAGAGGTCATGGGTTCGATTTCCACTGGATACAGCCGAATTTGATTTGTATAAATGGCTTCAGTCTAGTACCATAGCATATAGTATCCTAGTTTGAAATAAGTATACGTTATTATTATTGTTTGGAAGAAATTATTAAACAATTTAATTTATAACATTAAGACAACTAAGGTTTTAGTAAAAGTTGCTTAAAAACTAAGTTAGTACCCATATACCAAATTCATATTATAAATTAACTTAATAATAAATAATAAATAAATAAATCAAAATCACACCAAATAAATAAAAATAATTTGAGCATTAGTGCAGTTTGTTATTATTACTATATTATTTTTACTAGGACTGGTTGGCACTTGACCCCAGTCATGCCTGATGGTAAAATCAATCCGGTGTTCACGACGCTCCTGTCTCGAAAGCCACTATCTGTGAATTCGCCACTTAAACTAACACCCTCTAAGCCTTCAAAGAGTCATAACGCAACGCTTACGAGGCACAAAAAGTGCCGTATCCATAAACCGAAAAAAGCAGCGAACTTTCAGCCATTTCCCAACTTTGTCGTCTAACCCTTTTTCCTGGGAAACAACCTCATTTGAGCAAATTGCCTGACTTTAATCGCACGGTTCACATCTCATTCGCAAACGTCACCTAGTAGCGTAACAGGGAAGGCCTACCTCAGTTGTCGTTTGAAGTTTCTATGCGTCAAAGTTAGCCTTAAGCTACTATCCTTTAAGAGGGTTGAAAAAAGTATTTGGGTAAGCGCTTAAATTATAGTTACCCTTTCTTTATTGCTCTATAACTTATTATCGACGATAAACCGATTTAGAAGCATGTGATGTTTTTATCAATCAATGGCCCCGTACTCGTCCCCTACTGACGATGTTTTAAGTGTCGTAGTGTCATCCCGAGAACCATAGGGTACCTGTGTAAACTGATGGGCGTGTAGCTTCTTCCTTAATTAAAAATAAGTTTTTTGTTGAGTCGATTTACTTTAGTATTTTCGTTAAAAAAGGCTAGATCCGCACTGAATTCATCTTAAGTCGGAGTTTACGGAAAGAATCAAATCACGCAAAGAAATTTGACAGTAGTGGCTTGGCTAATTCACTTTGAACATTTGACAGATGGTCACCTACGTGTTGTTTAACGAGGAATGGACACGTTTTCATGTCAAAATACTGCCGTCTGTAGCACGTCGATTTTCACTGCCAAATTTAAGTTATGAAGAGGCAAGAGAAGAAGATCTTCGGTCCAACGAGCTGGTAAGCGGCCTACGCTGCGTTTACTAGATCACGGTGTCCACTCGAGAAGCTTTGTACCCCATCGATATCGTTTCTTCGACAGATGTAACCAGCTGCCACTTCAACTTAGCAACTTAGTCCTCGTCTTATAGACTGCGACAATCACGTGATTTATTTGCCAAATTGTCTGATTTCCGATGTTATCCGTCAAAAAGATAGAAGTATAGTGATCGGAGATAGTAGCATAGTGTGGATTCATTGATTTGTTTCGACGAAGCCAACCCAAGTGACAAATTATACGACCTTTGAAGTGTGCATGTTGATGAAGCGAAATAAATCTGTCAGGATCGTGGCTGGTGGCAGACCCCGGTGTCTGCCTACCCCTCTTGGATATGGAGTTTCTGTAATGTTTATATTGAAGAGTCAGTGTATACATCAAGTGAATACCTTCGTATTCGCTTATCGCAGTTCATCGGATACCTATTCCATTCGATATGATATTCAATATGATACGAAAAACGATGTTGTGGAGTTTATGTGTCTATTTTGTCTCCTAGATTATCTAAACTTTGAAATGGAAACCTATTTTTGCTTTTAACGTTAATTCAGTCACAGTTTGTGTGCTATTTTGAATAAAAGCATTTTGATTCAATTGATTTTGATTTGATTTAATAGGACAGGCAGTTGTATGAGTCCCAATTTTATCTGTGGCTTCTGGAATATTTTTATTTGTGCTTCCGTTTTTGTCATTCCTCTCGGTCGTTTAAAAAACACAAGCCGAGGTAGGTAATCTCATTATTCTGGATAAGTTATCTCTTTTTCTTTCTTACCGTTCTTTATGTCGCTAATGCCCTTTTAATTAGGCCTTCGCCTTAAAGGTAGGCATGTGGTTTTAAGCGAAATTTATTAGGTTTTTGTGTTAATTTCAGGTGGACTTAGTGGTCTGTTAATGGCTTCTTCTTCTTTGGGTTGTTGCTTTATGTGTTTTTACGTAACAATGTATATAATTACATTGAGACCCAGAATTGCTTGTCAAAGTATGTTCCTATTTTAATAAATTATCAGAGAATTATGACTAGATTTAACAACTTCATATATTTTAACAATATGAATAAGAAGAAGAAAATATTTTTTTTCCAACAACAGCTTTACACACTTTAACAACGTTACAACATTAAATATAACTATACAATGTTAAATAAAACAAGCACCGTACAAAGGTAGAAAAACTTTGGCCTTTTGCACTACGTAATAAGAAAATTTATACAGCATCCAGGGGCACTTTCACTCACATTTAGATGGGCGAAGGGACCATTCGGACGCTGCAGTTATTTTTAGACGGAGTAGGCTTGCCCAGCACCATTATTATCCTGACAGCCTAGTCGGCCTAGCCCACAGGAAAGAAAAGTCAATACGTTCGGAGCTAACCAAACCGCGGGCTTCCTCACGATATCCTTGCTTATGTTACAAATTCGTGTGTGTCCCTGTTACTCAGCATTTTGCTGAAGACATTTGCCCGAAGCGCAAAATTTTAGACAGTGCCTGTTTGTGACACGAGTATGCTAGGGTGTTGTGTAGTACATACCAATAAATACAAAGTTAAATAAATAAATATATACTAGACTACATGATATATTTTGCAGCCCAAGTAGAGAGTTTTCTGCTGGGCTTAGATCTTTTCCCTGTCACGCAAACCCTCCGCTAGTCCAGGTACCGGTTAATTCCGATTGGCAGGTCAATATTTACATTTCTTACATGCTGTCGACTGTACCAGTCTCTTACCACTCGTGGACTGGGGAGTCCACAGTCCAACCTGCTGCCAGACCAAATTTCCCGTCTATCTCCAATAAACTGGATTATACATACATGCCATCCCTTCGACTTTAATTTTGTCTAATGCCATATCACGGAGTTGCACAAAGTGGAACCTTAATTTTTATTATTAAAAAGCACAATAAGATTACCTCGTGAAAAATTTTAAATTTTTATTCTATAATAGAGAAACATGTTGAAAATTAAAATGTTGTCTTGTTACAAACATGCAATACATTTTAACGTGAGTATAAAAATATTTTTAAGCAGTTAAAATTATTTTTCAATTAGTTTCTATATTAGTCCATTTATTAAGGAACTGAAAATTTTATGTTTACAATTTTACATGCAGGGTTATTTGTTTTCCATTAATTTATTTTTATTTTTGTAGCAAGTGAATGTATTATAAGTAAGACATTGTTATGCCTCTCTTCCACAAATAATATAAATCATCATCATCATCATCATCATCAGGTATTTGACACCCACTGCAGGACTTAGCCCGAGATTAAAAGAGATAGTCTCAAAGTGCAACCCTATAAGCGTTCGAGGTGCTTCCTTTCATTAGCTTAGGTACAGAATGTCTTTTTGTGGCTTTTTAGGGTCCTGTCGTCATCATCGTAAGCCTTTTTCTTTACCTTGGGACGCCTTAATTGTTAATAAATAATGATGTTAATTATTAATTTTAATAAGTTTGTTTTTATATGTAATATAAATGTTTATTTTTGTATTATAAGCGGTGGTAACACAGCGGTAATGACGTTCTTTTCTAAGTTACGTACATTTGTGAAGTTGTCGTAGCAATACCACGTGTTGATTGTGATGGAATTTTCCAATCGTGAGGAAACTGGAGTATCTGAGGTGTTCACATATCTTGGTGCTTGAAATTGCCAATCCGTGGTGGGCATGCGTGGTAATTAAGCCCGTACTCTCTCTGAGAGAAAGCCGGTGCCCTGCATATTATAGGCTACATAAAAAAGCAAATTCAAGGAGGAATCATCCCAACTGAAAATCAGTTTTGCTGGTGTTATGCTAACTATAGCACACACCGGCAAAGTATGCTGAGTTTGAGCCCCTTTTTTATTGTCACGGAGGCACCTGAGGCGTTTGGGGTGCGAGGTGGCTGGGTGCCATACATTACTGTATGGTACCCGGCTGCCTTTGACTCTATATGCCTCACATGTTATCTTCACGACTGTTTTGTTTTATTTCTGTTTTGTTGACGTTCTTGTCTTTTGTTTGTGTACCTTCAAGTCTTAATCCAATATATAAAAATCTCGTGTCACAGTGATTGTTATCGAACTCTTCTAAAACGGCTATACCGCCGTTTATGAATGTTTTTGTTCTGAGAATAGGTCGTTAATATGTCAAAACAACGTTTGCCGATCAGATAGTAACGATATGAGGCAGCCGGTGGCAGCATGTACCCGGCGGTCGACATGGCAGAAATCCGTTCGCTGAGGAAACGAGCGACCTTTGATCGCGGACCTTAGTCTTACCACGTAGAAGAAGAAGAATTATGGTATATTTTGGACAGTGAGCATTGTTGCGCGCCACATTTTTTATAACATCTCCTCTTCTCACTACTGGTCTCCCAATACTTCAATCCCTTTATACCCCTTTTTAGCACCCCAAACCGCCGTGCGTGCATGTAAACAACTTATAAATATTGACAAAGCGAAAGTGATCCGTCAGGATCGTGAAAAGTGGCAGACCGGCCTCTGCCCACCCCTCCAGGATACAGGCATGAGTTTATGTTATGTTATGTCACTTCAATCCTATCCTAAAGCTCCCTTAAGACACAAGTCGATTTTATGGCTTCTTATTTGATCATCGCCATGCGCTATACTATAAAACATGTCATTACGTTCTCGAGAAATTTACTCCATAAGAAAGGCTGCAAAGCCTGATAACCAACGCTTTTGAATAGTGCATTCTGTTCATTCTCACATCACATATTGCCCTACCTAGTAGAAAAACTATCGCAGATAGTACTGTTTGCTGATGATACTTCCTTAATTTTTAAAGTAAAGAGAGGTTTAGGTAATGTTGACGATGTAAACAATGCTCTATCTATAGTTCTAAACTGGTTCACGGTGAACAATTTGATGTTAAATGCGAAAAAGACAAAATGCGTCAAGTTCTCCTTGCCCAATGTTAAAAATGTTGACACGTGTCTAAAAATATCTGGTGAGAAATTAGAGCTGGTAGAGTCCACACTATTTTTAGGCATAACAATAGACTCAAAACTGCAATGGGGTCCGCATATTGAAAAACTATCGGGTAGGTTGAGCTCAGCTGCATTTGCAGTTAGAAAAATTAGGCAACTTACAGACATATCGACTGCGAGGCTGGTCTATTTTAGTTATTTTCACAGTATCATGTCATATGGGCTGTTATTATGGGGACGGGCAGCAGATATAGAAACAATATTTATTTTGCAAAAAAGAGCAGTAAGAGAAATTTACAACTTAAGCAGTAGGGAATCGCTAAGGGAGCGTTTCAAAGAAATAGGAATTCTTACACTGGCTTGCCAATATATATTCGATAATATAATGTATGTCCGTAAAAATATAACAATGTTCAAATTAAATAGGGACGTCCATAACGTAAACACTAGAAATAGAAATAAGCTTGCTTATTCTAAATTTCGTTTAGCCAAGGTAAATACATCGTTTGTAGGCTATTGCGTTCGTTTTTACAACGGAATTCCAGAACATGTTCTATCCTTGTCTGAAAATAAATTTAAAACATTCATTAAAAAATCGCTATGTAAAAATCGCTATATAAAAGCCTATTATAGAATAGACGAGTATATGAACGATATAAGACCTTGGTAGTAAGCCAATTCCACTGCGATTTCATTGTTATTTAATTATTAACATTATAATTTATTTAGTTTTAAAAACGTGTACTGACGACGTGATTGCACATTAATAACTATAGCACACATTTTATAGCTGACAAGAACTCAATCTGCAGGTTTGCTAAAGGTCATTCGATTGGTGGCGTGGTGGCCGGGTCACCTATCTCCCTCTAAAATGGTTGAGACTGGTGATGGCTGACCCCTGCGTTATGCTCGTGAACGGGTGCTGTTCTTATGTCTGGCCGCAGCATTAATGTTTTCCTACTTTTGTAAGAAGTGTTATTTTGGCTTTTAAAGTTATTGGTGGCTATCACGGAATCATATCATATAGGCTTTGATGTATAAGTTTAAGATGATTTGAGAAAAGATGGTCAGAGTGGAGTTTTTTTTCCCGCTGCCTTTTTCTCCACTACAAATACGGCCCGAAGGCAGCGGCTAACATAGTAACATAGTACATTGACATTCAGCAAACAGAATGTAAATTCTTTACGTTGAAATAAATTATTGATTTCTGATTTCTGATTTATGGAACCGAAACATAGCAACTGACCTAAGTAAGAAACGCCCAGAATATCCAAATTGTACAGAGACGAGGAGAGCCATGAACCATGACGAGAATGCGTCATATTCTCTTGTGTTGACTACATGCAACTTGGGGACTACAAACGCTCAATTCCGGATGAAATCACGGCATGATTTTGCAATTGAGTTAGCGCGTTTCTGGCTACCTACGCGAGATTTGAATAGCGAAGACTGAACGCCTCTGATAAAAAAAATGTAAACGTTAAAACCCTCAGCGCGCAACTAACACAGGCACTTCGCAACGTTTATATCTGGTTCTGTGGCCTACGCAGTAAAGAAACCCGTTATTAATGTAACTGGCTTAGCACTGGTCGTCTCTAGGGCATCCCACTTGACCTAATGGCTGCAAGCCGCTTACGGCGAAGTGCAGGATGGCTTCTAACGCCTTAACGCTCTTAGGCTGGTGTGGCTGGCGTGTTCATACTTTTTAGTGCTAGCCAACAGGATTTTTTTTAAAAGAAAAATGCTGCTGCTAATTTGAATTAACGGATAAGAATAAGATACAGGTGGGGGGCTATTCAGAGTCTCTTTCGGCATATTGTGATATTTCAATTTCTTTTTAGGATTTCAACGATGAATAAGGGCCCCCTTCGCTCATCCCCGGCTAAACGGTTGATTGTAGAAACGTGAAAAAATTCAGGACAGTAGCACGTAATTGAATTTAAAAGGAAAACTATTACAGCTATTCAATTTCCTTCCTTGGATGTCGTAGAAGGCGTCTAAGGAAATTAATTAGCAGGAGAAGGGCAGCAGCGTCTTCCTGAGATTCCAACCGCATACTGCCATCGCCAACCCGCCTGCCAAGCGTGGCGATTATGGCAAAACCCCTCGTTGTTAGGCAAACCATGAGGGTGGCCTATGTCCTGCAGTGGGCGTCAAATGGCTAATGATGATTGAAAAAAGAAAAAAATAAATAATATTTTTGTCTCGAAAATTCACATAGCTCACTTGAAATTACCAATCCGCTGTGGGCATGTGTGGTAATTAAGCGCATACTCTCTTTCTCTGAGAGAAGGCCTGTGTTTTGCAGTGGGACGTATAATAGGCTACGTAAAAAAAATGTTATAAAAAAACATGAACACGGTATCACTTAAACATAAACATAAACATTTACATACAGGCACATACATTGCTTCTGGCCCCACACTAGGATACCCTGTGTCGTGGGAACCAGAAACAACGACATCACAAATATGTAAACATCCAAGACCTGGATTTTTTTTTTGTCCCCAGCCGGGATTCGAACCCGGGACCTCTCGCATGGTATGCAGATGCACTACCGCTGCGCCACGAGGTCGTGGCGCAGCGATAGGCACTTGAATGACACTAATCAGTTAAGTTTTATTGAGCTATGTTTTATTCTAGAAAGTGAGTATAAACAAAGTTCTTATCCAACACACTCACGTTTTCATCGTTGGTAATTCACTTTATACGATGCTCTCCGCGAAAAATCTCCAATTTAGCCAACAACACAAATAAATTGCGCTTAATATTTCCCCTTAGCGGAAGGGTCACATAAAAATGAAATAATTTACGCCTGAGACCTTTACAAGCACTTACGGGTTGAGCTTATGCCCTGAACCCTTAATGTGGATTGAGTTCTGCCACTTTCAGCCGGAGTGTTCTACCAAACCTTTTTTGCACCTAATTGGGTGTCGACGCCCGTTTTCTCATACATTATCAATAAATTAATCTACTGTCAACGACTGCCTCATTGGTCTAGCGGTTTCCGTTCCGGATGTCGTGGGTTTGATTCCCGGGGGCCGCCGTACATTACTAATCAGAAGGGGCTTGGTTTAGGGGGGGACGAGTCGAGGACGAGACGAGCAAAAATTCTATCTCAAATATTCTGGTAAATTAAAAAAAATACATTTTAATAACTTGTAATGTGTTTTTTAAGTCAATTAAAGGTTTGAGGGAAATTGTAGACACAAAACGTCAGCCGAAAGAAGAATAGCCTTGGAAAGGGTAATGGTCTCTCATATTTCCAGTCTCACCAGCCTTCCGAAGCTCTTTGCTTAGGCCTGACCATTATCTCAGCCACCAATGCAAATGAGCCATTAGACATTATTATCATGATAATCCGATACGGTCGAAAGCAAATAGTAGGACGAACGTGATATCCCGATAACCGTATATTTAGTTAGAATGTGTGGAATATTTATAAATTCTGGCTGTGATGCGATCGCAGTGTGCGGTTGGAATCTCAAGAAGACGCTGCTGCCCGTCTCCTGGTAATTGATTTCCTTAGTCGCCTTTTACGACATCCACGGGAGGAAATGGACTGACGCTATTCTTAATCCGGCGCCACGCAGACTTTTTTCAATGTCCTAACTTAACCTCTGGAAAATAGATAGAAAGTGGATAACTCGCTAGTGCTCAAATATTTTCATCTCTAAAGATTGAAAAATACATCGGAAATTAACAGAGTTGAATTGTTGAATGTTATTGTCGAATTGTTAGTTAATGGTACAGTCAGTGGTAATATAACATTGATTTGTAGTACAATAACATAAGTAACTCAATTTAGTACGTATCGACCCACGCGCAGTGTAGGGTTCCACTGAAAGAAGGGGTTTTATATGCTTTACAGAACTAACAAGTTCATTAAAGTAGTTTTTAATGGATTTTGTACAAGGTTTTCCTTTTATAAGTTGATCGCCTATTACTCATTAACTTATAAAGCCTACTTAGCCGTGATAGTTCTGCTTTTAAGTTCATTGTATGTGCTACGACCTTGAAATTTTTCACGTTTCTACAATCAACCGTTTAGCCAGGAGAGGGGGGACGCCCTACTCGGACAAACATTTCCACTTTAAAGCTTAATATTTCGCAAACGGAACCCTCAACAAAAAAAAGGTCTTTCTATACTCACAATATTTTTTGAACGACTAATATAACGATATTCCACACTAAGGTGTAGGCGAGAAATAAATGTATCCCTCGTTTAGGTGTCGGAGGTACACTAAAAAAATGTTTTTAAAGTTTTTATTCTACCGTTTTTGTCGGCGCGATTAATATGTATGTCTATGCCAAATTTTAGCTTTCTAGTACCAATCGTCTCTGAGCTAGGCTGCGGAAAGACGGAGGGAGAGACATACGGATGGAAATGGCGAAACTATAAGGGTTTCTTATCGACTACAGAACCCTAAAAAGTAATAACTTTCACACAACACAATCACTTGTCCTCGTCCCAAACTAGGATAGCCTGTACTATGGTAACCAGGCAAAGACATCACAAACATAGAAATACACCCAGAATAAGGCCATGTGTACAATGTACGGCGGCCTCCAGTGGGAATCGAACCTACGACCTCCGGCATGGTAATCAGACGTGATAACGCTGGACCAACGAGGCAGTTTTTGTTGTAAATATGCTCTACAAGAATGCTCTCTGACGCTACATTACAATCGCAACATTTGTAATGTAGACTATAGAAGACCCACTGTAGAGCACAGGCCTTCTTAGAGAGAGGCTATGGGCTTAATCACCACGAATGCCCACCGCATATTGGCAATTTCAAGCTCGGAGCTACGTAAATAAATCAGGCACTCAGGTTTCCTCACGATGCTTCTGAGAGTGGAATTCTACTACAAATTTATCAATGTCCGTAATAATATATAAATAACAAAGTATATAGAGAACTAGAATACATGTGGAGTTTCTTTACTAGCTTCTTCTCCATATAATCTATTATTTGTTTAACTAATAACTCTGACGTTCACTAAAGGCCGATTTTACCAACCTCAGATATAACTTATCCATCGAATAAAGTACTACATAACAAAAGTAAATTTTCATCTAAAATGTCATCTGTCATACCAAACGAAAGGCAACGACATTTTTTTATTTTTGTTGTGTAATACTTAATTCGATGGATAAGGTTTATCTAAGGTTGGTAAAATCGGCCCTCAGTAAATATTTTGTTTTTATAATCAATGACAATAGTCAAAGTGAAAAAAGAGTCATTAGTGCACGCCGGGATTCGAACCCACAGACTCTCGAATGCTTAAGCCCGCGTCCGACCGCGCTACGTAAGATTTATTAAACGAATACACGCTGAAATCTGGGTGGTTTGAAAACCGCGGTCATGTAATTTGTTATTAAATATACCATCTATTTAGACTATTACATTGAAGCATAGACGTAAAATAAAATAAATATTGAGTTGAGAAATCTGGTTTCAATATAAGAAATCTTGTATCTGAAAGTTCGCAAACCATTATTACAGCCTCTCAGTCTGTTAGAACAATGTCCCACGGACCCGCGTCGTGCAATCACCACTGTGGTTGGCTACTAATGGTGCTCTTAGATTTGAGTTGTGTCAAGATATTATTTTAGCATAAGCATAAGCAGCCTATATACGTCCCACTGTAGGGCACAGGCCTTCTCTCAGGGAGAGAGTATGGGCTTAATCACCACGCGTGCCCACCGTGGATTGGCGATTTCAAGCGCTGAGGTATATGAATAGCTCTGACACTCAGGTTTCCTCACGATGTTTTCCTTCACCGTTAGCGAGTGGTATTGAAAGAAAGAAAGAAAGATATATTTATTTGAGGATTGCTACTATAACTTCACAAATGTACATAACTTAGAAAACAAAGTCATAGGTACATGCCCGCACTGGGAATCGAACCTGGGTTTCCCGCTTCCGAGTCCAATGTTCTTCCCACTAGGCTACCACCGCATTATTTTAGGAAAGTGCCTTTTCAAAAAAATAAAATAGTGTATTCGATAGCTATTGTTAAGGCACGCCCATTTTGCTACGGCTTTCAAACCACCCAGAATTCATGGTGTATAACCCGGTTTGCTGCATCCACTATCGCACAAGTGACTTGGAACACCCTCAGTCACCTCGCAAAGATCGAATACAATAATTGAAGAGTTATCCAAGTCGTTTCAGTACTCAACGAGCGACCTCTTCAAGGGTCTGAGCCAATTAGACCTTTCCAGTCTCACCCAATCCATAGAATCGTCACTTAAAAAGCACGTCAAATTGGCAACCAGTTTTACGCGACTGCGAAAGCAATGTAAGGTTACGATTTTCGCGTGTATTTATACGTATGGAAAATGCTGTATAGTAACAGTACTTTCTATGTCTACATAAAAATATTTTTTTATATTTACCTAGTGAAATCTCCACGTTATTCCTGCTATAACCTCTCCATAACGTAAAGTAACTTTTGAAAAAAGAGGTATTATTTTTTGTAAATACCTACTTACCTACAGTCTTTTTTATGAAAAGTCAATTTGACTAAAACACTCTTAAGTCGGAGTTGAGGTGAGTTCAGGAACTCTTGTCATAATTGCATTCTTTTTGTTGCACTAATCCGTGCTGAGGACAATTTGAAAAACCTGTTTAGAGGCTAAAAATTCCACCCATGCCGGGACTTGAACGCGCGACCTCTGGCTAACCGTGCCAGCGCTCTCCCAACTGAGCTAATGGGCAAGTGCAAGCATCGATGAAATTTCGAGCCTCTTTACAAACTTCTCTGTATTACGTACAGGCAGCGACATCTGGCCGAAGCAATTTACATCACTTGCAGCCCCAAGTAACCCACTTTGCAGTTAGGTTATAGGTTTTTAGGCTTGTCCGTTTTAAGAGTGTTTTAGTGTAATCGATTTTTTTAATGAATAAATAAATTGCACGCAATCACTTGTCCTGGTCTCCAACTAGGATGCCTTATGTTACGGTAACCAGGCAAGGACATCACAAACGTGGAAATGAACCCAAACCGAGGCTTTTATAAAACAAGAACAAAAATAAGGCCAGATTTAAATAAAAAAATTACCGATAAGATATGAAATTGTGAATCACAAGTCTATGAGTACTTATTAGAGCGTATGCTTCTTTCCGACCACCTAGAGGACAAAACCTATGACGTGTTAGGGTCCGGCCCCGCAACTAGGGCGATGTACATTACGGAAGGGTCTCAAGGGCCTAGTTGGAATATATTATTGTGATACCTTTTCTTCAACGTGTCGCTGGAAAGTTCTCATAGCAATGGAGACCCGATGATATCACACTGACACGCTTTGAATACCTGATGGATGAGTGAAATTGTTTCCGTGATACATGCTGTGATAAGTTTTATTTTTTGTAAGAATTATCGAGTGGAATCAAGCTTATTCAATCGTAAGAATTAAGAATTAAGAGTAAGAGTAGATCGTTGTAGTAATAATAAAACTACTATTTTTTTTATTTTATTGCGTTAGAGCAGGTCGTGGGTTTGAACCCCGGCGCATGGACGTTTGTGAATTTGTAGTGGCAATACTTGTATTGTTGTGAAGGAAAACTTCATGAGAAAACCTCCGTGACTGAGGTGTTACCTATTACCCATACCTCAGCGCTTGAAATTGCCAAGCCGCGGTGGACAAGCATGGTGATTAAGCCCCATACTTTAAGCTCTCTCTGCGAAAAGGCCTGTGCTGTTTAGTAGGACGTATAAAGGACGTAGGTATACAGAATGGCCCTAAAATAACAAAAATAGAAATTTTTTTTTTAACTTTAAACAAAATAAATCGTAGGGATAGTTTTATTTACTATTTGATACTTTTTGTAGGCAAAACTATGTACCAATTCAGAAATAAATCGCGTAATAATGCCATGCCCAAGATAAGCATTTTATACCCAAATAAAATTTGTTTTATTGCTAGAAATAATAACACAGCGTTGCCAGACGACGAAAAAAAACCACAATAATTTTTCATTAGTGGGAGGAACAATCTTATTACACTGTATCCGTCAATGGTAGGAAAATGTGATTGAATCTTGAAAAACATGAAATCATCCATCTTCTCATCATCCATCCACAGTGCGCTGGTAGCTCAATGGGTAGAACAATGGACTCATACCAATAGGGCATACTACTAACGTGATATCGAACAGTCGACAGCGCATGGGGTGGTGGTAGCCTAGTGGGAAGAAAATCGGACTCGTAAGCGAGAGACCCAGGTTCGATTCCCAGTGCGGGCATATACCTATGACATTGTTTTCTAAGTTATGTACATTTGTGAAGTTATAGTTGCTACTATACTATAGTTGCTACACACATACCACTCGCTAACTGTTAAGGAAAACGTCGTGAGGAAACCTGAGTGTCTGAAGCATATACTCGCTCTTTGAATAGAAATGGGCCTATGCCCTGCAGTGGGACGTACGTTCATAGGCTACATAAAAAAAAATAAGAAAATTGTATTCGTATTATCTAATTTAAGATTTTAGTGCAGTGTAGTCGGACTTACAGTAGAGAGAACGCGTAATGTCACAATGTCGCCGGATACAAAAGTAGTTTTACTGTGCGCAGATGTTATTAATGTGTTTCATTAGGACTTGGACCGTTATTATGATTTCTCTCAGCATTTACCGGAGTTATCACGCTTTTTGTCCACGTTCTGGATGTTGGCTAATGGTATAATCTAATGCCCTCTTTTAGAGCAGGTTTCATTGCATTGATATCTTTTTTGACATCATCTCAACCAATATCCGTTTCTGGATTTCAAATACAACCATGCCAGTCAATGCAATGTTTGTACAGTACATTTGTCTGCAACATATTTTAGCCTGGGCTGTTAACTGCTGACACCGCAATACCCCCCTTGATATCGCCAGAACAACGACGTCATTGCGACCAATCTGTCACATTTTAGTTTTGCGATGCTTGCTACTAAAATTGACCAAGATCCAAAAATTAATAAAAAGTGACAATGTCTTCGAACAAAAAATTTCGGAAGTACTACACGTTTTCGGATTTACTTACTTGATTTTTTGTCGGAAGAGTCCGACCAGGTTCGCGTCGTTGGTATTTAGGTTCAGAACGATTCGAGCTCCGTCTTTTCTCACCATGATTCATCATCATCATCAGCCATTTGACGCCCACTGCAGGGCATAGGCCTCCATCATGGTTTTTAACCATGAAGAGTTTTGCCATAATTAAGCTCTGCGAATCAGAGCGAAGCCCAGTTGGGCTCTTCCGACAAAAATTCAAGTGAGTGAATCTGGAATTAAGCTAATGATAACGTCGGCCAACTCTTCATCGAGAAAATATACAAAATATATACTTAGTTAGATAAGAGATCATGTAAAATAAGATAATGTTTTATTTGCACACGAAAACACACATTTACACACTTGGGCGAACGGTCCCATTTATAAAAACACGATTCCTCCAATACACTCCTCAGAGGTAGTTTAAGTCTTGTCCTTGCTATCCTTAACGCTTACCTTGGGACTCGTCGCAGAAGCCCAGCACCATGATGAAGATGACGCAGATGCCGAGCTCGACCCGCATTCCGGCGCGCCCCATGGCAGCTCAGCCGTGTCGCATCCATGAGTTGAATACTTCCAGCTCCGCGTGGTGATGGGCCGTTTCACTGGTGTACGGATGCATGATCTGAAAATAAATACAAAGAAACGTTGAAGGATCTTGTAAAACGTAAAGCCGCTTTTCTGGTAGGGATGCATAATCTGCGTATAAAGACAAAGGAAAGTGTATGAGGTAAGGCTGCGTTGTTGCAGAAAGCAAACAGCCATGTCTCCCTTCATATTTTTCAATTCCCTTTCGGCCGAAAAACGGAAACTTCTCAATTAGCGAGTTACTGTTCACAAAGAAAGCTCCCAAACTTCCGTCTGAGCATTAAAAGCGTCTTTTAGAATCAGGCGCCGAGTTTCGCCTCAAGTTTTAATGTCTTTAGAAGGAATTCCTTTTGTGTCGCGGTCACGGTTGGTTGGGCGAATAAAAAACAGATTTGGTGCACGCAAAATGCTCCCGCCGTGGTGCACTATGACACAATCACAGCAGCTCAACTCAAGACCCTGCAACATGATTAGCTCATAAGAATGAGGTAGAAGAAAAGGAAGAAATACAGTTATTTATCGCATAGACATAATATAAAAACAGCCTCAGGCTAAGTAATTGCTGCAGGTTTATTTTCCACTACACTGATTTGGCCACAAGTCCTCAACAACATTTGTAAATTTGTCGCGGTGACGCCACTTGTTAATTGTAAAGCAAAATATAGTGAGGAAAGCATATTGGGTTTACCACTTGCTAATGGTAAAAGAAAACATTATGAGAAAATCAGAGTATCTGAAGTGTTCACATACCTCAGCGCTTGCATGCCATAATGGTCCAACAAAAAGTGAATCTTTTTTAGGGAACGTTCTTTCCTGTAGGATGTAAAATAATAATAAATGATTTAAAAGAAATCGCAAATGAACCCACGTTCTAAACTGTAGATGTTTCTAAAATTCCAAGTAAAAGAAACTATTTTGGAACTATTATCATACAATTCTATGTGGTCATATTAAGCATAGTGATATACCGTCTAAAAAATAATGTTTCTTAAAATTTAATTAAAAAAATACTCGTAAAAAAATAAACACAACAAAAATTGTTTTAATTTGTTTATGAAATTTGTATTTTTTCTAAAATTCGTTAAAGCGGTGGTGGCGGAGTGCCAGAACGCCGGCTTCTCATTCTGGAGGTCGTGGGTTCGAATCCCGGCATGTACCAGTGACTTTTTTTTGCTAAGTTACGTACATTTGTGAAGTTGCAGTAATACGATTCGCTAACTGTGAAGAAAAACATCGTGAGGAAACCTGAGTGTCTGAGGTGCTCGTATACCTCAGCGCTTGAAATTACCATTCTGCGGTAGTCTCGCGTGGTGATTAAGCCCATGCATAGATAGGCTTCATAAACCATCTTCGAGCGCACCAGCGCCACATTACTGATTAGGGGTCAAAGTGGTCGCCATGGCCGAAACCGGTCGGAACAATCATCATCATCAAGCCCATACTTTCTCTCTCTGAGAGAAGGGCGGTGCCCTACAGTGGGACGGATATACTCGTAGCCTGCATTATTAAAGAAATAAAATAAATAGATTCTAAAATAATTTTCGGCATTAAAAAAAGTTAGACTCACGATTTTTACCAACTCTTGTGTCCTTATTAAAATGCCCCTTTAGAATTTTGCTGACGACTTCAATGTTATCCGTTAGTTCGTACGTTTGAGAGGAACAAAGTTAAACTTCTTCGGGTGCAAATCCCAGGATTAGTATTTAACTACCGTTGGGGAGATTAAGCGATCCTGGATGGAGTAAGAACTTTATAAGGCTGTGCTCTGGTATTAAACTTTGCTTGTAGTTTTTTTATTACTTGCTGCTTAAGCTTACAAAAGTTACGTTGGGGCTTTGGACCTCGTTCACTCCGTGTACGTGTATGTTTATGTGCTGTGCATGTAACGGCAGCTCATTAAAGATAAACATTTAGTGACCGGGTTTTGGATGACGTTCTTAGAATCCCAGCATGGCATAAACAACCTGATCTCCTAAGTTACATAGTTTTTGTGAATAGCAAAACCGCTAACCGATGAAATATAAATTTTTGAATAAAGACTTTTATAATAATTTCTTATGAAGATAAAACATCAACATCACGAGGACTTAGCCAATAACAGCACCACCAGTAGAAATAAAATCACTATCTTGTCTGATATTCTGCACTGCTGGACGTAAGCTCCAAAAGGCACAACATCTCTTTCTACCCTCGGCTAGCCTCTTTCAGCCGCTGACACCAATTTGTCTCAGACCATCTAGGGAGCTGGTAGGCTCTTTCTTTCTATCTTTCTTTCACATCTGGTAATGTATATTTGGCAGATATGACTATTCCACTGCAATTCAACTTGCTAATCTTATAGGTTATTGAGTTCGCGATTAGACCCGTTTAAATGTAAGACCTTCCGTGTGGCGCCGGATTAAGAATAGCGTCACTCCATTTCATTCCGTAGATGTCGTAGAAGGCGACTAAGGAAATCAATTACCAGGAGACGTGCAGCAGCGTCTTCTTGAGATTCCAACCGCTTACTGCGATCGCTAACCCGCCTGCCAAGCGTGGCGATTATGGCAACACCCTTCATGTTTAAAAACCTTGATGGAGGCCTATGTCCTGCAGTGGGCGTCGAATGGCTGATGATGATGATGATGATGATACATCTACACCAAGACAAGAAAAGACAAAATCTAATAAGTTTTTATTATTACAGTAACTTGATTTTTCGAAATTTTTGAGACCCTGTAAACCCGAAAACATATATGGTTTTATTTTTAAATGTTTCTTGAGTTCTTATGTGTCTTCTATGGTATAAAAGCAATTCCTCTTTAATCTAACCGCGTGGCGATTATGGCAAAACCCCTCATGGTTATGAAAACCACGAGGGAGGGCTGGTTGACCCTGGGGAGGATGATGATGATTATGATGATTGTAAGACTTTGTATAAATACTGCGTGTCATTAAAAATGCTAGGCCACCATAATCAACTTAGTTGTTTGGCGAAGTTTTTTACGGCTCATTAGTCTGTTGACTACAATAACAAGGAACCCTTATAGTTTCACCGTGTCCGTCTGTCTGTCCGTGGCTTAGCACAGAGACGACAAGTACTAGAAATTTGGAATAGATATACAAATTAATTAAACCGAAAAAACAGTAGGATTAAATCTTTAAAAAATTCTCGTGTACCTCCCTATTTTTTTTGTCGCCTGCATCATAGTGTAGGGTATCGTTATTTAAAAATGTTGTAAGCGGAGAACAACATTTTTTTATATAGCGATCCGTTTACGAAATATTAAGCTTTAAAGCGCAAATTTTTGTTAGAGTAGGGCGAAGACGAAAAGGTGTAGAAATGTAAAAAAAAATCAGATCAGTAGCACATGAACTGAAAACAAAAACTATCAGTGCTAAGTAGGCTTTACAAGTTAACAAGTAATAGGTGACTAACATGTAAAAGGAAAACTAAGTATAAATTCCATTGAAAATTACTTTGATGGAGTTGTCAGTTCTGTAAAGTAGGTAAAAAACCCGTCCTTCTATGGAATTTTTTTAGACAAGCTGTTTAATAACGTAGGTTTCATTTTGACGATGGAGATGACAGTATATCGAGAAAGTTTCAAAGACATTGTGTTAGAGAAACAAAAGAAAAATCACATCTAATCTATTCAGAACGACAAGTTACGGAACTGGGTCGACGTGGCGGACAAAAACATGGTTATTTCATTGTTTGTCAGCGGAACTTTTGGGGCAATTGAAAACTTTACGAACAAAATAATAATTTTCTATTCGTTAGGCGATGACCTCGACTAAAGCGAAACAAACAGAGTTTGCCTCTTATACCGATTGTTGAGATTTTCTTCTCTAATTAATGTCATACAGGGCTAGATTTGCCTCGATTACGTTGTGCTGTCATTGCTTAGATTATCTGGAAGAGATCACTTTCGGTGATAAAGCCACCGTCTGTACTTTTAGATTCATAAGCAGCCTATATAAGCCCTACTGTAGGGCACGAGCCGTCTCTCAGAGAGAGAGAGTATAGGCTTAATCACCACGCGTGCCTACCGCGGATTGGCGATTTCAAGCGCTCAGGTATGTGAATAGCTCAGACACCCAGGTTTCCTCATGATGTTTTCCTTCCATTGGTATTACTACTATAACTTCACAAATAGAAGTCATAGGTACATGCCCGCACTGGGAATCAAACCTGGGTCTCCCGCTTGTGAGTCCAATGTTCTACCCACTAGGGTACCACCGCTTATTTGAACACTTTTAGTTTTAAGAAATATAATTTCTTTCTTGTGAACAATAAATTGTTCTCTATCTATTTATTTGTCGTGCCAGGTGGAGGAGGATTTTAGTACGTTCCAAAAAATATAATTTCTAATGCCGTGTTTAAAATCGATAGGTTTTGTGGTTCTAAGCATAATAATGTTGATTACCAGCTGAGTCAACAAAAATTGTTTTGTCATATTAATAAGCCTACGATCTACTCTCAGACCTTTCAAATATACACAAAAACATTCATAAAAATCAGTGAAGCCGTTATAGAGGAGTTCTATAACAAAAACTGTGATGCGAGATTTTTATATATTAGGGGTTAAAGTATGAAATTGCCGTTTTATTGCAATAGGTTCTTTGAATTGACATAGAATCTTCATGGTTTGAGGTTTTCGAATAAAACTTTTTTGAAATGGTTTCTATGATGTTCTTTTTTTAAAAAATGTGAAACATTTGAATATCGAATATTGAATATCAACAAGGCAACACAAGTTTCAACACGCGTTTCTTTCTGCAGATCAGTCAAATCATGAGGCACCCATTTTTTGTATTTTTTTATTTTATTGATTTGACGCAAGTGAGTCAATATTGTGGGTAAGGTAACATTAAACCATGCCGCTAATTCCTGGGTAGTTTGACTAAGGTCGGCTTCCTTTTATCTCTCTTAATTCATCGTTATTCACCTGTGTGGGCGGTCTTCCTCGTGGCTCGTTCTTTAAGTCGAAATTTCCATCACGAAAGCGTTTAAACCAAAATCGCACGGTGCGTTCATTAGTAGACCCCTCTCCAAACGCAGCATTGATATTGCGGGCTGTTTCTGCCACGTTAGTTCCGCGTCGGAACTTGTATTCAAAAATCACTCGAATTTTCGCAGTATCCATCTTTCTTGTCTAAATTGAATAACAAAAACAATTAAAAGTCGATATTCATATCATAAAAATGGGCGAAGCCGTTTCGAAGGAGTTCGATAACAAACACTGTGAACCCAATTCAGTGACATTTGATGACAGAAAGTAATTGCAAAGTTGGGCCATCTATTTCAATTTATCACTTCCACAGGTGAGGTAACCCTGCAATATAGTATGGGTAGAAGCATTCCAACCTACAATACGTAACTTGCGAGAGAAACGCTTTTTATGTAGGTATAACATTAGCTTTTTCCATGTTTTTGTTCAGACGGCTTTAATTTTATACTGATTACAAATTTAATATAAAACGTATCAATAAAAATATGGAATAAAAGAACTTAATACGCAAAAAAGCGTTTTACACGCAAGTCACGTATTATGGGTTGGAATGTTTCTGCGCAACACGGTCCAATTTAAACTAGCTGAACCCATTAACAAATACTGTTTTCATATAATATTTCACAACATAGGCCTTCCCTCAGAGAAAAAGAGAGCGACAGAGAGGATATTGGCCCTGCCAATATGCGAGTCGATCGTGGACATTTTTATTCATCATAATCATCATCATCATCATCATCATCATCACTTCGATATAAGAAAAACTAAATATCACGAAGGCATTTTTATTCACTTCAGTTTAATAAAAACGAAACGAAGATATAATAAACGTATCGATGAAAATATTAAGAAAAAACCCAAGGCCAAAATCGCCAATAAAATGGAAGCGAAAGGTAAAAGAACTCCTGAATTTACTTTATTTCGTATCTACGTTATTTCGAAGACATATCCATCATACGGGTATGACTACAGTTTATTCAATGCCAATGTGACACAGAAACGATTCCGCACTCCGTCCCAGTAGGAAGAAGGAGAAAAATACGGCAACGCAAATAAATTGTTCTCGAACAACCTGCAACTTGAATTACGAATGTTATATCTGTATTATTGTAATGTGCTACTGTAGACCATAAGTTTAACACTGTTAAATCGACGAAATATTAAAACCGGCTAGTACGAGTCGGAGTCGCGCACGACGGGTTCCGTACCATTATCTATACAAAATTGGAATATTTCAAGCATCTACTTGTTGCCGTTATTAATATCGAGCAAAAAACGGCGAAAAATCAGGTTTGTTGTATGGAAGCCCCCCTTAAATATTTATTTTATACTGTTTTCAGTGTATGTTGTTATAGTGGCACGGTTCATGAGATACAGCCTGGTGTCAGACGGACGGACGGACGGACAGATGGACAGCGGAGTCTTAGCAATAGGGCCTCTTCCCCTTTGGGTACGGAATCCTTACTAACTGTAACTGTTTATGTTTTGGCCCAATGTGAGACGTGTCTAAGATATATATAAAATTGTTGCTTAACTAACGAGTTTAACTAATTAACAAATACGAACTCGGGTATACAAGGTGTAGTGGACGCCGAGACGGGTTAGGTGAAATTAGGTTCGCACTTAGCTGTAGGCTGAACGAGGCCTTTTTATATTGTATAAATGTAGCGAACCCCTAAATGTGTTAGTCTAAGTTAGGTTCGCAGATAGTTGTATGCTGAACGAGGGCCTTTAAATATTATGTAACATTTGTAAATATGGTGCAAGACCAGTGGAAAATTCCACAAACATCTGTGATTGGTCGAACGGCTGGCCCGAATAGTATATAAGCCGGAACATTCTCTGCATTAGCATGAGCTTTCAGTTAGCTACTACACCACCCTGAACCTGGAAGAAATAAACAGCTATCAAGAACCACTGGAAGTTTGCATCACCACCTATACAGTCCACACCCCACTTACAAGGTAACGCCTAACTATTGCTTGTTTACGATTAATAATTGAATCTCACCTTTACCCTTGTATATAGACGAAACAAACTCGACCTTCTTGAAGGTGCTTGGATAATACATAAAGATGCGATAAAAACTAATGGAAATTCTTTGCAAATAAAGAAAAATGCTTGTTAAGGTGGTGATAGACCTGAGTAACAAGACACCTACACCTATTCACCTGTAACAGAACATCGAGCATTCGTCATTTAATCCGTCGTTGAATCGCCCTTGAACTCAACAACAAACAGAGCCAAGCTTAGAGCCTAACATCGCTACGAGTATTTTATGATAATTCTACCGAACGCTCAAGTAGCAAGTAATAATGTATTAAAACTGTTCTTACATGGAGCATGCTGTCTCACTTACACAATTTATCATTAAAATTAGTATATTTTTGATGAATGCGGTCTGAGGCTTTGATGGATAAAAAATTAAATTACGGATATTTTAAATATATTTTTGTTTTCCTATCATCACCATCATCATCATCAGCCATTTGACGCCCACTGCAGGACCTAGGCCTCCTTCGTGGTTTTCCTAACCATGAGGGGTTTTGCCATAATCGTCACGCTTGGCAGGCGGGTTGGCGATCGGTATGCGGTTAGAATCTCAGGAAGACGCTGCTGCCCGTCTTCTGTTAATTGATTACCTTAGTCGCCTTCTACGACATCCACGGAAGGAAATAGAGTGACGCTATTCTTCATCCGTCGCCACACGGACGTTTCCCCATACGTAGTTTTTATTGAAAAACAGACTTAAGATGTCAATGATAAAATTGCTCGGCTCGGTAAAAAGCTCGAAGTAAATTGAATGAGCATTGTAGCGAATGTAAAGAACATTCGCTAGAATGCTCATTGCAAGTAAATGCTCAAGTCTACCAGCAGCTTTAGGTTTCTTCAATAAAGCAAATGAAATTGAAAGTGTGATTATAGTTTGTGGACATTTCCAAGGAATGAAGTTGAATTATTATTTTCCCATCATAGTTACTATAAAAGTTTCAGTGAGCTGGCTTCGAACATAATTATCAGAAAACAATCTTGTTGATAAGAGCCTTAATTTACTTACTAGCCTAAATTTTTAAATAAATAAATAACTTCCACACAACATAATCACTTAAACTGGTCCCAAACTAGAATACCCTGTGCTATGGTAACCTGGATAGGACTCCAAGAAACAGCCCTTCTCTCATTGAGAAAGAGAGAGAGAGGGAGAGAGAGAGAGAGAGATAAATAATAAAATAAAGTGAATAAGGAGCAATAACAATCTGAAACGAATACATCGAATTAAGGCCCATAAGATAAGATAAGCATATTCTTTATTGCATACAAGAAACAAGAGACATAAAATATGAAAGTCCATCCACGTTACAACGAGCCGGTGACGTGCGGACGGCACGATTTTAAGCTAAAATAATGCGTAAATAGGATTGCAGTACAAATGCAATTTTTTTTTATGATTTAATAACAAATGTATAGTTTTCAGGTGTTTCCCTATACTTGTAGAATAAGACGGTATTACTTGCCAAATTTCATAGTTCTAGGTCAACGGAAGATACCCTATAAACTTTGATTCCCTTGAGAATGTCGAAATATCACAGCTTCAAGGGACTGCAGATTTTAGTATATGGTTTTAATTTCAACTCGATACCTCTACGCGTTCCCGAGATAAAGGTTCTTGACAGACAGATGGACGGACAATAAAGTGATCCTATAAGTGTTCCGTTTTTCCTTTTGCCTTTTGAGGTACAGAACCCTAAAAAGGCCGACCCTTTGAAGCTGACAAGCCCGTCACAGTAACGAGCCCGTTACCGTGACGGGCTCGTTACCGTTACATATTTGTTATTAAATCATAAAAAATAAAGTCTTTATTTTCTTTATGCTCTAACGTAAAAACGGTAATCCTTGCGTGATTGTAGGAGTTATTATATATTCTAATGGAAAATTATAAAAAACGGCCAAGTGCGAGTACGGAACCCTCGGTGGACAAGTCCAACTCGCACTTGTTTTGCACTAGTATTGTAGTCTCTAACTATAATGTATTTGAGGGTTTATTTAAGTTAGTATCGTTGCGCCCGCACGCGCCGGCCAGTCGTATTGTGGATAGTTATTAAGATAACAATCTTAAACTGATATAAAGGGATTCTTACGACCAAGAATCTCTAAAGACAAGGAGTAAACGAGTGCAAGTAATTAAATCGAAACCAGCTTAAGGCCATCACTGTACTATTTGTATTTACCCTGCGATCACAGATAAAGGGGTTCCAGAATTAGTGGCTGTAGAGACGATTGGATTGAACTTTCATCCATTTGAAATGCTAATCTCGGAGTGAGATAATCTTAAGAAGCACCTTTACCCACCCTTCTATGGCTGGGGCACTATTCGGGGGCAATATGGGAGGATCTTTGGCACCGTGGCGGGCGATTCCCGAGTAACACATGAAATTTTACCTCTACAAAGTAAATTTTTAGAATGAAATTGGAATAATTTTACAAATTGGAAAATTGGATTGAAGCTGCTAGTCTACAATAAGTCTCTTTTAATTCTCGAGTTTGGGTTAAAAAGTGGAACTTAAACTTAATGTGATGCACTTATGAAATTACCAATAATGACTTGTGAAACTTACTCTCTCTCTGAGAGAAGGCCTGTGTCCTGCAGTGAGACATAAATAGGCTACAAAACCAATACCCCAGTTTCACATGCTATTCCACAAAATATTCCATAATATAATCACTCCTGGGTAAAACAGGATGCCGCTGGCCGTCACTACGTCCTGAAACGGGTGGCTATTTGAATATCTCGGTGCATAACAATCGTATGAATAATTCAGCACGCACGAAATGGCAACGCAAGTGCCGTCACCACAACAAGAGCGGCCCGGTTCGAACGTTCATCCCTTGTCTATCACGTGGTCGGAAAAACCGAAGACGACTTTCAAAGTAAGTTTGGAGGGTTCCGTATTTCATCATCATCATCAGCCATTTGACGCCCACTACAGGACATAGGCCTCCCTCATGGTTTTCCAAGCTTCGAACATAACCATGAGGGGTTTTGCCATAATCGCCACGGTTGGCAGGCGTGTTGCCGATCGTAGTATGCGGTTGGAATCTCAGGAAGACGCTGCTGCCCGTCTCCTGGTAATTGATTACTTTAGTCGCCTTTTACGACATCCACGAAAGGTAATGGAGTGACGCTATTCTAAATCCGGCGCCACATGGACGATATTACTTCCATATTACGCGCACCAATCTGGTTTCCTTACTTCAATCCTGGCGATTGCGATCCAATCCGATTTGACCCGATTCCGATTCCGAATGATTCCAATCTTCTGACTATCAAATTCCAAACGATCGATGATGCGAACGTGAACATCAGGATTCCAACAGGATTTGGTGCGCCTAATTAGGCCTCTGGTGAACTTGGAACGGCAATGAGATGAAAACTATTGTCAAATACACTTGAAAATAAAACCATTTCAGACCTAGAATGGGTTTAAAGTAAAATTTTCACGCCGCTGATGACAAAAGAAATAGAACTTAAAACAACTGTAATAGAACACAAATAGAATTGAAAACAAAACTAATATAGAACTAGAATGAAACTATATTAGAAGTAGTGTAGATCTATAATAAAAGATGGGGAATAATTTAGAGTATACTAACTAGAATAGAACAGATTACACGACATTTGATTCTGCCCATAAGTTTTATATCAACTAAATGCTATTTACTCATAAATATAATGTTATATGTATCACGCCTGCTATGGTACGTAAAAACAAATAGTACATAGAGAAATTGCTACTATTTAAAAATCTGTCATTGCAGAAACCGAAAGAATGCATTGAATCTAAAATTGGTATGTTAGAAACAATACAGCCGCACAATAACACTACTGAGGTCTCCCCAGTGGTCTCTCCACTCTGGTTGAGGAATCCCAAAAATATTTCCCAGGGATTTGCCGGGAATATATCACGAATAAATCCCATTCGGAAAGCCTTCAAGGTAGTCCCTTCCAATATTGCGCGTCTTAGAATCTTGGCCCCTTCAAACGTTCGCACTTTGCGCAAATTATTTTCCGTTTTCTTTGCTTATGTTGATTGTGTACCGTTTTTGCGCTGCTACTTTATGGGAATTATCTTTGGGTTTTGTTGCTGTTTCTGAGAGTAAATAGTTTGCATTGTATACCTACTTTGTTTTATTTTTTACTAGAATGGGTTAGGGTAATATTAATTCTCTACAAAATTGGGAAAACTTTATCAATTCTCTAGATATTGAAATGGTGTTGTACAAAATATATTACATTTTTTTCTCTGACTTTGCCTTGTCCTATCTTGTAATTATGTGACTTGTTTTTCCTGTGCATTTATGTTACTTCTTATGCCTTTTCTTTCTTGTGGTGTGTTAATTGGTCCCAATATTTGTCTATATTTCTTTCTTTCTTCTTTCTTGAAGGTCGATATGGTCCCATTTTACCATCGTCATCGTCAATCAGCCATTACACATCCACAGCTACATATAGGCCTCTCCCAGGCAATCCACTTCCACCTTTCCTCGGCCATCCAGATTTTACCAGTTCAGATCTTCATTCCATTCTGTTTCAGATCGTTCTCTCAAAGAGGCTTCATCACCAGACGTGCCCACCGCGGATAGTTGACTTCAAGCACTGAGGTATGTGAACACTTCAGATGCTCAGGTTTCCTCACGAGGTTTTCCTTAACAGTTAAAGAGTGATATTTCTGAATCAACTTCATAAACGAATACTACATAGAAAACAAAGTCATTGGTACATGCTATGACTCGATCCCACGATCTCTCGAATGTGAGGCCAGTGATCTACCGTTGCGCTATTATTGCTTTTTAAACATTAATATGATGTCAACTCAGATCAAGTTGCCATAAAACAAAATGCTTTTACAAAGCCCTAATTACCCACACTGTACAAATATCACAGATCATTAACAATCACCGCGTAAAAAAAGTGTTGAGACTATTTAAAATCACAGTCCAAACAATGGCTTAAAAACAAAAGCATTCGCCAGCAAAAAAAAAAAGCCCGCCCACTCCGAGGACATCTCATAACTGAAAGTAACTAGCATATTTTTGCCATATTTATTCACATTTGGAAAGTTTCCAAATAGGTTTTTGGCTGGTCGCGTGCGGGGCCTCGTATTTTACGGAAGGCGCATATTTTCACCGTGAAAACTTAACAGCCCGAGCGGTTATTATAAAAGTACTTTGTGGTTGTACGTGGACGGAATGTGATGGACATTGTTTTATTTCTAATAATTCTAAGACTGTGCCAAAATGTTAGCTAGTGGTGGACTGTATAAAGACTTTGTGAATATTGATGGAAACATGGATTAGAAGATACTAATTTAATAAAAATAAAGCACAAGTGATATTCAGTACAGACAGATTTTAGCAACCATTGATTGCTTTATTTATTTTCTAGCTGTCCCGGCGAACTTCGTACCGCCACAGAATCCGTTTATACGATTCTTGCACAACGCCATCTATTTTAAAAACACAATGTTAGCTCGCACAATGCCATTTATTTTAAACTGAAAATAATTATTATCCCAAAAAAGAAAGTTACAGGAAGTAATAATTGTGTGTTATTATATCTTACTAGCTGTCCCGGTGAAGTTTGTCCGCCGCAGAATCCGTTTATACGATTCTTACACAACGCCATCTATTTTAAACTTAAAATTAATATTATCCCACGGGAACGCATTACCGGGATATCAAGTATGCTATGTCTCAATTCATGCGATAAACTGCTGCGCGGTTTGGCAAATTTGTCAACCTGTTTATTATTTACTTTTAATAAACATAAACATTTATATACAGGCACATACATTGCTTCTGACCCCACACTAGGATACCCTGTGTCGTGGGAACCAGAAACAACGACATCACAAACATGTAAACATCCAAGACCTGGGGTTTTTTTTTGTCCCCAGCCGGGATTCGAACCCGGGACCTCTCGCATGGTATGCAGATGCACTACCGCTGCGCCACGAGGTGGTCGATTAAAATCTTTAAATACAATACAAATGTCTTTGTTTATCTGTACGACAAGTTTCATATAAATCCGTTCAGCCGTTATTGCGTGATTGAGTAACAACCATCCAAACTTCCAAACATCCAAACCTCTTCACAAACTTTCACATTTATAACATTATTCGATCTTGTGCTGCTTGATGACATACCATGAAACTTCTAGGGGAATATTGTACCAATTAATAAAAACAACTTTTGGTTAGAACAACTCTGTATTGCGAAAAAATATCAGTTGTTTCACACATTCACTAAAGCAAAAATATTAAATTTACCTGATATTTTTTCACGATTTCAATATGAAACAACTCACTCAAGTTTCACTGTTTTACTCATAATCACAAAAATATAAAATTAAATCACATCAAATTCAATCATCAATCAAGCATCATTTGTCATCTCATCATCATCACCCGCGGTGAGTACGCGTGGTAATTAAGCCCGTACTCTCTCTCTGAAAGAAGGCCTGTGCCCTGCAGTGGGACGTTTGTAGGCTAAATAAAAAAATGACATCAATCAATCATCAAATCATCTGCAATCATCCTTTTATTGAGCCTTGGACAATATCTTTTTCAGAGGTTTTTTCTCTCGATAACTTAGTATGATAAACAGACAAGGACATCACAAACATGAAGAAATATTCAGACATGATAAAATGCGGTGACCCCCAGCAGTCATCGAACCTCCAACACTTTTGTTGGTAAGTAAGCGTGTTACCGCTAGACCAACGAGGTGGTCAAAAGCAGTAATTGTATTTCTGTTTCACTTTGCCATAATATAGAATTACCAAATGACAAAGGCATGGCCTTCAGCACATATTTCTTAGTAAATTCAAATCAAAGCGATACAGGATAAAATAAATGGATAAAAATTCGTCTCTAATCAAAATTATATGAATTAATAAAATCTATGAACGTAGCTTTGTTTGTGCAAACTTTTACAGAGAATGTAGTATTAGAAAACTTTGGCTTTTGCATCTACGTAATGAGATGATACAGCGTCCAGTGGCACCTTCACTCACACTAGATGGGTGAAGGGAACACTCCGACGCTGCAGTACCTGCGACATTGTTTTTTAGATGGAGTAAGCTTGCCCAGCACCTATACCGTCCTGACAGCTTAGTCGGCCTAACCCACAGGAAAGATAAGTCAATACGTGCGGAGCCAACCAAGCCGCGGATTTCCTCGCGATGTTTTCCTTCACTTCTACAAATTCATAGTAGATTGCCATACGCTAACTCTGAAGGAAGGCAGGACTTAGAAGTACATGCCCGCACTGGGAATAGAATGTGTTTCTCGCTTCCGAGTATATCGTTCTACCCACTGGGCTACCACCGCTCTATAACACATCAAAAGCACGTGCCTGTGTACCAGAGAGGTAGGCAGAGACCAGGGTTTACCACTTATCACGACCCTGAGAGAACCTTATCGCTTCATAAACATTCGAAAAAATGTCTACGGCCACAATTAAAAATATATAGGTATTTATTTGATGTAAATGAGAATTGGGTACAAGTAAAAAAAATGTAACATAAACAGATGCATTGAAAATTACTTTAATTTAAATATGAATGGACCTAATCTTGATTACATGTCAAACAATTAGAATAAGGGAAACATAAAATAAAAATAAATTTTATTTGACAACATTAAAAAGAATGGAGAACTTGCACTAAATAGGTTAAAATATAAGAAAGGCCATGTTAAAAGATAAATCATCATCATCATCATTCAGCTGCTAGAAGTCCACTGCTAGACATAGGCCTCCTCCATGGATTTCCAAAAAGACCGGTTGGAAGCGGCCTGCATCCAGCGTCTTCCTGCCACTTGGATGAGGTCACCTATCCATCTTATGGCTGATCGTTCTACGCTGCGCTTGCCGGTATGTGGTCTCCATTCGAGAACTTTTCGGCTCCATCGGCCATCAGTTCTGCGTGCTATGTGCCCCGCCCACTGCCACTTCAACTTACTAATCCTAATAAAAGATAAATAAAGGTGGTTATTTTTTTTCTCTACGACTAATACTTTTTTTAATATGACCTGTTGGAAAGTCAATATGGTCACGTGCTACAAAAAAGCACCCTACAAATCGGGCTCAAGCTATGTTACACTTGTACGTCACGCCTTAAGAAGCATGAAGCGTTTATGAATATTTGACTTATTTCGTAAAATAATGTTTTTATACATCGACACCCTCATTATAGGCCACTATCAGCATGATGCCAAAGCAGGGCTTTGGCGCTGGTATTCAGACCGAACCGTGCAAGAAAAAAGATGACATTGTTACAGAAATAAAAAAAAATTCAAACCATTTAACTGTCAACATTCTGTTCTAGCCGATACAGGAAAACGAAACAGTAATAATGTTTGCGCCCTTACCATTTTCTGTACTAAAGAGTGGTTTTCACGCAGCCCCCGATCTATCAAAGCGCGCTGGGGACAACTGGCGACATCAAAATTAAGGGGAATCGTTTTTAAATTGCTGGCAGTCTGCCCATCAATCATTGCATCCTTCAGCAATTTTTCACTGTCTATTTATCGAGTGAAGTTTGCGATCTGGTTACTTAGCTCACGATAGGGCTATTCCTATATTGCCTGTCACAGCTGAATAAAAGAAAGAAGAATATCAAAAGCAGATCTGCACCAATTAATTTTTCTTCGTATTTTGGACTTGCACCACCTAGATAGGTAGATAGATAAATAATTTATTCATATAAGACACACACACACGTATACAAAGCAAAGTAATACAAATCCATTTAAAAGTCACAATACGAAGAAAGAATATAACAAAACAATAACATACAAAAAAAGCAAAAACACACTGGAAATTAGCCATACATGGCACGGCAGGAGTACAAGAGTGACCAACGTAGGTGCGGCAATGTGAATGGGCTCCGACTCAGCATGTGCTGAAAGTCCAGGAAGAACTTCAGCGCTGATATTCTGCCGGTACCCGGTGGGAGCGGCATACAGCACCAGGAGAGCTGAGGCGAGGTGGTCGAATTGTTATCAGACCGGATTAAATAATGTAATGTCATCTTGCAAATATTAGAATAAATTGTATTTTTTTAATACAACTAACTAGCGTATTCGAACACGCCTCTAAGATATAGGCATAATTTCATGGACGTACGTACGTACAGCTAACAAACATACTTCGTTCGCCAATTTAAATCGATCGTCTGTAACTTCCCTTCAATCCTTTATTTTCCGTTGAAATGGAAATCATACCGTCCGAAGTAACTCGCTCGGACATCCAAACGAAGATTAAAGTGCACAGGGGATGAAATACAAACAGGTCGAAGCGTCTGGTTCACAAAAACAACGGGCGTCCAGGGCACTGGGCAGGCTTAAGCCCTTTGTGCTAACCCGACCGGGTGGACATGGCAATACCATTATCAAC
Organism: Yponomeuta evonymella; assembly: GCA_963969515.1. Taxonomy (NCBI): domain Eukaryota; kingdom Metazoa; phylum Arthropoda; class Insecta; order Lepidoptera; family Yponomeutidae; genus Yponomeuta; species Yponomeuta evonymella. Next base: position 6,606,833 of record OZ018366.1, on the reverse strand, counting down.
CTGGGTCCCTACTCGGGATACGGGAAGTTAGCAGTTACGAGTACACCTGAGATTTCCGCACTAAGCCTCATGCTGCGCCATTGTACCAGTACGTACGTAGCAAGCGCTGTGGTGTGTAAATACCTTAGACAGTAGGGTTTCCTCACGAAGTTTTCCTTCATAGTTAGCGAGTAGTACTGTTAATAGAAATTCAAAAATAGGTATATGTTAGAAAACAAAGTCATTGGTACAGCCGGGATTGGAACCCACGACCTCCCATGTGAGTGATGTGAGTTCAGCGTTCTACCGCTTCGCTACCTTCGCTTTCGGGGTATGCGTTTGTTGAATCTGATCGCGCGTCCTTTGTGAATGGAAACGGCTAGTGAAATCAATTATAAGCACCAAATGTGTGAGCACCTTGTGACCCCCACCCCGTAATATTAAAAGGTATGAACTCCCGATAGCAAAGAGAAAAGGTACTATGATGCAAAACACTCTAATGGCCAACTGTGATCGTCTAGTCTAGTGAGAACCCTTCACCTAGATAGGTAGATAGATAAATAATTTATTCATATAAGACACACACACACGTATACAAAGCAAAGTAATACAAATCCATTTAAAAGTCACAATACGAAGAAAGAATATAACAAAACAATAACATACAAAAAAAGCAAAAACACACTGGAAATTAGCCATACATGGCACGGCAGGAGTACAAGAGTGACCAACGTAGGTGCGGCAATGTGAATGGGCTCCGACTCAGCATGTGCTGAAAGTCCAGGAAGAACTTCAGCGCTGATATTCTGCCGGTACCCGGTGGGAGCGGCATACAGCACCAGGAGAGCTGAGGCGAGGTGGTCGAATTGTTATCAGACCGGATTAAATAATGTAATGTCATCTTGCAAATATTAGAATAAATTGTATTTTTATATTTTATATATAAGTATATTTTTAGAAATAGTTTGTATATATTCGTGTAAAATGTCAATATAAAGTGTAAATCCGTGTCGAGTCATAGATATTAACTAATTTTATAAATATCAATGACACCTCAGACCACTCCGGCATGTGTCGGTCGAGGTCGTCTCGCCAACGTCTTCTTGGCCTACCTCTCCCGCGACGACCACCTTGTGGCACCCACTCGGTGGCAAATGTCGCCCACCTATCCGGGTGCATTCTACTGCTATCCCCTGCCCAGCTCCACTTCAACCTTGCAGTCTGGACACCCACATCAGCTATGCGTGCATTTGAGCGTAGCACAAGACAGAAACATCTGGTCTGAGTTGAGGGAGGCCTTTGGCCAGCAGTGTGAGTGACACAAACGAGGCTACGTAAAAAGAAAAAAAAATGGACTATTTATTGCTTTAAGTAAACTTCAATAAGGTTTAAAATTGCTTTATTTTTAACTTAACACTATCGTTTCTTAAAGGGCTTAAGGATAACGGACACTTCTCTACAGCGAACGAATCGATCGCGCCGAGAAATTTGGGAGCCTTCCAAATTTTGAAATTTCGAATGCACTTCCATGAAATAATGAATTAGAAATTCTCCCAATGCGGCGCAGGTTGGTAAGGTTTCATAGGATTTTATACAAAGAATTCCGGAAAATCGTTTCATTCGTTGCAGTTGATTCGCTCAGTATAGACAAGTGCACGTTGACCTTTATCTGGGTGGTTTGAAAGCCGCGGTTATGAAATTAAAAAGTAATAGAAAATACCAACCATTTAGGGCACTACTTTTTAAGTATAGACGTAAAATAAAAAAAAACATACATACATAAACTCACGCCTGTATTTCAGAGGGGTAGGCAGACTGCCACGTCCCATGATCCTGACAGATCACCTTCGCTTCCTCAACATTCATTACTCGTTGCATGCACGGACGCAGGTTTCGGGTGTTTTCTATCTTGCCCTAGTACACTAAAAATAAAATTGTTGATAAATTGTGTTTCGAGTTGAGAAATATTGTTTTAAGAAAATCGCAAACGATAAGTAGATACCGGCTCTCCGTCTATCAGAACAAGTAATAACCCGCGGCGCTCTGGCTGGCTGCTAAAGGTTCATAGATTCCAGTTTATGTGGAGATATTTTTGGAAAGTGCCTTTTTTAATACAACTAACTAGCGTATTCGAACACGCCTCTAAGATATAGGCATAATTTCATGGACGTACGTACGTACAGCTAACAAACATACTTCGTTCGCCAATTTAAATCGATCGTCTGTAACTTCCCTTCAATCCTTTATTTTCCGTTGAAATGGAAATCATACCGTCCGAAGTAACTCGCTCGGACATCCAAACGAAGATTAAAGTGCACAGGGGATGAAATACAAACAGGTCGAAGCGTCTGGTTCACAAAAACAACGGGCGTCCAGGGCACTGGGCAGGCTTAAGCCCTTTGTGCTAACCCGACCGGGTGGACATGGCAATACCATTATCAACCTGGGTCCCTACTCGGGATACGGGAAGTTAGCAGTTACGAGTACACCTGAGATTTCCGCACTAAGCCTCATGCTGCGCCATTGTACCAGTACGTACGTAGCAAGCGCTGTGGTGTGTAAATACCTTAGACAGTAGGGTTTCCTCACGAAGTTTTCCTTCATAGTTAGCGAGTAGTACTGTTAATAGAAATTCAAAAATAGGTATATGTTAGAAAACAAAGTCATTGGTACAGCCGGGATTGGAACCCACGACCTCCCATGTGAGTGATGTGAGTTCAGCGTTCTACCGCTTCGCTACCTTCGCTTTCGGGGTATGCGTTTGTTGAATCTGATCGCGCGTCCTTTGTGAATGGAAACGGCTAGTGAAATCAATTATAAGCACCAAATGTGTGAGCACCTTGTGACCCCCACCCCGTAATATTAAAAGGTATGAACTCCCGATAGCAAAGAGAAAAGGTACTATGATGCAAAACACTCTAATGGCCAACTGTGATCGTCTAGTCTAGTGAGAACCCTTCATTGTGAACGCAATAATAACCCAAGAACTTTTAGGATAAGAGATTGAGTAATGAATGTATGTAAGAGATCCGTTAAAATAATAAAAGTGGAACTAAGAACATTCAGTTCAAACCAAATGTTTATTAGAAAAGGTAAATTTTGGGAAGATTCGAAGAAACTAAAATAGCAATAAAGCAACATTAAATAAGCAGAAGCGGGACAAGATTGAGATAAAAGAGGAAAATTTTAATAAAGAAGTTAAGTTTAGAAGACAATAAATTAAAGGTTAAATAAAATAAATTCCATGTAAATAAAATAAGATTATAGTAGCAAAATATTTGAAATAAATAACTACTTGTCATACTACTACACATGTGAGTGTTTTAGTATAACGTCCCCTACCAAAGGCCGGTTAAGGCAGACATTATTAGCCAGCTGAGTAGATAATATTGGATAAGAAGAAGTGAGTGCAATACTCAATTATCTACTAGCCGATAGTGCTAATTATATCTACCGTGGATGGGGATTGGCCACCACTACGTTATACTGTTAATATATACTTAGAAATAATAAAACTATGACTGACTAGAAATAAGAATACAATGATTCATTATTCCGAGTCTATGCCTTAAGAAAACATACATGATTAACGCAAGAATTGGCAAAGTGACGTTCAGCAGTACAATGCATTGGCAGACGAGAGTGAGAGAGGTAAAAAACCAAATGCACAAAGTACGTTGGAATAAGACTTCATCGAAGCTTACCAACACTGAAACAGTCCGGCCAAACCCACGCAACCATGAAATGTCACCCAAAGACATGTCATACAAATAAATATAGTAAAAGCAATAAAAGCTTTGAGCAGGCATAGACATATTAAAACTCAAGTCACTTCACACAATTAACGCAAGAAACGGCAAAGGGATGTTCAGCAGTACAATGCATTGGCAGACGATAGTGTGAGAGAGGTAATAACCAAATGCACAAAGTACGTTGGAATAAGACTTCATCGAAGCTTACCAACACTGAAACAATCCAGCCGAGCTCACGCAACTATGAGATGCCACTCAAGGACAAGTCAAACATAATAAAAGCTTTAAGCAAGTATAGAGATCTTAAGACTCAAGACGCTTCACACAATTAACGTAAGAAACGGCAAAGGGATGTTCAGCAGTACAATGCATTGGCAGACAAGTGTGAGAGAGGTAATAACCAAATGCACAAAGTACGTTGAAATAAGACTTCATCGAAGCTTACCAACACTGAAACAATCCAGCCGCGCTCACGCAACTATGAGATTAAGCAGAGTATTAAGCCAATATACTTAAAATGAATATAGCATTACTACTACAAAGCCTATAGTGGCTCTTAACTACTCCCTAACGTCCCATAACGTCTTTCAATTCCTAACAATAATCCGTGTTTTAACCACCCTATATATTATTCACCCTATATTGCGCCTAAAATGCAATAATACTAAAGAAACAACGGTCGGAAGGAAAAGTATCTACGCACCTACATAAATTGTTCCTACCTCTGCAATAGTGGAATGACCCGTCCGAAGGTCAAAAGATAGGTACCTACGAAGCTAATATTTTCGTTTCGTTTTACCTATTCCTCAGTTTGAAATGATCACCGTGTGGATGAAACGCACCAACCTTTACGCCTAGTTTTAAGGTAAGGACCAGAGACATAGATAAGCAGTAAGTTTAGTAGCTACTAATTCAAGACTCGCACAATTAAATAACGAACACAATCTTTTAGTCAAACAGAGTTTTGCAGGTTTACATTAGCGCAACGCGGAATTTTTGCGGGGCTACATCTACATCCTTACGAGTAGGTGATAAGAGAATTACTTAACGCTATCATTTACAGACGGGTTTGGAAACAGATTTATTGAACTCTAAACCAAATGTGACACATTGATCACAATATCGCTACACTACAAAACATTGTGGAAGCACCAATTTCACTTATTTTAGTTTTATTAAATGAACCTTAAACGCATCTAACGACCGCATTGTTATGGTGGGGACTTGGGGAAATACTTACTCTCATCATACAACTGGATACCCTGAAAGAAAAGGGGGAGCCTGCCTAATTTTTCCCAACCCCGTAAGCTATATATTTAACCACCCATCAAAATTATTATTGTTTCAGCAAAACAAACCCCATTTACATTTAATCGTGTGTATGCGTGAGTGCCTAAGGTGTCTCCCTAGTCACAGCTATTTCCTACTTCTATCCTCCCTAACTCCGGAAAACCAGACTGTTTCAAATTACTTGGTAACTTGACTCAGTTAGCTTTCAGACTTTCTGGCCGGCCAGAGTGTGTAGCCTAGGATGTGTATGCGCAGGTGGTTTTATGGGTTCGGTAACCACCCGCAAGGTAAGAATATTCGGAATATAATACATAAATATGTTATGGGTGCAAAGTGCCAGAGAGCTAGAATCGTCTGTCACTCAGGGTAAGCAGGGGGAAAATTGCTACACCACAAATGCTAACGGAAGAAGATCTAACACCGCATTCACAAGAAGCATTTTATCCCAATCTTCAAACAAGATAATTAATCCTATTATCTCAATTCAAAATTATTGTTAGTATTACTTTTCTATTATTAAATTAAATTGGGAACGCCTCCGGTGAAGGGATTCTTTAAACCTTTCGACCCAAGCAGACTCAGATTCAGCCGTAGCATAGTAAGCAGAGCTAGATTTTGGGTTCCTTAGTCCGTTAATTTAAACTTCTTAAGGCTCCCAAGTGAATTCGCTCTAAATTCACACGTTTGTATACTGAAACTCAATTACCACTAGCTAGTGGAATTAAGCTAAAGTAATAAGTGGAATTAAATGACTGCAAAGGCTCAGAAAGCTATGACGCAAGAATGATATCGATCATCTCGTGTGCCCCCGCCGAGCCTTGGTTATTTGACAAAGGCTAGACACACGGACCATCCATAGCATACCTTTGTCACCGTGAGTTATCCTTTGCACAAATTTATTTCCGCATAAACGTAGTACTGTGGAGGAAAAGGATTAGTAAACTTTTATTTCGCGAGAGCTACCCTAATTACTAAGGCTGAAAACCCTATTTTACGCGGAAAACTTCTAGCTAAATATACAAACGGTTTAGGAATCGAAGGCCGCTTCTAACCTTACACTTTCACTTTCAAATCTCATTCCCTAGCTAAGAAAGTAATTCAGAACCTGAAACTTCACACCAGAGCTGATAGTCTGGGACGCAATGCCCACAGGTGATGTTAGGTTACAAATCCAAAACCACTCTCCTACTTTCGAATTTAAATGCAAACGAAACTCCCTAATAGTAATAAATTCACAAAATGGCGAATTTGCCTACGAGCGCAGCAGACGTATTTACTGTTCAATTTTCTGTTCCGGAAAAAGCCCCGAGCACTTCCCGAACCCCGCTTTTATAACCTCGCAGCCCCCTCCTGATATGATGCCACTTCTCCCTCTCGCGAAACCAATAACGAAATCCCGCCAACTAAGAATTTTATTCCTTATTGCTATTAATTTAAGGACTTCAACATTGGTAATTCTATTTTTGTTCGTCAAACTCGTACCACATCGCGCCACTATCTTCTCAATCAATTTCAGAACTTTAATATTATGCTATTTTATAAATTAATATTTAATGTCTGCAATTATATTGTCAATTAAGTTTCTATTTATTTATCTCGATATTTCCCGATTGATTTATTTTTCTACAATCCTTTTATCAATTTATTCAACGCACATTTGAATGACGCGGTGGTGTTTTCGAAAAACTAGTTTCTGTTAATAACAAAGTTTCGTATCTCGTGTATAGAACAACGTCTCTTTAATTCAGTTTATATTCACCTAAAAATACTCTACTTTATCTACAATTGGGATTTGAAGCGTTATAATGATTTATGTGGTTGGCGCCAACCGGACGCAAATAACAGTGGCGCCCCCCCACTTAAACGGTTAATATCGTATTAACAAAGAACTAATACTGATACGCTACTCACTCCTAGATGGAGCTCACTCTAGAGCTTATGCGAAGATATTCGATAATGGGGACTTGCACTAAGAAAAACTTTAATAAAGTATGAGAGGACACGTCTAAAGACAAACAAAGGTGGTATCTCTTTCTGCCGCGACCATACACTCCCTACGATACAAACAGTCAATAAGTCAATACAATCACGCGACACTACAACGCGCCATACAACTCGACCTCAGACCATGACGTCACTCCCCAGCGTATGAACGCACCGCCTACTATGTATGAAGCGTTTATCAATATATATGTCATTTCGCAAAATAATGTTTCTAAGAAAACGTTCAGAGTTCAATGAAAACTAAATTCTACGTTTTTAAGTAGAAATGAGGTCCTTGAGAAGCATGTCTGGTGCTACTTTGAATGACCGGACACGTAACCGTGTGACTAGAAAACGTTGTGGACTAAAAGAGGATGCAGTGACTAAAATTGAGAAAGGAATGTTGAGTTCGTTTGGACATGTGGAGCGGATGAAGACAGAAAGACTGACGAAACAAATCCATCGAACAAATGTGGGTGGAAGGGCCGGCAAGGGACGACCCAGACGGACACACCCCGACCAAACAAGGGATGCACTAGCAAAGGGCAAGACAAAAGCACCCGAAACCGGCGCGCGCGCAAGCAACGACCAATGAATGTCGAGGAAGCGACAGTGATCCGTCAAGATCGCAACAAGTGGCAGTCCCCGACCTTCGCCTACCCCTCCGGGACACAGGCGTGAGTCTATGTTGTTTTGTTAAAGTTTTATATGATTTAAGTTCCCTATTTATTTAGTACCTGGATGACCGAGCTTTTCGGATGCAATTTTTTGTTTTGTTTTAGAGAATGAATTAAGAAAGTGTCATCTATGAACAAAGTGATGAACTGCCATGTACTGTATTAGATTTAGGTGACAGACTTTCTTCAATCCAAAATTTATTAGTTGTGCTATTTCGCAAGAGAGATGTCATTGTAATTAATCTCAATTATCGTAAACCATCCCTAAAACAAGTTGTATAATTTAATCTACAAAAGACAACGCAATATTTCACAAAAACTGTTTAAATGTTTACAAATGCTACAAAACGAAAGCTTTTCGGATGCACTTTTTTTTTTGTTTTTGTTTTAGAGAATGAATTCAGACCCACGCGTTTAGACCGGTAGCGTCACCTATGAAAAAAGCGACGAACCGTCATGCATTGTAACAGGCTTCAGGTGAAAAACCCTCTTCAATCCATAATTTATTAGTTGTGCCAACTCGCAAAATAGATGCCGTTGTAATTAATCTCAATTATCGTAAATATTTAATCTAGAAAAGACAACGCAATATTTCACAAGAACTGTTTAAATGTTTACAAATGATACAAACAAATAATACCTAGCTTTATTTTATGTTGGGGAACCAAATACGTTTAAGCGCTTTATCCGATTCTATAATACGTTCTTTAAATGTTTTACAATGCCTATATAAGTATATGATTATCATTTCTCGGTTTCTTTTAGCTTCCATCCTTAATCTTCTCGTGCAGAACACAATTCAACATGATATTAACGATCGTGAGCACTTGTACGGAGCTTGGTCCGTCACAATCAACCCCCAAAATTTGGATAAGACCTGTCGTTATCAAATTTTCAATAAAACTTAAGTGATCACGAGAGTAGTCTTGCTACATAAGTTATTAATTACTTGTTTCACTATTTTCCAGAAATGACGAAATGAGTGAGTTGTGTTTTTCAACCAGACTCTTCGGATAATTGCCTATGTGAAATTTCAATCGACACCGTTTTATTCGGATCGCTTAGTAGCTTTTAACACAGCCTATCATTTAAGACCTTGATAAAGGGATCCTGGTTGTGAGGCAGGACAGCCCGAAGGCACCGACTGCTAAGTACCAGATACACTCGCTTAAACTCCAAAGGGGAGGCCTCCCCAAGAGCAAACGTGCACCGGTAGTAGAACCGACCCTTACAATAGCCTCAAATAACAATCAGCTGCGAAATCACTACGGGAAGCTATCAAACAAACGATATTAATCAATGAAAATCCCCAATCGACAACATCTTCGCTTCTGGAGCCTGCTCAGTTGCCGAAACTAGTTCTTAGCTTCTTGTGGAGTCCGGGATACAAATACAGTTTAACTTAATTTAAAATGAAAATCAAAAGAAGTATTTGTATCCGCTTGAGGTGTGTGCTGTATTCGGAAACTAAATAAAACAAGTTATCTGCGTAAAACCGATTCACCAAACTCTAGAACTTCCATTCAAGCCCCTTTTCATTCTCTTTCTAAATACTCCAACTAATTCCTTCTCCATTCATTGAATCATTTCCAAGCTTACTCTTACTTGCTTACATACTGCTATATGAAGCCTGAGAATTTAGCGAATGAACTCTTCGCAGATATGATTTTGATTACCGCGATACAAAATAAACTACTAATTTTATTATAAATTTGACAACCCTATCCAATATGGGAAATAAAATAAATTGAACCAGAGCCCGCGATCGCAATAAAACGTAGTGACAGACGTTATGAGACGCAAGTAAAATTTTTAAAATTAAATTTGCTTTACCTTACACAGTACCACACGAATTACCTTGATTACCGTACACAATACCTCAATTTCAATTACCAGATTACCTTTCAAAACCGTTTAATTACCTTTAATTACCTGGTTTGTTAAGCTTACAAATAATAACGCAGCCGGTTTACCTTTTAATGTACTTTACTAAGTATATTACGATAATAATCATTCATATAGATTGGTTAACAATGTGTTTTTTTTTTTTTAAAAAAACCCCTACCTGAAAGCCGGTTAAGATGGGTATAAACTAGGCGCACACATTTCTCTAATTTTTTTTTTTTCCATTTATGTAAGTACTTAACAATGTTAAATCTTAAAAATATTATAATTACTTTATTTTTGTGTGTTTACTCTTAATTTATCCCCACCCTGGATGGGGTTTGGCTTTTTTTTTTTTTCACAATACAATCTTAATTACTCACTTAACATAAATTTATTCCGACACCGAATCAGCCTCAAAGGAAACTATTGATAATATTTATTCAAGTGTATTGTATTGAAATTACCTCTTATCTTGGTACTATTCAACTCTGATAATCTATAAACATTCTGATATGGTGTTCCTACTACTCTAAAAGGTCCTTCATACAACAAGGAAAATTTTTTTGTAACTTTATCTTGCGCCACCGATTTGTTAATTTTCTTTATTTTTACTAAATCACCAATTTGAAATTGTATTAATCTGTGACCTCGATCATATTTAATCTGTCTCTCTTTAGAAGCTTTCAGCAAATTTTCTTTTACTCTCCTCCTTACTAAAGTCACATCTAACTTCTGTTTTTCCAAAGGTAACACCGGATCAAAAGATAACTTTTCTGAAGTTCCAAAGAGGACTTCATTTGGTGTAAACCCTGTACTATCATGAACCGTGTTATTATACAACAACTCTAAGGTAGGTAATAATGTCGCCCAACTACTGTGATTTGCATGACAATATGTTCGAAATAGCCTGCCTAACTCTTTGTTTACTCGTTCAGTAGTGTTTGGTCTGGGATTCCTAACCGTGGTGTATAACACCTTCACTCCCATTTCTTGTAATGTGCTCCGCCATAATCCACTTATGAATTGACTGCCATTATCAGTCATAATTGCCTTCACCTTTATAATTTGCAAATATAACTTGATTTTCCCCACAACCGAACGTGCAGTAGCATGTTTTAAATCATAAAATTTAACAAACTTACTAAAAGAATCTTGGACCACTAGGATATAGCTAGCTCCGAATCTACCTTTAGGCAACGGTCCATAAAGATCGGCCATGACTAAATCCCCAACATCCTCTTTGACTATTGATTGACAAGGCCCTACATATTGGACGTTATTACTTTTCGATAGCTGACATATATGGCAAGTTTTTATAATTCTCTTTACATCTTTCCTCAAGCCAACCCAATAAAATCTTTCTTTAAGATATTTCGCAACTTTATAAGCCCCCTGATGTCCCATTTCCAAATGAACTTGTGTGACTACTTCTTCAACTAAACTTCCTGGTAAGAACAATACTTTCCTCTGGCCAGGATCCCTTATTAGATATACTACACCGTTTTCTAGTATACACTTGGATGCTAACCTATTTTGTGTTTGGTAATTTTTTAATTTCCTTATCATATCATCATCTTCTTGAAATTTAGCAATATCCGATAATTTCGATAACAACAGTTTATTTCTTTGTTTTTCTGTATAAAGGATTTCTGGACATCTTATCTTATCTTCCTGAATGGCTTTCCCTTCTGGTAAGTACCTTGATAATGTATCTGCCACAAGATTGTCTCTACCACGAATATGTTCTACGTTATAGTTAAACTGCTCTAAAAACAATATCCAACGAGTGATACGACTATTATAGAGCTTCCACTTCTGGACAAAAACTAATGCCTTATGATCTGTTTGTATAATTACTGATGATCCTCGCAAATACGTTTCAAATTTTTTTAAACAACTAATTACTGCATAAAATTCTTGCTCGGTAACAGTCCAATTCAGCTCTGGCCCTTTGAGTGCCTTACTATGAAATCCCAAAATACGAACCTCATTGTCTTCACCATATTGATAAAGCACTCCTGCTAATCCTATTCCTGAAGAATCGGTTTGTAAATAATAAGGTTTAGTGAAATCGGGATGATGTAGCGCAATGGTATCAATAAACGATCTCTTAATAAATTCAAACGCTCTCTGTTCTTCATGACTCCACTTCCACTTCGCCTCCTTTTTAAGTAAATTGCACAATGGGATAATATTTAGACTGTAAGAAGGGATAAACTTCCTGTAAAAATTGCATAAGCCCAAAAATGCCCTAACTTGCTTCACCTTTGTGGGTTTTGGAAAATCTTGAATAGCTTGCACCTTCTCAGGATCTGTTCTTATTCCTTCTGTTGATATTATGAACCCCAACATTTTGACTTCTTTACATAGAAACTCGCATTTTTGTAAATTGCAGGTAAGTCCAGCCTTACTAAGCCTTCCTAGCACAGTGTTTATATGATCTAGATGTAAATCCAAAGACCCTGTCGTAATAATAGCCAAGTCATCTAGATAATTTACACAAAACTCTCTGACATCTGGCCCCAAGATTATGTCCATGGCTCTACTGAAACTACCTACCGATGTTTTTAGTCCCTGTGGTAGAACATTGTAAATGTAGGATTTTCCATTGAAGGTAAAACCTGTGTATTTTTTACTCGATTCCGTTAAAGGTATCTGGAAATACGCATTATTAAGATCTATGACTGTTATAAACTTTGCCCCGTGAAAAGAATTTAGCACATCAACTTGCATCGTGGGTTTTTCGGTTTCGGCTACCATGAATTTATTAATTTCTCTCGCATCTAACAACACCCGTACTGATAGATCCTTTTTTAATGTGAACGTTAGTGGACTACTATAAGGTGTGGATGCACGACTTACAATTCCTAAAGCTTCCATTTCCTGTAATTTACTCTCCATTTTGGCTCTATACGCGTAAGGGATCGGATAAGATCTTTTTATAATGGCTGGATGTTCGACTAACTTTATTTCATGTTCATAGCAATTAGCCCTTCCCAAATTAGTCGTAAACAAATCTGAATATTGCTCCAATAGTGATTTTAACTTAGCCAATGTATTTGGTTCAGTAACTTCCCCAGTTTTGACAGACACCCCATCTATTTCCAAATTCGCACATTCTACTAAATCTACATCCCACTGTACTACTGATTTTTCTACAAATTTTGCCATTACTTCGTCATTTCCGGTGTTTATTGTTAGGCCCCAAGGCTTCTCATGTAAGTTTATTTTGGCGTTATATTTTATCATCCAGTCAAATCCTATTATCATAGGTCGAACTAAGTTTGGAACGATTAAAAATCCCGTGTCAATAACCATGCCACCTATGTTCAATGGTAACATTACAATCTGTTGGATTTTGAGACTCTTTTGACCTACGGCCCCTTTTATCTGCAATGGTTTGACAGGGAGTAAAGGTATGTTCTTAACATGATTTTTTAGATTTAGCCAGAATTCTTCAGATATGCAGGTAATGTCACTACCAGTGTCTATTAACCCTCGAATTTCGAAATCAAACACAAGAACATCAATTTCCGATTTGCATTGTTCAAGTTCTTCACTTTTCCCTGCTTTATCATCAAAAACTGAATTCACTAATTGGGTCTCGGTATATATTTCTTCTCTATCTAACTCTGCTTTATATTTCAGTAACTGAACTATCTGGACAGCCTCTTCGTCAATATTTGTGTTTTTAATATAGCCTAATCCACTCCGATCTAGTTGCCCTTTTGCTACTATAGGCCACTGAATTCCAACTCCCATAACTCCTAAAGGTTCCCAAGGTCTCCAACCCATTTTAAACATGATGGCTACCCCCTTATCCCCTTTTTCCGAAGCTGACTCGGGGACGGAACATTCAGCCTCTTCTAGTTTAATCCTACTTCTTCTTCTGGGACTCCTTCAGCTTCCACAACATGTACTTTCGACGAATTTGGATTCGGATTTTGTTTCGGTTTCCTCCAAAAGTTCTGATAGTTTCTCTGCATACCTTGTCTCATCTCGAAGTTTGGTTGATTACTAGTAGATGGTCTATAGTTTTGTTGCGCAGGTTTTTCTTTGGGTTGTTCACGACGCGTTGCCTCATTTTCATGTTCATCACACATTCTAAGAAAATCTGCAGTTGCCAATATAGAGTCCGCATTGGTAACTAACCAAAGATTTTGTATAGTTTTAGGAAAATGCCGCATGACATCTGTAACCAGTTGCTTCTCCGGGATTTTGAAAGACAACATTTGTGCTTGTCCGGTTAAATGCAAGAAATGTCCCAACATAGTTGGATGTAATGATCTATCCCATTCATTGTGGACTATAACTCTTCGCAATTCACTCTGTTTGGCTTCACCCCAGTATGTGTTTAAGAAGTCAATCTTGAAATCATCAAAGTTCGCCCAACGAACTTTGTAAACTCGAGCCCAATCCTTCTCAGTTCCTCTCAAGCACTCTATCGCTGTATCAATCTCTAATTGTGGAGAGTTCAACTGCATTTTCCGTACGTATCCTTGTAGACTGTCCATGAAAGTTACCGGATGACTAGTCTTCGCATCAAACACTGGTTTCTCCACGTTAAGAGCTTGTATGTTATAAACGATTCGCGGCACTCCTGTGGTTTGAGATCCCAAAGTGTTCAAAGCGGGTATGTTAGAAGTCGGTGCTAACATAGATGTAGAAATTGGGAGATGAGCAGGTTTCTTTAGCTCCTCTTCTAGTCTACTGACTCGATTTGAAAGTATTGCCAGAGATCGCCGCATTGTACGATTAAGTGCTCTAATTTCTCGAATGCTTTTCTTTGCTGATGAGGACGCATTAATAGCAGATTCGACAGTTTTTTCCGGTGTTTCAGTTGCCGGAAGATTAGAAGAAACTTCATCGGATCGTTTTGTAGAAGTACTTGAGAGATCCGTTGGCACTACCCGATGTCTGCGTTTCATTTTTTTTTTCACTTTTTTTTTTTTCACTGATAGTTAACAATTAGTAGGTATTAAAAATAACTACGTCTCGAAATATTTCTTCGTCAAAAATATCTGAACAAACATATTTGAATGAATATGTAATGGGCATGTTAAAGACTTTAGTGATAATTGTGTTTCGTTATTCTATGCTATTTATATGTTGAGATTTAACCTATTAAATGCGATTTCTTTTCAAACTCAAAATAAATTGGCCACGGTAAAATTTGATTGTAGGTACCTAAATTAAAATGACAGGAAATCTAAATATTTTATAAAAATGTAAATATGAAGAGCAAAACCAAAGTTTAGATGATATTTTTATTGGGTGCATAAATATAACCGTTGAAAATAAAATGTGTTTCCTAAGTTTAACTAAATAAAATGTATTCCTCCCTTCACAACATCCTGCACGAAATCTAATACACTACGCACTACTAGAGAAACCTTCCTAATTATGTCATGTTCCATTACAACCCCCCTAATAAAAGACTAGTTACCGCGAAATTAAATGCTAAACCGATTAACAAAAAAAAACATCAACCAACCCCAACATGAAATTATTTAAAATTAATTATACCATAGATCAATGGTCTATTATTATACCAACAACAAATTAAATTTACAAAGATCTTCCACAATAACAAATATTAATTAATAAGCAATAAGTATTAAACGGAAAATATTCCCAGTGAATTTAAAAAAATTAAAATCGCATATAAGAAAACTGATATTTTAACAACCCCCCATAAAGCAGACCTTTGACTAATTAATGTCACCTGATTTAACTAAAGTGGAATTATTATTGACCTTAGTTTACCTATGAACGCAACTTCTGACGTAAAACATAATTTGATACAACCCCCTGAATAAAAAACCCCTAAGCGTACCTGCTTAAAAACGATCGAACAGTATAACCTCTACAGACTATTATTAAAATCCGACACGAAAGCACTGAATCAACTAAAGGTTTATTGTAAAGTAACGTAATTTGAATAGAAATTACCAAGACGTTATGGAACGTTAGTTAAAATAACGTGATTACACGTAAACAATTAGATAAATAGATCCATACACGAATTAAATATTTATTTTTACCCGTGCATACATCCATAAATCTATGCGAAAGCAAAATTAACGGATCTCAATCATACCCTCATCGTCAATCTCAAACCTTTCCATTTCACGAACATCAAATTGTGGCATAAAGCCAACGATAATAATTAAAAATAAGAATATTCTGCATCATAAAACATACAAACTACTCAAACTCGTATTAAAATATCATGGTCACGGCACACCATATTGTGACTCCCACCCCTAGATATTAAAAGTATGAACTCCCGATAGCAAAGAGAAAAGGTACTATGATGCAAAACACTCTAATGGCCAACTGTGATCGTCTAGTCTAGTGAGAACCCTTCATTGTGAACGCAATAATAACCCAAGAACTTTTAGGATAAGAGATTGAGTAATGAATGTATGTAAGAGATCCGTTAAAATAATAAAAGTGGAACTAAGAACATTCAGTTCAAACCAAATGTTTATTAGAAAAGGTAAATTTTGGGAAGATTCGAAGAAACTAAAATAGCAATAAAGCAACATTAAATAAGCAGAAGCGGGACAAGATTGAGATAAAAGAGGAAAATTTAAATAAAGAAGTTAAGTTTAGAAGACAATAAATTAAAGGTTAAATAAAATAAATTCCATGTAAATAAAATAAGATTATAGTAGCAAAATATTTGAAATAAATAACTACTTGTCATACTACTACACATGTGAGTGTTTTAGTATAACGTCCCCTACCAAAGGCCGGTTAAGGCAGACATTATTAGCCAGCTGAGTAGATAATATTGGATAAGAAGAAGTGAGTGCAATACTCAATTATCTACTAGCCGATAGTGCTAATTATATCTACCGTGGATGGGGATTGGCCACCACTACGTTATACTGTTAATATATACTTAGAAATAATAAAACTATGACTGACTAGAAATAAGAATACAATGATTCATTATTCCGAGTCTATGCCTTAAGAAAACATACATGATTAACGCAAGAATTGGCAAAGTGACGTTCAGCAGTACAATGCATTGGCAGACGAGAGTGAGAGAGGTAAAAAACCAAATGCACAAAGTACGTTGGAATAAGACTTCATCGAAGCTTACCAACACTGAAACAGTCCGGCCAAACCCACGCAACCATGAAATGTCACCCAAAGACATGTCATACAAATAAATATAGTAAAAGCAATAAAAGCTTTGAGCAGGCATAGACATATTAAAACTCAAGTCACTTCACACAATTAACGCAAGAAACGGCAAAGGGATGTTCAGCAGTACAATGCATTGGCAGACGATAGTGTGAGAGAGGTAATAACCAAATGCACAAAGTACGTTGGAATAAGACTTCATCGAAGCTTACCAACACTGAAACAATCCAGCCGAGCTCACGCAACTATGAGATGCCACTCAAGGACAAGTCAAACATAATAAAAGCTTTAAGCAAGTATAGAGATCTTAAGACTCAAGACGCTTCACACAATTAACGTAAGAAACGGCAAAGGGATGTTCAGCAGTACAATGCATTGGCAGACAAGTGTGAGAGAGGTAATAACCAAATGCACAAAGTACGTTGAAATAAGACTTCATCGAAGCTTACCAACACTGAAACAATCCAGCCGCGCTCACGCAACTATGAGATTAAGCAGAGTATTAAGCCAATATACTTAAAATGAATATAGCATTACTACTACAAAGCCTATAGTGGCTCTTAACTACTCCCTAACGTCCCATAACGTCTTTCAATTCCTAACAATAATCCGTGTTTTAACCACCCTATATATTATTCACCCTATATTGCGCCTAAAATGCAATAATACTAAAGAAACAACGGTCGGAAGGAAAAGTATCTACGCACCTACATAAATTGTTCCTACCTCTGCAATAGTGGAATGACCCGTCCGAAGGTCAAAAGATAGGTACCTACGAAGCTAATATTTTCGTTTCGTTTTACCTATTCCTCAGTTTGAAATGATCACCGTGTGGATGAAACGCACCAACCTTTACGCCTAGTTTTAAGGTAAGGACCAGAGACATAGATAAGCAGTAAGTTTAGTAGCTACTAATTCAAGACTCGCACAATTAAATAACGAACACAATCTTTTAGTCAAACAGAGTTTTGCAGGTTTACATTAGCGCAACGCGGAATTTTTGCGGGGCTACATCTACATCCTTACGAGTAGGTGATAAGAGAATTACTTAACGCTATCATTTACAGACGGGTTTGGAAACAGATTTATTGAACTCTAAACCAAATGTGACACATTGATCACAATATCGCTACACTACAAAACATTGTGGAAGCACCAATTTCACTTATTTTAGTTTTATTAAATGAACCTTAAACGCATCTAACGACCGCATTGTTATGGTGGGGACTTGGGGAAATACTTACTCTCATCATACAACTGGATACCCTGAAAGAAAAGGGGGAGCCTGCCTAATTTTTCCCAACCCCGTAAGCTATATATTTAACCACCCATCAAAATTATTATTGTTTCAGCAAAACAAACCCCATTTACATTTAATCGTGTGTATGCGTGAGTGCCTAAGGTGTCTCCCTAGTCACAGCTATTTCCTACTTCTATCCTCCCTAACTCCGGAAAACCAGACTGTTTCAAATTACTTGGTAACTTGACTCAGTTAGCTTTCAGACTTTCTGGCCGGCCAGAGTGTGTAGCCTAGGATGTGTATGCGCAGGTGGTTTTATGGGTTCGGTAACCACCCGCAAGGTAAGAATATTCGGAATATAATACATAAATATGTTATGGGTGCAAAGTGCCAGAGAGCTAGAATCGTCTGTCACTCAGGGTAAGCAGGGGGAAAATTGCTACACCACAAATGCTAACGGAAGAAGATCTAACACCGCATTCACAAGAAGCATTTTATCCCAATCTTCAAACAAGATAATTAATCCTATTATCTCAATTCAAAATTATTGTTAGTATTACTTTTCTATTATTAAATTAAATTGGGAACGCCTCCGGTGAAGGGATTCTTTAAACCTTTCGACCCAAGCAGACTCAGATTCAGCCGTAGCATAGTAAGCAGAGCTAGATTTTGGGTTCCTTAGTCCGTTAATTTAAACTTCTTAAGGCTCCCAAGTGAATTCGCTCTAAATTCACACGTTTGTATACTGAAACTCAATTACCACTAGCTAGTGGAATTAAGCTAAAGTAATAAGTGGAATTAAATGACTGCAAAGGCTCAGAAAGCTATGACGCAAGAATGATATCGATCATCTCGTGTGCCCCCGCCGAGCCTTGGTTATTTGACAAAGGCTAGACACACGGACCATCCATAGCATACCTTTGTCACCGTGAGTTATCCTTTGCACAAATTTATTTCCGCATAAACGTAGTACTGTGGAGGAAAAGGATTAGTAAACTTTTATTTCGCGAGAGCTACCCTAATTACTAAGGCTGAAAACCCTATTTTACGCGGAAAACTTCTAGCTAAATATACAAACGGTTTAGGAATCGAAGGCCGCTTCTAACCTTACACTTTCACTTTCAAATCTCATTCCCTAGCTAAGAAAGTAATTCAGAACCTGAAACTTCACACCAGAGCTGATAGTCTGGGACGCAATGCCCACAGGTGATGTTAGGTTACAAATCCAAAACCACTCTCCTACTTTCGAATTTAAATGCAAACGAAACTCCCTAATAGTAATAAATTCACAAAATGGCGAATTTGCCTACGAGCGCAGCAGACGTATTTACTGTTCAATTTTCTGTTCCGGAAAAAGCCCCGAGCACTTCCCGAACCCCGCTTTTATAACCTCGCAGCCCCCTCCTGATATGATGCCACTTCTCCCTCTCGCGAAACCAATAACGAAATCCCGCCAACTAAGAATTTTATTCCTTATTGCTATTAATTTAAGGACTTCAACATTGGTAATTCTATTTTTGTTCGTCAAACTCGTACCACATCGCGCCACTATCTTCTCAATCAATTTCAGAACTTTAATATTATGCTATTTTATAAATTAATATTTAATGTCTGCAATTATATTGTCAATTAAGTTTCTATTTATTTATCTCGATATTTCCCGATTGATTTATTTTTCTACAATCCTTTTATCAATTTATTCAACGCACATTTGAATGACGCGGTGGTGTTTTCGAAAAACTAGTTTCTGTTAATAACAAAGTTTCGTATCTCGTATATAGAACAACGTCTCTTTAATTCAGTTTATATTCACCTAAAAATACTCTACTTTATCTACAATTGGGATTTGAAGCGTTATAATGATTTATGTGGTTGGCGCCAACCGGACGCAAATAACAGTGGCGCCCCCCCACTTAAACGGTTAATATCGTATTAACAAAGAACTAATACTGATACGCTACTCACTCCTAGATGGAGCTCACTCTAGAGCTTATGCGAAGATATTCGATAATGGGGACTTGCACTAAGAAAAACTTTAATAAAGTATGAGAGGACACGTCTAAAGACAAACAAAGGTGGTATCTCTTTCTGCCGCGACCATACACTCCCTACGATACAAACAGTCAATAAGTCAATACAATCACGCGACACTACAACGCGCCATACAACTCGACCTCAGACCATGACGTCACTCCCCAGCGTATGAACGCACCGCCTACTATGTATGAAGCGTTTATCAATATATATGTCATTTCGCAAAATAATGTTTCTAAGAAAACGTTCAGAGTTCAATGAAAACTAAATTCTACGTTTTTAAGTAGAAATGAGGTCCTTGAGAAGCATGTCTGGTGCTACTTTGAATGACCGGACACGTAACCGTGTGACTAGAAAACGTTGTGGACTAAAAGAGGATGCAGTGACTAAAATTGAGAAAGGAATGTTGAGTTCGTTTGGACATGTGGAGCGGATGAAGACAGAAAGACTGACGAAACAAATCCATCGAACAAATGTGGGTGGAAGGGCCGGCAAGGGACGACCCAGACGGACACACCCCGACCAAACAAGGGATGCACTAGCAAAGGGCAAGACAAAAGCACCCGAAACCGGCGCGCGCGCAAGCAACGACCAATGAATGTCGAGGAAGCGACAGTGATCCGTCAAGATCGCAACAAGTGGCAGTCCCCGACCTTCGCCTACCCCTCCGGGACACAGGCGTGAGTCTATGTTGTTTTGTTAAAGTTTTATATGATTTAAGTTCCCTATTTATTTAGTACCTGGATGACCGAGCTTTTCGGATGCAATTTTTTGTTTTGTTTTAGAGAATGAATTAAGAAAGTGTCATCTATGAACAAAGTGATGAACTGCCATGTACTGTATTAGATTTAGGTGACAGACTTTCTTCAATCCAAAATTTATTAGTTGTGCTATTTCGCAAGAGAGATGTCATTGTAATTAATCTCAATTATCGTAAACCATCCCTAAAACAAGTTGTATAATTTAATCTACAAAAGACAACGCAATATTTCACAAAAACTGTTTAAATGTTTACAAATGCTACAAAACGAAAGCTTTTCGGATGCACTTTTTTTTTTGTTTTTGTTTTAGAGAATGAATTCAGACCCACGCGTTTAGACCGGTAGCGTCACCTATGAAAAAAGCGACGAACCGTCATGCATTGTAACAGGCTTCAGGTGAAAAACCCTCTTCAATCCATAATTTATTAGTTGTGCCAACTCGCAAAATAGATGCCGTTGTAATTAATCTCAATTATCGTAAATATTTAATCTAGAAAAGACAACGCAATATTTCACAAGAACTGTTTAAATGTTTACAAATGATACAAACAAATAATACCTAGCTTTATTTTATGTTGGGGAACCAAATACGTTTAAGCGCTTTATCCGATTCTATAATACGTTCTTTAAATGTTTTACAATGCCTATATAAGTATATGATTATCATTTCTCGGTTTCTTTTAGCTTCCATCCTTAATCTTCTCGTGCAGAACACAATTCAACATGATATTAACGATCGTGAGCACTTGTACGGAGCTTGGTCCGTCACAACCTGACGATTACGATAATAATTAGTATGGAATTGACAGCTAGACTTAAGGCTTCCTACAGGATTTGCTGCGCGTAATGGTGCGCCTAACAGCTGCACATTTGGTGCATGCCACTTTAATGTTTGCTCCATAGCTTTTGGCCAAACACTTCCTATGTCCATATTGCAAAATGTATGTTTAGCCTGTTATTAAATATTTTTATTCTGTTACTTTACGTAATTATGTTGTTAAAATTGAACTGGGGTTTCGCGATATACTCTAGACCTAGTCTGAGGACCTCTGGTAATTACTAAGTTTTTTTTTATTTATTTCACATCTCACTCGAGCGGCGGTTGCTTTGTATGGTAAAAAAATTACCTACATAAAAGTTTGTTTTCCGTGCGCAAATATTTTCCGTTGCTAGGAGAGGCGTATTGAAATCAATGTTTTACTCATTGCAAATATACTTATTTGTCTAATGTTTCATGAAAAGCATGATCAGAACACTTGTTTGCTTAGATTAGATTAGAACACTTACACACACCAAAAAAATAACATTAAATTCAAAGTCTAAGTTTTGCCGTTTATAATTGGCGGTTTCATCGGTAAAAGCTATCTCTTACAGCCAACTTTTAGCATGCACGATTGAAAAAAGAACGCCTTGCAGACAAGTAAATAAAATTGCCGTTTATAATTGGCGGTCTTATCAGTAAGAGCTATCTCTTACAGACAACTTTTAGCATGCACGATTGAAAAAAGAACGCCTTGAGACAAGTAAATAACGAACTAAAAATAAAAATAATAACAATTAACTAGGCTTTACATGTTAACGAGTAATAGTCGACATATAAAAGGAAAATTTTCTACTAAATTGATAGAAAATTACTTTGATGAAGTAGACGTTTTTAGTGAAATCTTGAAATTTGAATGTTCATAAAATAAATTAAAAAAAAACTCCTGCTTCTAACATGCGCACTACGCATGTTTTGACGGCCAACTACAGTCTTAACAGGTTATTTTCAATTGTTGGCACACGATTACACAGTAGGGCCTTTTATCCGGGATGCACATCACTTGACAGTCCAGGCCTCAGGACTCGATAAAAAGAAGGCAGAAAACCTCCAGCCATGTTGTGCAACACTATTATTAAGCCTCGACTTTTAAAAATTTGTGGAGTCGTAAGTTCCACACCTGTGTGTCGGCCTATACATTAGAGTGTGTGTATTTGTATATTTGTGTGTGTCTGTATGTTTGTGTGTGTGTCCGCATGGATAGACCGATTTTAATGCGTTTATTTAAATGGAAGCCAATAACGTGGTTCTCAGCTAGGTTAACTGAATGTTGGTGCAGCCGTTTCCGAGAGCATCAACTCTGATCTAATTTTTAATAGTCCGCAACTACTATTTTAGAAAGAAACGTAATTGTTTTGTATATTGGAAGACTTAAAATAAGCCGCCTATATACGTCCCACTGTAGGGCACAGGCCTTCTCTCAGAGAGATAGTATGGGCTTAAGCACCACGCATTCCTACCGCGGATTGGCGATTTCAAGCGCTGAAGTATGTGAATAGCTCAGACACTCAGGTTTCCTCACGATGTTTTCCTTTATCGTCAGCGAGTGGTATTGCTACTATAACTTCACAAATGTACATAACTTAGAAAACAAAGTCATGGGTACATCCCTCCGCCGGGAATCGAACCTGGGTCTCTCGCTTCCGAGTCCCATGTTCTATCCACTAGGCTACCACCGCTTGGAAGACTTGAAATCTGCTAATCACAGAAATTTCTTCTTCGTCTTCAATTACATTGTATAGTTATTACATGGTTGTAATTGTACCGGATAACAATTGCACCGTTTTAGTTTGATAAAAAAATCACATTTAAAAAATGTTTGCGTTTTACGTTTTTAGTTTTATTTTCAACCCAATCTAAACTCCCACAGAACTGAACTTAAATATAATAAGATAAATTTAGTTTTATTAACAATATATTAAAACATAGCAACAATTAGCATAATATGTTAACTTTTAAATAATGTTTATTAAAGTCTCACAAACTACTGAAAATAATATAGTTACTTAAGTACGTACCTTCTACGACTTGATAAAACCATATGGTAAAGCAATCGGCCTCCACGATACAGGTATAACCTAGTGTGGAGACCACAGTAAATTGCATTCGTACTAAACTTTGCCAAAAAACGGTAACATAATCATAATAATACCTTTTGCGTGTATACTCCGTGTAACGTGTTAAGATAATGCTGTGTTTTTGTGGTTAAAAAAAAAAAAAAAATTAAACATACTAGGCTCTATTCGCTCGAATTCGATATAAAATACTCAGTCTCATCGTATTTTCGACATCCGAAGATTTGTGAGCCTGATGATGACCAGCTCAAGATCAAATGAACCTAAGAAACGATAAAAACCAGAAACATAAAGGTAATTAAAACAAAAATGCTGCCATCTTACTTGCAAACTAGCGAACGCAGAGTGGGCCACCCAACAGCTCGCTGGACCGGCCATCTGATTGCCGACAGTGGCTGGATGACGATGGCTAAGGCCACAAAGAAGTGTCCAGCAGTGGACGACTACGCGCTGATAAGTTGATTGATTGATAATTTGGTTGACTTTGCTTATATATTTTGATACCCCACAATTTAGAAAGTACCTGATATACATTCGAAAACACAACTGACACTCAAAAAAATTAAGCTTCAAAATATCCAAAAACTTTTACAGGCAATAACAACAGAGTCACTCGTTTTCAACAATAGCTCGTTTGTCTCAAAACATTGGGTCCAGAATCCGACAAAAAGATTACTTTCAACGTCCACTGTAAAACTTTTTCGCTACAACCTGTAACGCATTTTTCAGTTTGTTCCAGTATAAATATTTATAGTTTCACGGACGTGAACAGAGAGCTTTTCTAAAAGGCTTTTATTACGTAATGGATCTGTGAAAACGCTAGGCTTAACATTATATAGGTTTTCTAGTGAATGAATGAATAAAGAGTGGAATTGTAAAGATACACAGTTGGTATGTTGGGGTTAGGATTGTTTTAGATGATTGTGAGAATGAAAGTGAAAGTGCAAGTGAACTACGTTTATTGCCAAAGACACACTTTATACATAAATATAGACAATTTATGAGCATAGTAGTTGATTTATAATTTGATTGGGTTGAAGTTTTATTTATACCATTTTATTTACGCACTTTGCGCATGAAAAATGTATACAATAACACACATGAAAGTAAAAACAAACACGTACATTTTGGTTTTTCCGGGGTGAAATGATTTTTTACAGTATTTAACAGTCCATAAAAGTCTCAAAAATGTAAAAACCGTGTTACACTAATAACATAATTCCTTGTTAGATTTAAATTTAAGATAAAAAACCTAATAAGTGCGTAGACAACTAAACACAAAAAACGTTATTTTACGAGACAACGTTATTATGTTATCTCGTATAAATGTTATTACGAAACAATGATATTACATAGATATACATGACACATCCGTGTGGCGCTGGATTAAGAATAGCGTCACTCCATTTCCTTCCGTGGATGTTGTAGAAGGCGACTAAGGAAATAAATTACCAGGATACGGCCAGCCGCGTCTGCCTGAGATTCCAACCGCATACTACAATCGCCAACCCGTCTGCCAAGCGTGGCGATTACGGCAAAACCCTTCATGGTTCAAAAACCATGAGGGAGGTCTATGTCCTGCAGTGGACGTCAAATGGCTGATGATGATGAAGATACATGACACAACTTTAAATAAAACTATCTTCGGTAAATAACTCGCATAAACTCGGTAAATTGCTTCTGCCAGATGTCGCTGCCTGTACGTAATACAGAGAAGTTTGTAAAGAGGTTCGAAATTTCGCCGATGCCTGCACTTGCCCATTGGCTCAGTTGCGAGAGCGCTGGCACGGTTAGCCAGAGGTCGTGGGTTCAAGTCCCAGCATGGGTGGAATTTTTAGCCTCTAAATAGATTATTAAAATTGTCCTGGTTAGTGCACAAAAATAATATAATTACGTACCTCTCCTTGTCATTATGCTGGAACAGGCTAACAATAAAATGAAACATCCATTTCCGTGCCATTTTCCCTTCCAATTTAATAAAGCGAATTATATCACTCCTTTCTCTCAGTTTTTGCGGCAAAAGGCCTATTTCGGGAACTTCTGAAAGCGATCAACGACACGACTGTTAAAGGCACTAACGCACTTGATCGAATATTAGTCATTCGTAACGTACCTATAACTACGAGTATGACAAAGGACATAAATCTCTTCAAAGTTAAGATGGTTTCCTGTGGGACTGTAATTATAACTGCATGACTTTTTTATCGGTTAAAATCATTGTGGTTAGGCCGTCTGGAGTTAGTGTTAGAGTGGACTGTATCATTTAGAATGTCCTGTTTATTAGTTTAAGCCGTGAGTGAAATAAAAGGCTCAATTTTCGGGTTTCACCAGCGAGAGAAATATAAATATACATACATACATTATACATTTATTTATTTTATACATTTTTATAGCTGTTATTATTGTCAAATATGGACCCAGGTCTGAAATAAATATTTTCATTCATTCATAATGACAATAGGAAAAGAACAAAGAAGAAGAACGAATGTCAATATGTACAATGAAACCTCCTATCGATGAGAACCTCTATGATGGCGTAGACACATAGTATAGACGAAACTAATGCCTGCCGGGATACAAGTGTCAGCTTAAGACTTTGTATGATTGGGAAGAAATCTATGAAAAGCAAGAATAATAAACGAATATCGCGCAGTGTCTGAAGATCAAGAAAGTCAACCAGGCCCCATACTCACGTATGGGAGTGAAACATAGATGCTCACATAGTACAACATAGTTAGTTAGTCGTATTTTTCTATGTAAAACCGTCTATTCGTTTACTTTCAGTATTTGTGTGTTGATGGTTTTAGGTCTTTCAAGGCTGTCTTCTCCGAGCACACGATTCCCATTGGACTTATTACGCTGGGCGAGCGAATAGTTGAACTGCCATGACTGTATTAAAGGTATTTTTTTCCGCGGAAGAAGAAAGAAGAAAAAACATTTATTATAAAAACAGTGCACGCCACAATAAACACAAAAGTCAAAACCATCCAAGTACGAGTCTGACTCGCGCACGAAGGGTTCCGTACTATTAGACACAAAAATCGAGAAAATACCCCAAAAATCACGTTTATTGTATGAGAGCCTCCTTAAATATTTATTTCATTTTAATTTAATTATTCTTATTTAAAGCGAATATAGAACTAAATATTCTGTGAATAATTCAAGCGTCTACCTGTTGCCGTAACGGCAAAAAAATTACGATTGTAGTATGGAAGCTCCCTTAAATATTAATTTTATTCTTTTTTTAGTATTTGTTGCCATAACAGCAACAGAAATACATCATATGTGGAAATCTCAACTGCCTAGCTATCACGGTTCATTAGATATAGCCTAGTGACAGACAGACAGGCGGACAGTGAAGTCCCTAGTAATGGGGTCCCGTTTGGCACCCTTCGGGTACGGAACTCTAAGAAGAATGAAAACAAAGGTCACGGCGTGTCACTGCTATTACAAATGGCAGCTGACTCAGCAGTATGCTGATGGGCAAGCCTTCAGCGCTGATTTTCAGTCAGTGCCAGGAGATACCCCGCGAGCGTCACAGACCGCGGTGTGGTACGGAGTATCATAAACATAAACATTTACATACAGGCACATACATTGCTTCTGGCCCCACACTAGGATACCCTGTGTCGTGATAACCAGAAACAGCGACATCACCAACATATAAACATCCAAGACCTGGGGCTTTTTGTCCCTAGCCGGGATTCGAACCCGGGACCTCTCGCATGGTATGCAGATGCACTACCGCTGCGCCACGAGATCGTCATAATCCTTTTACCTCCCTAATTTTGTTGGTTTCCTTTGTTTCACAATATGTTCTATGACAAACAAAATCCTTACGAAGCCTGCACGATTTTACGATGTGACTTGACTTGAAATTAATAGTCCTATGTCTACTTATCTACTTCAGATTTTGCAACAGCAATCCCGTCTAACAGGACCTTTACGAGCCAATCTATATTTGTATAGACGGCGACGGTTCGATTCCTCCAATTCTTGTGCCAATATTTGATAGCACGGACTTAGCCGATTCAGTCGGATTGAGTCAATATACGCGACTGTGTTATAAATGTGTACTTACGTTATTCTTTTGAGGCCCATAGTAAGGAAACCTGTGACAGAATAAATGAGATACATTATACTAGAAGAGACATTCCGTACCACCTTTGTGTCGCAGAACTAAGATTATACTACACTAGTCAAAAGTAAAGGAACATTGTTATTTATAAAAACACGATTCCCTTTAAAAAAAATCATAAACGCGGTATAAATAAACGGTGGTAAAGTCTTTTCCTTGCAAGGTCTCTACCACAGACCATTTAGAAGGCGTTTGTTTAGTTTTTTTATACACGCGTGGAGGTATCGAGTTAAAATTAAAACCATATACTGAAGTCGCAGACCGGACAACGCAGTGTGGGAAGGCCTCCCACCAGCCCGGCGGGGAGTCGCTGGATGCGGGCGGCATAAGACCGGGAAGGTTGGAAAACCATGAGGGAGGCCTATGTCCTGCAGTGGGCGTCAAATGGCTAATGATGATGATGACTGAAGTTTACAGTCCTTTGAAGCTGTGAAAAATATCAGAATTCTAAATTAACGTAAAAAAACATCCGGCCGTTTATGCCGCAAAAACCTTATATTTCGACACTCAAGGGAATCAAAATATATAGAGTACTTTTTGTTGACCTAGAACTATGAAATTTGGCAAGTAACATCGTCTTATACTACAAACAGCGAGAAGAACCTGTAAACTATACATTTGTGATTAAATTATAAAAAAATGGTCTCTGAATTTCGGGACAACCTTGTTTCGATTCCTGAACTATTTGTACCGAACCCTCGGTGGGCGAGTCCAAGTCGCACTTGTCCGGTTTTTAATTGGTGAATTGGCAAATTCTCTCCTTTTACAGCAAATTCACAAATGTAGGTACATTCGTCACGAATACACAAGGTCCCGTAAAAAACTTTAAACATTTTTGTTGCTAGCGTGCGTATGTAACTAACGCAGCTTAAAAGCTCTAGACATAAAACTTAGACCTTTCGCTCAATGGTCCAAACAAATGCCAAAGGCCAGCACGGCAGCCATTTGCTCATTTTAAAGCTGGTACGTTATGCCGGGTACAGACCAAACGAACGAATATGAACGAACGATAGTGAACGAATCAGTGTAGACGCTACAAGGAAAGCAAGAGAACTTCTTTCACCTCAGTTATGTCAGTTAGGGGGATTTCCCCTTTTTCCCTTTTTTATTCGCCAGCATAAAACCTTTTGGGTTATTTTTGGGGGAAAAGTAGGTTTGAATCAGTTGTTATATAAAATATTGTAATTGAGAAGCGTTATTTTTTATACTATTTTCCCATAAAATAAAAATAAAATCTGATTTGGTTGATAAATTAAATTATAAATTCTCTAAGGAGTTTTCTCAAAATACCTGTTTTCGGGGTGATTTTGAGTAAGGTTTGTGGGAAAATTCACAAAGTCATCTGGCACAGTTTTACTTCCATAGCGCAACGGGGCCTCCGATCACGTGCAGTACTTATCTTCGAGTGTCTTTGTTTGCATTCGCTCGGTTGGTCTGTACGCAGCATTAGATCAATTCTGCGATTTCAAGTGGAGAGCCCTCTCTTGTGAAGAGGCAGGAGTTTGTTAATTATACCTCTGTGTTTGAGCTCAAGAGTAGTGCAAGGGCTCTTCGTCGTTTACAGACTGGTTTTTCCTCTTAAGGATTAATCTCACAATGGTAGTTATAATTGCAAGATTAAGTTTTTTAACCCCCAACGCAGGTTGGGGGCGATAAACAAAACTGTTTTTAAGAAGATAAATAAATACCCTAATTTAAGCGAAGTTTATCTAATGTAACTAATTATTTTCTTAAATTTTCGTGCACTCCATTAAACGCATTTTCACTATCTTGTTGGTTTGATGGTCGCTTCCTAACCCACTGGGTTAGGATACATGTAAACAGTAAAAATAAGTACTAACATTATATATTTCTGTAAGCATGTTTTTGTTTTTCTGTGTTACTTATTCTTGTGTATTGTTGTTGTGTTTCACTATGGATTTGGATGAGTCTGAAATAAATATTATATTATTATTACTCGTATTATTTAGCGGCAACATGCATGACTTCCGAAACAGAAGTCCTGGTTTCGATTACCGCTGGAGGCCGCAGTAATTCCGTCTCAGTCTGGGTGTAATCCCATATTTGTAATGGAATCAATTTAGAGAAAGGGATAACCCGCGGGTACATCGCCTAGAGAAACGCGTTAGCAGGCGGGTTGGCGATCGCAGTATGCAGTTGGAATCTCAGGAAGACGCTGCTGCCCGTCTCCTGGTAATTGATTTCCTTAGTCGCCTTCTACGACACCCACGGAAGGAAATGGAGATAAACATGATTATTTCAAAAATGTCCAATTCTTGAAACAAGTTGGTTAGAGTATGTTATTTATAACTTTTGATTTTTTTGCGGTTTTTCTGTTTTACAGGGACGTGGTTTAATAGATTATGCCTGAAACCATTATCTGTTACTTTCTTTTATGTAGAAATCTAAAAATATTCACTGAAGGCTGCAATATTGGTAGAGCACGGAGAGCGCTAATTTAATAAAATTATGTAAGCGATGACGGTTCAAGTGATGGGGGTTCAAGGTCAACCAAAGAGCAATGGAGAAAGCTCGAGTTCGAGATGCTAGGAGTTTCACTGCGGCATCGAATCGGGAATGAGGAGATCCACAGAAAAACCCAAGTTACTAATATAGCTCGAATAATTGCTCAGTTGAAATGGCAGTGGGCAGGGCATACTGCTCGGAGAACTGATGGCCGTTGGAAAAGTTTTGATATGGTGACCGTGGATCAGACGACGCACCGTGGGCAGGCTCCCCACTAGATGGTCTGACGACCTGGTTACGGTGGGAGGGAGTCGCTGGATGCGGGTGGCACAAGACAGGAAAGTTTGGAAGACCATGAAGGTGGCCTATATCCTATATTATAATTATATATATAATTGTAAAAATGAATCTGAGAAAAAACTCACGGAACAAAAGTTTTTGAAAAACTCAAACTCTAATTGAGATATTACAGAAATAGCGTATTTAAGAAAAAGCCCTGTATATGGGGCTTCTGTAACATCTTGTATAAGTACTGGGATGAAACAATTTCAGGTCAGGCAACCCTTTTATTTTTAGTATCTTCGTTCCAGGGGTAACGTCATTATTCAAAGTGTCTTTAACTGTACCATTTGAGCTCACAGCTTCGTTCAGAGCTGGGTAAATGCTACGCGAACAAAAACAGTAGAGTAAAAATTATGACAAATGGAATGTCCCGTGTTTCCAACTCTGGGTATTAAAACCCAGTAAGGTTTTATGAAAAGTTTGCTTGAGAGCAATGATGAGATTCTACCTTGGAATAAACCCGTTTTGGGAGTAAACGCGGAATAATGATAACCATAATAACTTCACTCGTCCTGCTCCCAAACTAGAATACCCTGTGCTATAGTGACCAGGCGAGGCCATCATAAACATGGAAATAAACCCAGACTGAGGCCATTTTTAGAATCATACTAAATGGGTTTTTATGTGGTAAAAACCCATTGCAGATTTTTTCCTCAGAATATTCCCTTTTTAGGTTATTTTCCTGACATCATTCCGTGAGACTTTCCACAATCCTTGTCTACTAGGGTCAGATTTTGATAAATAAGGTTTATTTAAGAATTAAGATTTTTTTTTTAACAAAATATATAAAGATCTTAATCGATTCAGAAGTGTCATAGGCTAAATAAAATCAGCATAAATCTAAGAAAAAGTAAAAAACTATGAAGAAGAAGACGAATCTTTTATTTTAGTATTATTTTATTGTTTATTTATTTCAGATGAATCATCCATAAATAGCGACCTAATTTAATTTTAAAATGTCGACAAAAAATTCATTAAAAAGACTACAATAAAAAATGTTTTATCAAAAAACCACCAACAACCATACTGCTGTTAATGCTCAGCTACTAAGCAGGCGAGACCGACCTAGGTACCTCGCACTTTTGAATTTAGGTCCCGCTTCCTTAATAGGCTGTCTGCCGCGACACAGATCTGTGTCTAACTCAGTATGGGGCCACCTATACGTTCCATTCCGCGAGGGCAGTTCAGGGGCTAATGCTCAGCAGCTGTTGGGTTGTGGGTTTTTTATCTCGGTTTTTTCATCTAGAGCTTCGAAGGACGGGTTAATCTTCACGAATACGAACGTTATTTCAAGTTCAAGTTCAATAGTTTATTGCCATAAATTACAGTCATAAAGATGGTATGATATTAAAAATATTGCACTGTGTAATTTTACTGTATAACAGCATAGCAAAAATAATAATTATTAATAATTAATTAAATAATTCTCTGATATAAAATAATTTTAAAACACACAAGCCATTAGCACAAGCATTTAGTATTTATTTACAATTGTCATAAAATTCCTCCAAATTATAGGGACACATGTCTAAAAGATATTTACTTAACGCCTTTAGGAACTGATTATCAGGACCTGACTTGAGATTTTCAGGTAATTTATTATAAACCTTCACCGCCATTTGTCTAGTGCTCTTACTATAGGACCTGGTTCTGTTAGGTAGCATTTCAAGGTTAAAACGGTTACGATTTTGAAGTCGGCTGCATTTGTGACCCGCACTGATCGGAAATTTATCTGGATGACGCCTTACCAACTTGCATAACTCTATAATGTAAAGGGCCGTTACAGTATTTATTTTCAATTTGGAGAAAAGATCACGACAGGATACTCTATTTGATCTTATTCCGTTTAAAATGCGGATATTTTAATGCCTACAGTGCAGTATCGTTTATCTTCTCTCTTTTTGTATGAAAATAAGTAGGCATCACTTTTAAATTGTGAATTTCTACTCGATTTATTCTATTGTGAAGCAAGAGAGAATGGCACAGGGAGTTAGGTAACCTAAGCTAATCATAGCTCAGTCACTGAACCGAATCGAGACAAAATTCTGTTATTCAAAATAGCACACAAACTGTGACTTAATGAACGTTAGAAGTAAAACTGGGTATCCATTTCAAAATGTAGATAATTTTGGAGAAAAAATGGACAAAAAAAACTCCAAACTTACTTAATCGTTTCAAATATGTTTCTTAATTAACAAAGTTTGCATAATTATTCCAAAACCTAGAACCAATGCATTGAACTGGCTTTAATTCAAGACATACCGCGTTTTGTTTTGGTCACTGTGTAATGTATGTAAAATATGTTATTTAACCTGCAACGTGTTATTTATCCGTGTGGCGCCGGATTAAAAATAGCGTCACTCCATTTCCTTCCGTGGATATCGTAGAAGGCGACTAAGGAAATTAAATTACCAGGAGACGGGCATCAGCATCTTCCTGATATTCCAACTACATACTGCGATCGCCAACCCGCCTGCCAAGCGTGGCGATTATGGAAAAACCCCTCATGGTTATGTAAACTATGAGGGAGGCCTATGTCCTGCAGTGGGCGTCAAATGGCTGATGATGATGATGATGATGTGTTATTTAAATTAAACAAAACCTAAAAACCCTCTAAAAAAACGTCTGCCTCGTTGGCACAGCGGTGTCACGTCAATTACCATGCCAGAGGTCGTGGGCCCCCGTACATTTATACAACCAGTCTGGGTGTGTTTCCATGCTTGTGATGTTCTTGCCTGGTTTCCATAGCACAGGGTATACTAATTTGGGACCAGGATAAGTGACTGTGTTGTGTGGACTTTTCTTTTCTTCTTTTCGTGTAGTGCCTCTACGAGCAGCGTAGGTTGCCAGTCAGCTCCGCATATTTGTCTCTGTCTCCCTCAAGGCGGAAGAGCGCATCAGCACTTGCGATGACTATTAACTGAAACTAGATATTTCCCTTGAGACTTGCCTGTGGAATTAATGCGAAGTTACACTTATAATTAAACCTCATCAAAGTAGACAGTTACCTAAAGGGTTTGAAAGGTTTCGTTGCGCCCGAAGTGTTGTGAATCTGATACTTTGTAAATTAATTATGTCTAATAATTTACCGAAACTTCAAAATGAATCTTGATTAATGCAAGCACTATGATTTCAAGAGACTTCACAATGATATTTACTATGTATCTTCTTACTACTTACCCTTATACCTTGAATTTTACTCTTTTCATTTGTATTAATGAATGTGGCATCTTTGATAATAACAACTTCTCCACACAATCCGTTGTCCTGGTTCCATCCTGGTATATCCATTACTATGGTAACCAGGCAAGTAAATCGCAAAAATGGAAATACACTCAGTCTGAGGTCATTTGTAAAAATCAAACACGGTGGCCTTCAGTGGGAATCGAACCCATGACCACTATTTTGGTGGTCAAGAGTGTTAAACGATAGACCAACAAGGCAGTCTTTGAAAATCCCATAATTTTATTAAAAAAAAATCACGATGATCCGAGAAATAGTATTCACGTTTTCACATTTTTTCCTCACAAAGTTTTTTTTTATTTATAAATCGTAATTTGATACACAGGGCTTTACGAGACTCTTTTATCTAACCGAAGAGGGTTAGCTTGTCTCGTCAATAGACATAACTTATGCGAAACATTAATTTGCTATTTCGTACTAAAGTTACCAGATATTGCATCAAATGTATGGAATAGATAACTGATAGATTTTTGAGATTATGAATGTTTGTATAGTTGTTCGTCTTAGTATTTTATACATAGAAAAGTCTTCCATTTGCGCGAGCATTTCGGGATTTAGATATGCCATATCCAATCCAATCCAATCCAATCCAATCCGTGGCTGCTATGACAAGGATGAGTGTAGAGTGCTCTCCATTTGGACCTATCGTAGGTATATAATATATTATTATACGTGTAGAGATTAATTTAGGTAACACTTTATTGCACAATAAAAAACATTAACAAAAATAAAACTTAAATAACAGGCTTGCGATAAAAAAGTTGTGCAAAGGCGGACTTATTTGAAAAGATAATTCTTTTCTCTTCTTTTGACGTAAAAATAATCCACCATCGCGATAGTTTCTTTATTAGAGAACATAAAGAAGAAGAAAAACGTTTATTGAGACAAATTAACACATCACAAGAAAAAAAGGCATAACAAGTTACATAAATACAAAGGAAAAACAAGTCACATAGATACAAAATAGGACAAGGCAAAGTCTGAGCGTCAGAGTGCATCCTGTGGTGTGTTAAAGTTGCCACAAAGGGCGTCTGACTCAGCATTGTGCTGATAGTGTGAGCCCTCAGCGCTGATGGGCAAGAATTCCACTCTAACTCAAAGTGACAACCGTCGAATTGTACAAGCAGAACCATTAGAATCGAACATCAAAACATCAAAACAGTTACTAGGGATTCACTTCCACCATCAACAGTACATGCTAATCGCCTGCCGGCGTACATATGCTTATGTATTATGGGGGTAAATACCCCTCATACATAATAACTCATGTTTCCATACGCCGCCTGCCAGCCGCTAAGAGACTCCGAAATCGTAGGTTACGATACAAATCTTTAATCGTCCTACAGTCGTGAGTCAGCAACACTCATGCCAGAAAAGAGTTAAGGGGATCCCTTTTTTGCCATTCTGTTGCTGGTACTAACGTTAATGTTGGAAGATAGTTACGCGAAACAAAAATTGTTACATTAAAGGAGATTAAATGTCTAAGTCAAGGAATCCCAAGATAAGTTACATACGAAAATTAAATATAATTGGTTTTCTTACTTACTTACTGTCAATATAAGTTAATTATTAGTCAGACGGCTTAGTTTTAATTAGTATAAATCCTAGAAATATAAAAAAATGGTTTACCTAGTTATTTAATACTCAATCGTGCAATAAGCTGTTAAGGAGAAGCTTTTTTGTGTTTCTTTAAATAAGCTCTATATAGCGGTTGCCTTTAGAGCTCACAAAAACGCTTCTCCTTAACAGTTTATCAGCTGTTCCCCAATATGAACACTCCTAATGCCAAGACAGCGTTATTCCACTGAGATACAGCGTATATAAAAAACTACAACATGCATCCTTGCCAGCTGCCAACTGGGTCGGCGCTGGCATGCCAAGTTTCGGTGACAAAAACTGTGGAGGTATGTCCGTTACAGCCTCGCTTGTTTCTGTTTAAAAAATAACGGAAGACTGGAATGGACTCGGCTTAGCCTAATTTCAGCAGGCTTGGGTCGGCAACTCGGATAAACTGTTATTGGTGGCTCAAACGTTTTCTTTTCTCCCACGAGCGAGCTAGAGCTCTTCAAAATGTGTAGCGCTTTCGTAAGAATGATATTGTCAGTTGTTAAAATTCTTGAGTTAAAGTTCGCTTAGCTCACACTAAAGCCTTTGTACATCGTATAGCGTACAGCGGCAAGTCATAATGACACTAAGGCCTCTAAGGCGTCGGTACACAAGAAGCGTCGGGTGCGAGCGTGGTGCCCGGGTACGGTCATGACATACAGAGGCGCGCCGCCTTTGTAACTCGTACCTTTCGATTCGGCTCTCGAGAATATTGCCAGCGAAGAAAACTGAAAGTAAAAATATCCTCCAGCTTGAGAATCATCATCATCATCAACCCATTATGTCCCCACCGAGGGGCACGGGTCTCTTCTCTGAGGAAGGTATAGGCCATACTCCACCACGGGGGCCAAGTCCGGATTGGTGGAGGCTTGTAGACTAGTGGCTCGTCTACTGTCAGAAGTTGTCAAGCCGCCCTAAGGCCTCTGACTTGGCTTAACGACTACCATCTATCGACGGCAGCCGGCACCAACAGCTTAACGTGCCTTGCGAAGCACGGAACCGCTCGGAAAAATGCCACTAGCGTTAGGCATAGACGGCGACCCATCCATGCACTGAACGCGCCCTGTGTAGCTTAACCTTCGTGATCGTTTTAAGATCACTCAGGCAGCCGGGGCTACGAGCGATTCGCTTCGCAGCTTGAGAATATTTTCAGTAAATTCCACTCAAATCCTCAAGCAGAATGTTCCCAGAGATCACCATCTCCTACTCGCGCCCCGTCGCTTCTATAGATTTTGTGCGAAAGGCGAGGTGACGCGCTCAATGACGCTCGTGTATGTCTCATGCCCACTCAAACGCTGACTTGTCCTTAGACTTTAGCCTGTTATTAAAATTTTATTTTTGTTAATGTTTTTTATTGTACAATAAATAACAGATTCTCGAACGTTGTGGACAGAAAGAGGATGTGGTGACATGTGGAGAGGATGAAGGAAGGAAGGAAGAAAGATAAGACAAGACAAGACAAGACAAGACAAGACAAGACAAGACAAGACAAGACAAGACAAGACAAGACAAGACAAGACAAGACAAGACAAGACAAGACAAGACAAGACAAGACAAGACAAGACAAGACAAGACAAGACAAGACAAGACAAGACAAGACAAGACAAGACAAGACAAGACAAGACAAGACAAGACAAGACAAGACAAGACAAGACAAGACAAGACAAGACAAGACAAGACAAGACAAGACAAGACAAGACAAGACAAGACAAGACAAGACAAGACAAGACAAGACAAGACAAGACAAGACAAGACAAGACAAGACAAGACAAGACAAGACAAGACAAGACAAGACAAGACAAGACAAGACAAGACAAGACAAGACAAGACAAGACAAGACAAGACAAGACAAGACAAGACAAGACAAGACAAGACAAGACAAGACAAGACAAGACAAGACAAGACAAGACAAGACAAGACAAGACAAGACAAGACAAGACAAGACAAGACAAGACAAGACAAGACAAGACAAGACAAGACAAGACAAGACAAGACAAGACAAGACAAGACAAGACAAGACAAGACAAGACAAGACAAGACAAGACAAGACAAGACAAGACAAGACAAGACAAGACAAGACAAGACAAGACAAGACAAGACAAGACAAGACAAGACAAGACAAGACAAGACAAGACAAGACAAGACAAGACAAGACAAGACAAGACAAGACAAGACAAGACAAGACAAGACAAGACAAGACAAGACAAGACAAGACAAGACAAGACAAGACAAGACAAGACAAGACAAGACAAGACAAGACAAGACAAGACAAGACAAGACAAGACAAGACAAGACAAGACAAGACAAGACAAGACAAGACAAGACAAGACAAGACAAGACAAGACAAGACAAGACAAGACAAGACAAGACAAGACAAGACAAGACAAGACAAGACAAGACAAGACAAGACAAGACAAGACAAGACAAGACAAGACAAGACAAGACAAGACAAGACAAGACAAGACAAGACAAGACAAGACAAGACAAGACAAGACAAGACAAGACAAGACAAGACAAGACAAGACAAGACAAGACAAGACAAGACAAGACAAGACAAGACAAGACAAGACAAGACAAGACAAGACAAGACAAGACAAGACAAGACAAGACAAGACAAGACAAGACAAGACAAGACAAGACAAGACAAGACAAGACAAGACAAGACAAGACAAGACAAGACAAGACAAGACAAGACAAGACAAGACAAGACAAGACAAGACAAGACAAGACAAGACAAGACAAGACAAGACAAGACAAGACAAGACAAGACAAGACAAGACAAGACAAGACAAGACAAGACAAGACAAGACAAGACAAGACAAGATAAGATAAGATAAGATAAGATAAGATAAGATAAGATAAGATAAGATAAGATAAGATACTTATTACAGCAAGAAAGGTTGACGAAAAAAATATATCGTGCCAATGTGGGTGGAAGAGCCGGTAAGGGACGACCCAGACGAACATACTTCGACCAAATAGGGGACGTATTAGCAAAGGGCCGAAAAGTACCCGAAACTGGCGTGCGTGCATGCAACGACTATTGAATGTTGAGGAAGTGATCTGTCAGGATCGTGGCAAGTGGCAGTTCCTGGTAGAGACCTACCCCTCTGGGATACAGGCGTGAGTTTGTGTATGTATGTATTGTGCAATAAAGTGTAACAAATAAACAAACAAACCCTTATTATGTGATAGTAGTGGTAGCAGTAGTAGATCGCCGGTCTCACATTCGGGAGGTCGTGGGTTTGAATCCCGGCATGTACATCAATTGTGAAATTTAAAAAAGTGGTAGTTTAAGGTAGACGGCGAACTAAGGTGGTCTAAGAGTGGCGGTCAATGACGGTTCAAAGTGGTTTTATTGCTAAAACGGCCGGAAGGTAATGTACAAAATTGGCATTAGAGCAAGAGAGAAGGGCTGAAAGCCCTTATTATGCCAATCAGAAGGCTCTGTTTTAATAACAGTGACTTCCATACAATACAATCAGTTGACCTGGTCCCAAACTAGGATACCCCACTAAGACTAATAACTAGGACACTAGGTTTTGTGCAAAGACATCACATTCTAAGCCCTAAGGAATGCTCATACGCAATGATTAAAAACTTACTTCGTTCAGTGTTTATAACTTTGCAACTGAATAAAGTTGATAATATATAACAAACTCTTGCCATGTTAAAATAAATGATAGTAATCCAATTACATAATTAACGCGATGGAATAAACGTCCAAGGATGAAAATGCTCTTCAAGGTCTATCTGACTTTGAAACTTGAATCTCTCTGTTGACTTATAGCACAGTTTCGACTTGGCAGTTCTCTAAACACGATCAAGTTATGATTAATCTGTCTAGCAACACCGTGTAGACTTGTAATTATTACATTAATTAATCCATTTGATTAAATACTACGTTAGGAGGTTGAAAACATAGCGTAATCTCTAAGCAAAAGCATAAATTCTGTAAGTAGGTAAGTGTGTCTTGATAATTCTGTATACACGCCGAAACATTGTTTACAAACTCGTCTGAGAGAAGGCAACGGGACATTTATTTGGCAACCTCGGGAAACACTATTGTCTTATATTTAAGACTCAGCTTCCAGAGCCAGATTAATAATGTATGTCGTTTTTCATATACATAAATACCGCCACTATTCTTGAAACTTGCTAAGTTTGCAGACCACTTCTAACATGCATAAATAATGTATTCCAATTTTATTAATACGACTTCAAATCTAATTCTAATTTTATATCTAAATAAATTAAACACAAATTAAAATCAAAATTTAAACTAAGATAGTATAATCTAATCAGACCAACCTCAACAAGTTTGGTAACACTTTTGAATCTACATAATACTAAATTAATATCGGCTTTAACGAGAAATTAACCTTTAATGTCTTAACTAAATCCAAGAGACGATACCCGGCGGTGTAATAGACGAGATGTGTTAGCAGGCTACAACTGTTGTTTCACTTAACGTCTTAAGCCGTACAACAGATATTTGTTTGTTAAGTTTTGAATAACATACCTACTAAAGTACATATTATATCTACATAGGTACCTCTATAAAAAGTACATAATATACAGCGCGATGCCGAAAGGTCCGGTGAATTATAGGTGGGTTATTTGGTCATCAATACATACATATGATTATTTTATTATGAGACCAAATCTTATTGAAAAAATCCTAATTAAAGGAGAAATACGTAAATAATTTTTGATGTGAAACGTCTTTCACTTCGGTAGTAGGAGTCACTTGAAACATGTTGCCTTGGCGAGGGTTGTAACTCTGTAAATACGTATTGTGTGCAATTTGTTTATATATCGTTGAGTAGAGCAAAGTAACCACTACTCAGTTTCTTCTCGTGCCGTAAGATGGCGCCAGCGCCGCCTAAAATATCGCGCAGTTTGAGCTAAGCCGCATGCAACAAACAAATGTCACCTCGACGAGGGCTGTAACTCTGTAACTACGTGTCGTGTGCAATTCATTTCTTTATCGTTGACATCGTTTACAGATTATCGTAAAAAAAGTTGCCATTACTCAGATCCTCTTGACTCGTGCCACTAGATGGCGCCAGCGCCACGTCGCACATTGCGCTGGTTGAGCTAAAAATTTACGCGTGCTTATACACGTCTCACGTTAAATCAACGGCCGTGTAACCCGAAATAGCCCCACCCACTTTTTATGTGGACTTCGAGAATTGTGGTTATTAATTTAACCTAACAATATTGTAACCCTTAAGATGGGCTGTTGCGGAGCATCGAGCTTATCTAAAAATTACTCTTTCATACTGGTCCAGAATGAAGCGTTATTGCCCCTGTGCAGGCTTTACTATCCACAACATGCCTTGGCAACTCGCCCAAGCCTTGTTACTTTGTCGTGAACTAACAAGATCAGGGATTGTACACGCTATCAGATGGCAGCACCGAGTTGTGGAAATACGGTATTTTAGTAATTTATCTTTGACCACCGCGGTTGTGGTTAGCCCACGGTGGCTTATCCAGTGCTATAACCGTAAAGTGAGTTGGCTCTCGGAAAAGGTTATAGATATATCCCTCCCAAGGGACACTGACCTAGGGCAAGTATTTTACTTTTTAGGGTTCCGTACCCAAAGGGTAAGGCACCATATTACTAAGGCTCACTGTCCAATTGCTCAAATTGAATAAATATCAGAATAGAATATCTATCTCTAAGTTGTAAGCCGCACTAGGGCAGAGATGTTTATTTTAGGTTTCTTAATACTAGCAACAAAATGAAATAACTAGGGATTTACAAGTTCCGGCAAGTAATTTGTGTAACTAAATAGCAGTTAGGTGCAGAGATATAACAGTAGCAAATATAGCGAAGATGCTTATAGTAACTATGTCGCTGAGATAATTTTACTATTTTAACAAGATACAGGGTGTAACAGCTTCCTCATATACATTCATAAAATAGGGGTTCTACCCGTCAGTACAAATTAAAAAATATCAGCTGTTCTTTACTAAATTTACCACGTGCAGCATACAAATGTTTAGAACTCGGTGCCAAGATCAGAAAAACAGTTCATTTATGTACAAGTTTTATTCACGCTGAATAGATGTTCACTGGCACGATGAAAATTACATTATACAGAAGGAGTGAGCACTGACTAACTGAAATAACTTAATTAAACTAAAACGGCAGCATCTGCTTGAAAAATAACATTTTAAACCAATATATCAGAACCTATCAAATTACCAATGTTTCTTTTTGACTGTCAGGAAAAAACAATTTTTTAAATGTCTTTTTTCCTTCCCGGCTACACCACCATGTATAGCCTGCCAGCTACGCTTGGCGTTCGCAGGTTCGAACAATGTGGATCGACCCTGCGCGCGCCGGACTGCCGTCTTTGATTGTGGTGCACAGTCAACCCCACAAATGAATTGAAAGAGGATTATTTTTTCGCGATTTAGACATTTTCAAAATGGTTTGTGTTGATGAGTAAAACCCCCTTTTTTCGGATGTATGTGAAGAATATGTTACACCCACTGTACTTGTATTAAACAAATCTGGACACTTTATAGTGGCGGTAGCGGAACGGTAGAACGCCGGCTTCTCATTCGGGAGGTCATGGGTTCGAATCGCGGCATGCACTGACTTTGTTTTCTAAG
Organism: Yponomeuta evonymella; assembly: GCA_963969515.1. Lineage (NCBI taxonomy): Eukaryota > Metazoa > Arthropoda > Insecta > Lepidoptera > Yponomeutidae > Yponomeuta > Yponomeuta evonymella. Next base: position 6,564,756 of record OZ018366.1, on the reverse strand, counting down.
TTACGTACATTTGTGAAGTTATAGTAGCAATACCGCTCGCTAACTGTGAAGGAAAACATGGTGATGAAATCTCAGTATCAAAAAATTTCCAATCCGCGGTGGGCACGCGTGTTGATTAAGCCTGTGCTCTCTCTCTGTAAGAGAAGGCCTGTACCCTGGGGTGGAAAGTATATAGGCTACATTAAAAAAAATTGAGGTCCTAAATTGCAAACGCGCTAAACTGCCAGCTTACTTCAGCTAAACTGTCAGCTTACTTCATAGACGAGCTTACGAGTAAGCGTCAAGACCTAAATAAACGCACTATAGGGTCTAAGTAATAAATTCGACAATTTATACTCTCTCAAGACCTTGGTCTCGACTAAAGATATATTATGGTCAGAAGGCCTAAGCCACGCCATTCCCACAACTGACGAATTTATCGTTCTCAGGCACTAAAGTGTCTGGGTGGTCACTTTAGATATCAATATATCACTCGCTAGCGGTGAAGTAAAACATCATCAGGAAACCTTGACTTGTTCACATAGTTTACCGATGGAAATCTGCGGTGGTGATTAATTAATAATTAATTTATTGATCTGTGAGTCACAAGTACATAAAGAGGTAATAAATTTCAAAAGTTAAGATTACATGTGCTCTACCTAAATATGCATACAGATCATGTCCAATATACATAATAGATTGTAATTAAAACTACATACATACATAAACTCACAGAGTTTTATTTTTTAATACTTAACGTACATAAGCAGCCTATATACGTCCCACTGTAGGGCACAGGCCTTCTCTCATGGAGAGAGTATAGTGAATACTTAACACTTTCGTCCAAAGTAATAAAATAGTACATTGTACACCGAGGGGAGAAAACGAACGCTGCGCGTCGGGCTTAAACTCTCTCTGGAACAGAAATAGATCTTTCTCCCGAGTGATACATAGTGCTTTATACTACACCTACGAGGAAAATAATTATCAATTTAGTAAAAGACTAATTTTAACAAAACAAAACAAATTGCCGCGCTTGGTTTTTTCTTCTTTGTGCAGAAAAAGGCTGCCAGCCTTCTTCCATTGAAAATCAAGGACAAAAAATGACCCGCCTCTTTTTCCTAATTATTTGATATAAAACCTTTTTGAGATTTGACGTTGGTATTTTTTTATGTTCGCTGCTAAAAAACAAAAGAACGCTAGCAGGGGAGGAATGGATTTTTCCTGCTACGGAGGGCAAAAATGAAATTCCATTTAACTTTTCCCGCCGCACATTTATAAGGGAGAAATGACGAACTTTGTAACCCGTTTACGAACGAGCAATGAGCCACTTTATGAGTGGGTATAAATAAAATATGCATAAGAAGCAAAATTTCCAGAACGATAATAGTACATTACGATACTAGTGCGAAAAGTAGGAAATTCGCAACGAGTGGCGATAAATTAAAACACGACCGAAGGGAGTGTTTTATATCGACACGAGTTACGAATTACCTATTCGCACGTGTATCGTACAACGTTTTATAGTACATATGGTGCTACATTACCGCACTAGTGCGATAATGAGCACTTTACGTGCCTATGTCGAAACTTCAAAGGGCCATATGTACTATAAAACGTTGTACGATACACGTGCGAATAGGTAATTCGTAACTCGTGTCGATATAAAACACTCCCTTCGGTCGTGTTTTAATTTATCGCCACTCGTTGCGAATTTCCTACTTTTCGCACTAGTATCGTAATGTACTATTATAGTACACATGGCCCTTTGAAGTTTCGACATAGGCACGTAAAGTGCTCATTATCGCACTAGTGCTGTAATGTAGCACCATATGTACTATAAAGAAATATATATACGAGTATGCACACAAGAATACAAACAATAATTAACTGTCGAGCAAACCACCCCGAGACACACCTGAACCAAAGGTTTCCATAACGCTGGCAGCATTACCCCGCTGCACAGCGAGGGAGATCCGCTGCATCAAGTATGCCCCAGAGCGGTAGTCCATGCCACGGTTCCTCATGATTTATTTTTTATGCTTGTGTAAGATAATGATTTGTAATACGTATATGAGTATTTCACGCAGTGGTAGCGGAGCAATAGAACGCCAGCTTCTCATTCGTGAGGTCGGGGGTTGGAATCCCGGCATGTACCAATCTCACGATCTCCGGCATGGTAGTCAGACATGATACCGCTAAACCAACCAGGCAGTCAACTGTGTAAAGGTAATGTTTTTAGTTTATCTATATCTTTTTATAGATATTTGTTACAAAAGTGCCTTTCTATTCTTTCAATTATGTTGATAGTGATTTTTAGGACTCACGACGGAGGACATAGGATCAAAGACCTGGAAGTAGATATAATTAGGTAAATAGATTATAGGCAAAGATATACACCCAAACTGAGGCCATTTGTACAAATGTACGGCGCCCCCCGGTGGGCATCGGACCCACGACCTCTATCTTGGTAGTAAGCGCCTTAAGGGCTATTCCAATGAGGCAGTCGGTGGCGTTTTGAACCTCAAGCAGCCCCTGAATTTAATTTACAATTTTTCGCGAGTATAAAAACGTTCTTTTACCTGTTGCTATATTTTATCATCTTCTCTCAGAGCGCTGTTATTTAATAAAGCCCAGATAGATACGGGGCTAGAGGCTCTTAAATCAAAACGGTATGGCGTGTGTTACTAAACGATAAAAACTTGGTGAAAACAGTTGAGTTGAGTTACCTATTTTAATGGATGTACCTACATTCTATTATAAGATGAACAGATGGGTTAGTATTTCTAATCCTATCATCATCATCATAGCCATTTGACGCCCACTGCAGGACATAGGCCTCCTTCGTGGTTTTCATAACCATGAGGGGTTTTACCATAATCGCCACGCTTGGCAGGCGTGTTGGCGATCGCAGTATGCGGTTAGAATCTCAGGAAGACTCTGCTCCCCGTCTCCTGGTAATTGATTTCCTCAGTCGCCTTCTACGACATCCACGGAAGGAAATCTAATCCTATGTTTCTATCAAATACGGCCTTTTTCGCAATGACAAGTATATATTTAAGATTTGAGAATCAAGACTGTTTCATCGGTCTAGCGGTTACACAGTTAGTTACCAAAGCAGAGATCGTAGCTTCAAATCCCGCTGGGACACGACGAACTTTATGTGCAAATGTTTGTGACGTCCTTGTCTAGTTACCACACCCTAGTTTGGGGATGATAGTATTTTTCTGGGAGAAGCCCTGTGACCTGGGTGAAATTCAGGGCTACCTCTGACTGATTAATTATTAATATCCTTAGACATTGTCTTCATAAAGTGGGTAGGATTAAAATTGAAACTATTTTTTCATTTAAGAAGGCAGCTCAAATTTGTAACGTAGCATACACTCACGCCTATATCCCGGAGGGGTAGGCAGAGACCAGAGTCTGCCACTTGCCACGACCCTGACAGAACTCTTTCGCTTCATCAACATTCGTTTGTCGTTGCATGAACGCACGGCCGTTTCGATTTCTACCACTTAACTTTTTGAATTAACCTTTCAAATATTGACGCCCACAAGCGCTGAAAACTTTCGAGTCAGCCTTATCTAAGTGTAATAAAGCAGACACATCATAATTTCCCCATTTGCTCCTATCCAAAGGATACATTGCCAAGTTAAGGGTAAAATAGGTTACCGCAACTACGACTTTGAAGGACAAAGGCTTTGGAAACTTCGGGCCACATTTACTTACACTCTGTTAAGTAAAGTAATGAGTCGAGAGCATTTATATATATATATATATATTTTATGCAGCCTATATACGTCCCACTGCAGGGCGCTGGCACTCTCAGAGAGAGAGAGAGAGAGAGAGAGAGAGAGAGAGAGAGAGAGAGAGAGTACGGGCTCAATCAACGTGAATTGGCAATTTCAAGCACCGAGATATGTGAACACCTCAGAAAGGTTCCCTCACGATGTTTTCCTGCACGGTTAGCGAGTGGTAATTCTAGTTGTTCTACTTGGACTGAAGATTTCCGCACTTAGCCTCATAGTTGGGCCATTGTACGTAGCAAGTGCTGGGGTATACAAATACCTCAAACACTAAGGCTTCCTCACGATGTTTTACTTCACCGTTAGCGAGTTAAACTATAACTTCACACATGTACGTAACTTAGAAAACAAAGTCATTGGCACATGCCGGGATTCGAACCCACGACCTCCCGAATGAGAAGCCGGCATTCTACCTCTCCGCTACCACGGTTCTCTAGCGAGTGGTATTGCTACTATAACCTCACAAATGTACGGAGCTTAGAAAACGAAGTCATTGCTACATGCCAGGATTCTAACCCTTGACCTCCCGAATGACAAGCCGGCGTTCTACCGCTTCGCTACCACCGCCCACACTATACCACACTATATTACATTAGACAAAATTCACGCCGTTATCCCGGAGAGGTAGATAGAGACCATAGTTTGCCGCGACCCTGACAAACCATTTTCGCTTCATCAACGTCTTCGCTTCTTCGTCAGAATACAAATAGTAATAAATGTGTTGCTCTCTATTACGTGCACCAAATACTGAGCGATTCCAATCGTGTAACTGTCAAATTAGTATAGAAATTGACAGTTAGATGATTGGAATTGCCCAGTATTTGGTGCGCGTAATTAGGTCCCGGATCAGAACATAACGTAAATGGGTTAAATGTTGAGTTATTTTTATCACGTACGCGCGGTAAACGTTTTTATCTCCTTATCATGTATCTTGTTTTAAGTAGTGGAACGCAGGAAAGTGACGATAGTGGATAGGAAAATAAAAACGTTTGGCACGGTAACGTACACCGAGGGCTGGTAGCATCTTATATATTTTCAGCTATGTGTCTTTTGAGTGTTTTTTTATGTAGCCTCGATTATGTGCCAAACCCTTCCCTTTAGATCTCCACTCTTTCGGTCAGCCACGTTTGCTATATGCGTCGCATAGAACCAAGTCAGTGAAATTTTAATACATAACACCGGTTTACCCACGTACTTTAGTAGTAACGCACATATGTAAATGCCTTAAAACTGCAAACAGTAAGGTCCAAGTTTCCATAACCTCCTTACAAAGCCACTCTCGAGGCACTCGCAACTGTTCAGTTCAGACTGATGTATTTACCTAACGCGTGAACTATTTCAGCTTGGCAACAATTATTGTACAAAACTACTGCGCTCTATTTATGTTCTGTGTGGTGAGATTCGAAGTTGCTCGAGCGTGTTTTAGACTGATATTGAGGGTAAAATAACTTTAAAATAGTTGAGCGAGCACGATTTTGGGTGGGGTTGAAATTAGGTAGGTAGGTGTTAAAATTTTGTTTACACTAAAAATAATGTTATAAAATGAGGTCATAAAATGGTTATAAATGACGGGCAAAGTGGAAGAAAGACCTCAAGATGACCTCATCCAAGTGGCAGGAAGCCGCTTCCAACCGGGCTTTTTGGAAATCCATGGAGGAGGCCTATGTCCAGCAGTGGACTTCTTGTGGCTGAATGATGATGATTATGATGATGATGAAAGTAGAAGGAAAAAGACCTCGAGGCAGACCACCCGCTACATGGAATGACGGGAGGAAACAACACTTAAGATTCATCAGGCGGTCCACAAAGCGAACGACAGATCCAGATGGAGAGCACATACATCCCCGTCACAGCGGCCATGATCCTCAGCATTGAGGTATCAACCGTTTGGATTGGATGTAAGAAGCCACAGACGTGAACCTGGGGGTGCTTGGCCCCCACTTCGCGTGCCCATCACAAGTGCCCCGCACCTGTGCAGTCGCTATCTTCAATCCGCGCTCGACAGTTATCGTAGTCGGATGTCCTAAAAAATTGGCAAAATTTATTACTGCGTGGTCATGAATTTTAAAAATACGAAGAAGGTTTCTGTTGGTACCTAGATAGATAGAATATTCTTTATTTATTTATTTATTTAGGACAACCAACAGGCAATACAACAACACATTCACAAAAAGAAAAAAAAAACACGTAACATGGTAATTGCTCACCCACTTATAGGATGTCTTAGCATGCATGCATTTATTGTCCTAGATCCTTCCATTTTCCGCCATATATCCTTACACGGCCGTTGGTTTTAACGTGAAACGTCGAAAAGCGTTAATTTTTACCTCAAACTGCGCAATGTATTACACGGCACTGGCGCCATCTAGTGGCATGAGTCAAGAGGATCTAAGTAATGCTCAGATTTACTTTATTCCAAGATATATAAATTAATTCACATGACACGTAGTTACAGAGTTACAGCGCTCGCCGAGGCGACTTGTTATCATTGCATGCGGTTTTAGCAAGTGACTCCCGACTACCGAACTGAAAGATTTCATGTCGAAAGTCTTGGTTTCCATACAAATCGCGTTGCTTGCAATGTCTAGCTAGATTCAAGTCTATGCCAGGAGACTTACAGCCCGCGTCGAGGCGACATGTTATCTTTGCACGTGGTTGTAGCAAGTGACTCCCAACTACCGAACTGAAAGACTTTTCATGACAAAAGTCTTGGTTTCCATACAAATCGCGTTGCTTGCGATGTCTCGCCAGATTGAAGTCTATGCCAGAAGCCTTACAGCTAACAAATGGTCGGCAACGAATCATCGCGGACGTAAAACTGTCGCACAAAAAAGGGTGCGGCGAAGCAAAAACAACCGCGGATAACACACAAATATTTCCCTTTACGGGCCCAATAATTTACTAAGGCACAAAAGAAATCGCTAGAGGGTACCCTTTCCTCAAACGGGAATAGTTTGCGGCTACTCCCTAGCAGTACGTGACGTTTTAACAAATGTATGATGTTGGTTGGGCTTGCGACTTGTTCCAACAAAATGCTATTCGAATACGATTTTAGTAATTATAACAACTTCCACACAACACAATCACTTCTTCACGTTCCCAACTAGGATACCATGTGTTATGGTGACTAGGCAAATACTTATAAACATGCAAATGCACCCATACTGAGGGTATTTGTACAAATGTATGGAAGTCCCCGTGGGAATCAAACCCACGAGCTACGGCATGGTAATCAGACGTGATACCGCTAGACCAACGAGGCAATCCAAAGTGAACCTAGTTATAATCTCAATATTTATGATGTGATATGGCAATGCCTAAAGTATTGAATTGAATTGAATTAAATTGCATTGAATCGAATTCAAGAAATACGTAGTGACAAACCTGTTTATATATGCCTCGCTGCACGACAAAGCAAAAGACGTTTTAATTCTTTCTACTTGCTTTCTCTAGTGACAAAAAAATAGCAGTTAGTCGATAACTCTATCAGAAAGTTTATCACTTGGCGGTTTGCTGCAGGGCCTGAAATAAACCCATTTTGTAATAAATAAAATAAATGCTCAAATTTTTACGATTTATCAAGTTTTTTAAAACCTAAGTGGTTGCTACTGAAATCATACCATGAAAAATGTATAAAAAACAATGAGTCACGTAAGTTAATCTTACAATTTTCCATGTTTCACTAAGGAAAATAATTTCAATTAAGATGAAAGAACTTCCTTCACTTCCTTTAATTCTTTACGCATAAAAGTTGACAAAAAAATGTTTATATAATAAAAAAAATTAATACCGTCTAAATGATCGATTGAGGGCCTCATAGGAATGCTAAAGGTCGCCCAACGAGCAATGGAAAGATCTATGTTAGGAGTTTCACTGCGTGATTGAATCAGGAATATGGACATCCGCAGAAGAGCCCGAGTTACTGTTATAGCTCAAAGAATTGCTCAGATGTAACCTCACTGCTTGTTATATACTAAAACTGGACCGTGTTACGCAGAAACATTACAACCCACAGTACGTTACTTTAAAAAGAAACGCTTTTTATGTATAAAATTGTTGTAACCCATGTTTTTGTTCAGACTTTTTAGATTAGATTAATACTGTTTATTGAGCACCATACATCATAAATGTTGACTTTTTAAATAATATACCATTTACAAATATAAAAAGACTGTAAAAAAGATGATATGCAAGATGATAAACAATGTTATGCAAAAAAAAAAAAACTTTTTTCTCAAAAGTTACCTCTTGTGAGTTGGAATGTTTCTACGTAATACGGTCTAACATTTACGAGTTCTGAGGAGTGCCGCGTATTACTAGGAATAGAGAGTTACGGGACTCATCCTGTTTGTAAGAATCACCTTGAATCGTTGCCCTTGTAGCACTCAAATGAGTTCCTTTGCGTAAACAACCGATTTGGAACGGATTTATTGAGGAAACTGCGCATTTTTATACAGGGCGTAGCTAACCTAGTCTATTCATCCATACTTGTCCAATTTAGTAAACAAGATTCTACCCGCAAAGTATGACTTTTTAGTCGAAAACTGCCATATTCCCATAAATGAAGTAACCTGGGACACCATGGATAACACACTGCTATGTTTATAAACATCTAGTTTCGGCATAAAATGTCAATTTTGAGGTTAGAATATTGTTTACTAATTGGACAAGTAAGGATGAACAGACTGTAACCTCTGTATTTTATCTACCCAAAAATGATTCCCCTTTTCGGATAGTCATGGAGTTGTTTTTCGTAATCTTTAAATATAGAGGCTAAAAATTCCACCCATGCCGGGACTTGAACCCGCGACCTCTGGCCGAAGCAATTTACATCACTTGCAGCCCCGAGTAACCCACTTTGCAGTTAGGTTTTTACATCGGAATGATATCGCTGTACCTACATGATTATATATATATATATTTTAAATTGTCTTCAGCACGGGAACATAATTTCGTAATCTTATCAATAAATTTAAAAAAGTACCTAACATGGATATTATCTAAATGGTTATTTCAATGAGACAATTTGAAGGGTAGATTTTTTTATTGCAAAAAAGTATTACAACTTCACAAATGCACGAAACTTACAAAACATAGTAATTAGTACCTGCCGGGATTTAAGCCCGCGACCTGCCGAACGTAGGGCGTTCTACCGCCCACTCACCACTCTATGCTACCACTCACCAACGGTAAAGGAAAACATCATCAGGAAACCTGAGTGTCTGATCACATACAGCAGTGCTTAAAAATGCCAATACGTGGTGGGCACGCGGGGTAATTAAGCCCGTACTCTCTCTCTCTCTCTCTCTGCGAGAAGGCGTGTGCCCTGCAGTGAGACGCATACAGACTACAAAAAAACACTACTAACTTTCCGATACAGAGAGTCCGACATGAAAAGATTGATCCGCGGTTATGGCTACAGTGAACAGCACATTAACCTTTACATTTAATTTGTAAAGTGCACAAGCTGTCAAATATACAGTTGGCATAACTTTTATATACTTGCCCCCTACTCAGACACATTACGGGTGACTTTCGAAGAAAATTTGAAAGGTGTCCTGCTACCAAGTGTACAAATGAATACACTGTACTGTACACCCGTTAAATTAATGAGAGTTCCCAAAGTGATTCATCTTGCGATCCATGGAAGTGATAATACAACAAACAACGTCCTTGGGAAACCAGTCAAGTGTGAATAGGACTCGAACACTAATGGTTCCGTACCTCACAGTGAGCGTGATTATGGCGGGACCACGGCTGGGATTTTAAAATTGTCTACGAGTATCTCATTATTTTATATCTTATTCCTACTTGTTCCTACCAACAATAAGAAATTTCTACCTCTTGTCTCTTACCTAGAATTTAATAAAATGTGTGTTCCCGCCGTTATCACATGGAAATGGCGGGAGCATATGAAACTACTGAAGTTTATTAAAATCAAAGCTTTGTAGATTTTTATACCTCTTTTTACTTCCCTAATATCACCGTCTTTTAGTTTTACACAGGACTAATGATACTTATCCAAGGACTTTGAAAGTAGGGGGACCACCAACAATTATTTTATTTTATTTTGTTTATTAGGCATGTAAAACAGGTAACAATCTTAAAATAACAATATTGGAGCATACTAGTTTTAAGCTAGATTGACACCCAAAGTATACACGCACATTAAAATACATAGAAAAACGAATTAAGGTGGTCCTCATATTTAAGAGTAATGAGCATTATATAAAAAACTAAAGAGGACATTACCACCAACTTGAAACTACAAAACAGCCTTTTAAATAGGTACTTATTAAATTTTTTAACTAAAACTTTATCATTAGCCCAATTCTAATTCCAATTCCAATTATTGTAGGGAGCATCTTGTAGATTCCACTTCCATAACTTTAAAGCAACACAATCACTGGTCCTGTGCTATGGTGACTAGGCAAAGACATCACAATGTGAAAGCAAAAGTGAAAATATTTTCGAAATGAAACTCGAACTTTCGTCAGCACTACACATTATTAACTTCATCATCATCATCATCATCATCAGCCATTTGACGTCCACTGCAGGACACAGGCCCCCCACATGGTTTCCTAACCATGAAGGGGTTTTGTCATAATCGCCACGCTTGGAAGGCGGGTTGGCAAATTAACTTTTACTTAATATCGGATAAACTCTTCCGACAAAAAAACAAGGAAGTTTATCCAGTATTAAGTTAATAATGAAAATATTTTATTTACCAAATATTTTAAAATCGATGCTTGCAAGGTACGGAACGATAAATATACATTATTTTTGTGGTGAAAAGTTTTACTAAGGCAATTTGAACCAGGCAATCACTGATTTAATTTATTTTTATTTGCTTTTTTACTTTAAAATATTAATATTATCGAATTACATACATGTGACTCTATGTGTATAATTCCATATGTACAATCCCGTATATAACTCCATTTTTAGGGTTCCGTACTCAAAGGGTAAGGTTACTAGGACTCCGCTGCCCGTCCATTCGTCCGTCCGTCTGTCAACAGGCTGTATTTCATGAACCGTGATAGTAATACAATTGAAATTTTCACAGATAATGTATTTCTGTTGCCGCTATAACAAAAAATACTGAAAACAGGATAAATATTTAAGGGGGGCTCCTATACAACCAACGTGATTTTTTTGCCGTTTTCTGCTCGATATTAATAACCGCAACACGTAGACGCTTGAAATATTCAAATGCTGTGTAGATAATGGTACGGAATCCTTCGTGCGCGAGTCCGACTCGCACTTGGCTGTTTTTTTATCTACAGATATTTACGTACTTGCCATGATAATGATACATTAAGAGTTTCGAGTGCGGAACCCTAAACCGAACTCGACGGAACAAAATATTTTTCCCTTGTTTGTCCCGCGTATAAAAGTCGATGCTAAATGTCTTTGTTTATTCTTTTTATTTGTCACTCGGTTATCCATGATAAATCCGAGTTTTCCTTTAGTTTTCTCGTTTGAGGTCCCTTATTGGAGTCGTTTTCTTTTCTTTGGGTATTAAATATTATTCACAATATTCACAGGCAAATTGGACGGTATAGCTTAGCAAAAACAATCACCCAACCTAGTATTTCTTATACCATTACAAATCAAAACCTGCCACTCCTCCCACTAATTTTGACATTAAAATATAATGTGGTCAATATGAATGAAAAATATGTATATAAAAAAATACGTTCTGCTTATATTTCATGCTGATAACTCGATAATATATCGATAATTTGACCGTTTTCATTAGAAACTTGGGTTTTGCAATGTACGTAATGAGATGATTAAATTTATAAAGCGTCCAGTGGTACCGTCACTCACACTAGATGGGTGAAGGGACCACTCGGACGCTGAAGTGCCTGGGACATTATTTTTTAGATGAAGTAGGCTTGCACAGCACCTATACCATTTTGACAGCTTAATTGGCCTAGTCCACAGGAAAGACAAGTCAATACGTGCGGAGCCAACCAAGCTGCGGGTTTCGGCACGACCGCTTACATTAGTTATATTGTGTGGTACTAACGTAGTTATAAGACTTACTAACACAAAATATGAATATTATTATTAATTGTTATTATTTATTATTAATTAATTTCAAATGTTAATGTAAATATGGACTCATTGTCTGAAATAAATTATTTGAATTGAATTAAATTAGTTATCGATATATTGAGGAAATGGTTTTAATGTTCTGCGTTATTTGAATAACTCGTTGTATATCAGTGATACAGTGACTTTACTTGTTATCGATTGCTACCACCATCCGTTCACGCCACAATGGTTGCTATTTCACATAGAATTTGGGAATTTTGCTGCGAATACGGCCCATTACCTCTCCCCTCGCAAGTCCTTTGTTTAAGTTGTTTCCTCTCTGACGGGGATGAATAAAGTCTGAGAACAAACGTTGGCGTATACCACTCGAGCTTGTAGGCAAAAAAAGACAGAAAGCCTAATGTTTTTCATTCAAAAAGAGTAGAAATTAAAGGGTAAGGATTTGGTAACACTTTTCAGATGTGTGTTAAATATAATTTGTATCGGTCTGGAAACTCATCGCTTTCCGCACCTCAACTGTAGCGCGCTTGGGCACGCTGATCTGCGTCAGTTCTTATTAGGCGATTTAAGGCACCTGAAGATTTATTCAAAGTCCACTGGGCGAATTCTTCAATGATTGAATGTAAAGCACGGAAAAACACGTAGAGCGCAAGTCTTCTCACGTTTGAATTTACACAAGTCACAGTGTGCCGCGTCGCCGGTAGGGGCGCGACGATCGCCCGGAAGGCAGCATTACAAGTATTCAGTTTAGGTTGCGGATCACTATCAGGCTGAAGTTAGCTTTTGTCGCGTAAAATACGCGAATCATACCAAGTGTGAATTTAAAATTCGTATTATAGTACGAAGCATTGTGTCTGTTATTTTTATACCGACACCCATTACACTATAACAATGAAAGGATGTATTGTGATTAAATCCGTGTGGCGCCGGATTAAGAATAGCGTCACTCCATTTCCTTCCGTGGATGTCGTAGAAGGCAAGGAAATCAATTGTCAGGAGACGGGCAGCAGCGTCCTCCTGAGATTCCAACCGCATACTGCAATCGCCAACCCGCCTGCCAAGCGTGGCGATTAAGGCAAAACACCTCATGGTCATGAAAAACACGAAGGAGGCCTGGGCATCAAAAGGCTGATGATGATGATGATGATTGTGATTAAATAAAGTGGTCAGAATTTACGGTAAGATAATAAGTAAAGTTTCACTTCCGGTTTCTGGTCTTTTGAGACAAAATGCAGCTGAAGAAGATGCTATTTAGTTGATAATTTTAAAGGATGCTTAATCGCTTTATTTTAAGCAGTTTGTAAACCCATCCTATGCTTCAGACTCAGAAAGCACCATCGATGCTGTTTGTTGTGATTGTTACCAAGAGCTTGCCGATAAACTGCGTTTGCAGTTTGACAAAATGATGGAATTGTGGTTTTTCATATTTTATTATGAATAAACATAAATATATAAAACGAGGAGAGTTCTGTAACTTTATATTCCTTGCCACTTGGGATGTATTGTACGGGCTGTTTGTTGGTCGAGAATAGCTTTGCTTAGTGACCGTTTGGCCTGGAAGTTGGTGCCAAATGGGCCAACTTTGATAAATACTTTGTCAAACTTGGTTAAAAGTAGGCTGATCATGCCTAATAGGGATTTGTTAATACAGACGTGTGTAGATTATAAAAACCTCACTGACATCATCACAACATAATCGCTATTATGGGTCCAATATCATATTAGCACGTTTTAATAAATTTTCTTGTCTTCAAATACCCAAAGCTATTTACACAAATAAAAAGGCAAACAATTTCCATCAAAACCGCAACCTTCCCAAGATTTTTTACAACAACGCGAAATTTGCAAGTTATTGTATTATAAAAAGTCAGAAGTTCCTGGATAATAGGTAGAGGCATTAAAAATATATTAAAAAAAAAATATAAAAAAATTATGTATGTAAATTTATCAAAAGTTATGTTTCACGCTATATATTTTTTGGTAGTGTGCTCTCCAATTTAAATAACTTAATAAGTAATACGTAAATCAAACTAGCTAGGTATATGTAAATTAAACTGGGAAGAATATTAATACATAAATTCCACAAAAGCCTATCAATTAAATTGGTAACCAGGCAAGGTTATCACAAATATGGAATACACCCACACTGAGGGTACTCAAATATCGGGTTAGACCACAATTCCTTTAATGGTCATCCCTGTCGAACAAAATAAGTCGCGTTCAATTTCTGTCAGGGACAATCACGCGCGAGCGAAAACAGAGACGTTGATATAAATAAAGGAAAAGAGATGAAATCCCGAATAATGAGACGTCACTCCGATAAAAATACAATAATTTGACACCTCTCCTCACATAGTGAGCATCTGAAATATTCAGCTGCGATGTTATTGACAAACCTTCAGTTGCTCCCGCTAGATCTTGCATTTTCATTCCATTCGGCACAAAAAAAAAATCGTGACTATTGTCGTGAACATTTATAAAACAACCTGCATTTTTTTATGCAGTAACTATTGAGTATACTTGATAATTGAAGTTGAAATTTAATTAGATACAATAATTGATATAAATTACAGTACTGCAAAGTAAATGTTGTTTGTTCTTCTTACTACTTCATAAAATTTTAAATATATAGACTATTTGTAATTTTTTCAACTGGTTGTGCAATAAAGTGTTTCTCTATCTACCAATCTATCTAAATACGTTAAATTCGTAAGAATATCCTGTATATAAAACCAATATAAAAAGATGTCTAGCCTAATAAAAACTATCTAAAACTTCCTGAATAGAAGCAACCACCATAGTACTTATGCTTAGAGATGACGACGATTAAAAGATGACGCTGACTTAGAAATAGGATCATAATAGAAGAACCAATAAACTTTACAATCTTTCACGGATTAGGACGAGACTAGCACTTGAGATAGGTCATCTATAAAGCGTGCAAATTGGATTCTGGATCGGATCGAATTGCAGCATTGAATTTTAAACGTACTCTGAGCAGCTAGTGTGATTAAAAACATGTTATATTAGAGATTTGGATCATCGACTGAAAACTCGTATTATAACATTAATGAAATCCAAGTAAAATTTGTTCCGGCGATCCGGGAACAGTTTTCTATTGACTTAAAATAACTGGAGGTTCTATTCGATAGTAGTTGTACATTAATGGAACCTAAATGTAAGCTAAGCACTTTCTTTCAGTCTTGCGACTGGCCTGATTTTTTTTGCTAACAATGCGATAGTTGGGAAATTTTTGCCTTGCACTTAAATCGGACTATGGTACCATGGTATCTAATATTACGCTATAGTTTGAAAACAAAAAATTACGTTTAATTAGTATTTCGGGTCACAAAGCCAAATACCAAATTCCTAAAGGAATGAAAATAATTTATATTTCTCACTTAAATGTGACTGTTAATATGACACAGATAATAATACATACCCCTCTTTTTATGATCAATAAGAATATTTTACTATTGTTTTGATCACATATTAATTGTTCCTAGAAAAAACAGATTTTTTTTTGACCAATTACATATTCTTTATTCATAACACAATAAAAAGAAACCAAATGGAAATAAAAAAACTGGAATTAACTAATATATACATAAATGACATAAATTCTATATTTACAAATAAAACACCTGCCCCAGGTCACTGTCCCGCGGTAATGAGCCCAGAACGCTGGCGACGTTACCTCTTTGGAGGGCCAGGC
Source organism: Yponomeuta evonymella (assembly GCA_963969515.1). Classification (NCBI taxonomy): domain Eukaryota; kingdom Metazoa; phylum Arthropoda; class Insecta; order Lepidoptera; family Yponomeutidae; genus Yponomeuta; species Yponomeuta evonymella. Next base: position 6,549,189 of record OZ018366.1, on the reverse strand, counting down.
TTATCCTCTGGCCGAGGTACGCGCCAGCCCTCTGGTCTCTCGATGCGTCGATAAGGCGCGCCGCTAGGTCTTTAAACAGCAGGCTTTAATATTTATAAAACAACCTGCATTTTTTTAATGTAGCCTATATTTTACTGTGATGCAACTCCACCAAAAATGCCTAAAATGCCCTTGGTATCCAGTACAACAACACCTTCAAGGGGATGCTGGGGCTGCCGCCGCTTTGTAGGATAACGGGGATGTTCGCCGCTTCGAGTATAGATCGCTTCCATGCAGTTGTGCGTAAGCGAGTGGCTTCCCTGATTTCTAGACTGCGCGGCAGTGCCAGTACTCTTCTCGAGGTGATTGGGGACAAGGTGGATAATCCAATTCTTAAGCATTAATGTCTACCCTAACAAGTATGACTAATTATAGGTTTCCGTATGGCGCCGCAATAAGAATAGCGTCACTCCATTTCCTTCCGTGGATGTCGTAGAAGGCGACTAAGGAAGTACTTTACGAGTAGACGGGCAGCAGCGTCTTCCTGAGATTCCAACCGCATACTGCGATCGCCCACCCGTCTGCCAATCGTGGCAAATATGGCAAAACCTTAGAAAACAAAGCCAAAATACGACTTTGTTTTCCAAGTTATATACATGTGTGAAGTTATAGTAGCAATACCACTCGCTAACTGTGAAGGAAAACATCATGAGGAAACCTGAGTGTCTGAGCTATTCACATACCTCAGTGCTTGAAATCGCCAATCCGCGGTGGGCACGCGTGGTGATTGAGCTCATACTCTCTCTCTCTGAGTGTAGGCCTGTGCCCTACAGTGGGACGTATATAGGCTGTCTTTTGCCCACGACTTCGTCCGCATGGCATGAGTAATTTCCGGGATGAAAGGTATTCTATATCCTTTCCCGGGAGTCAAACTATCCCTACCAAATTTCATCTAAATCCGTTCAGGCGTTATTGCGTGATTGAATAACAAACATTCAGATTGTTAGTATGCAAGAAATCGAGGGTTAGGCTCGGCTAAGTGACTAACTTCCATCAGTTTTACTGACGACACCAACAGACTTCAACAAGAATGCCCTCAGCCGCTAACAACAATAATAACGGTCTTTCAGTCTGTTTTCTCAGTCGATCACTGACAAAGCAGCCTTTAATCAGTGTTCTCAAATTAATATTGACACAAGGATTAGGGTAGCTGAGATTTCCCCCTTGACTTAAGCCTTTGAGGATACAGCAATTAAATTATTACGTCTCACGGGGAGGAGTCAAATTGGTTGTTGGGCTTTATTGCTGATGTAGTGTATTTAAGATGATTTGAGGAAAGATGGTCAGAGTGGAGTTTTTTTTCCCGCTGCCTTTTTCTCCACTACAAATACGGCCGGAAGGCAGCGGCTAACATAGTAACATAGTACATTGACATTCAGCAAACAGAATGTAAATTCTTTACGTTGAAATAAATTATTGATTCTGATTCTATCTTTATGAGTAAACATTTATTAAAGATCATGTAACATAAGCAAAAAATATTACATAAAGTCACGCCTTCCTGTCTGAGAAGGAACTATTTGATCAGTGAACCTTATTCATTGCTTTTGACTGTAGATTGTATCCTAATAAAGCATATTACCTCTGCTTGTACTGGAGTCTCTTTGAAGCGAAATTAATACCATGAATACGGCTAAATCTAATGGTGTGTTTACCAACTTAGCATATAAGGTGATGTCCTACATAATAAAATTTATACAGTATATTTGCAAACAGTATGTTACACACAATATTCTAGTCGTGTTTTTACACTTTTTTTACCCCTTAGTGGAGAAACTTCATTGATAGACGACAAACTGATTGATAGATTTTGCCATGATCACGATCAACCATATATGTAAAATTAAGAAGAGGCAAGGGCTGCGACATAAAAGAGTAAACTTCATAAAAATAATTAAATAAATAACTTCCACACAAAACAATCACTTGAGCTGGTCCCAAACTAGGATACCCTGTGCTACGATAACAAGGCAAGTATATCAGTTCTCCGAGCTATGTACCCCGTCCATTATTACCACTACAACTGAGCAATTCCTTGAGTTCTTCTGTGGATCTCCTCATTTCTGAATCGATGGCTTTTATCTATCGGTGAGGAATGTTTAGGAGTTAACAAAATGTATTAAGTTAACTCATTTTCTCTATTTAAGTATTTTTTGTTAATTCTGTTTTTCCTCCTTTATAAAATAAAATAAATAACGCAGTAAAACTCCTAACATAGCACGAAGTACTTATATAATGGTAATTATCGTGTAAAATATCGCAGCCATCAGTGAGGTGGATCAAACTGGCTATTGTACTGCGATTCATTAAATTTCTGTTAATGTAATCTTGGTGTACAATAAAGAATATTCTATCTATCTATATGTTCAGTTAAAGGTTTATGGCTCAATAAAACGTGTTGATACCGATATAGGAGATTTTATTAGAGGAGTAAATAAGAGGGACGTAGTCTTGACTGATATAGTTCCGCTCGTAGATACAAATTGGTTTACACAAAAAAGTCTGCGCAAACGTAATAATATTATGATTTGGAGACAGACACGTGGCTGAGTTCAAAACGAAAAAGCCAAATTTTATGAACAGTTCTGTGATTAACACCCAGAGGAGTTGTTTCATATAACATTCCATGACATAAACTCACGTTTGTGTCCAAGAGGGGTAGGCAGAGACCACAGTTTTGGCACTTACCACGATCCTGACACATCTCATTCGCTTCATCAACATTTTATAATATTTCAAACTATATTACATTCACACCTTCAGTCTGTCGTTGTTATAGACTTTAGAAAAAGCTCGAAACGTTGAATTAATATTAATATCAAGTGCGTAATCCGTGTAAAGTCTTTCGTTAATATTTTATTGAATAATTCTTTACGCAGATTTATTTGTATGTCGAATATAAGTTTGAATAACAGTTTAATTTCATTCAGCTTTGCACCTGGTGTCTGGGTGGGTCAAACATTTTTTTTTAAATACTATTAAAGTCATATAAGTGGTGGTAGCGGAGCCGTAGAACGCTGGCTTCTCATTCGGGAGATCGTGGGTTCAGATCACAGCATGTATCAGTTACGTACATTTGTGAAGTTATGGTAGCAATACCACTCGCTAACGGTGAAGGAAACCGGAGTGTCTGAGGTGTTGAGCGCTTTGAGAATGCCAATCCGCGGTGGCCAATTCAATTCAATTCAATTCAAATATTTTTATTCATTGTAAAAACAGAATGTTTACTTAATGAACGTCAAAGTTGTTAGTTTCACAATTAATGGATTATGTGGAGAAGAAGCTAACAAAGAAACTCCACATTTATTCTTTTCAAAACACGTTTTAACTTAATTAACAGAGTTTTCAACTTAAAATATTAGTCATGAATGTGTTGAACACTAGTCACAATCGTCCTTTAAATAATATTAATCTACTGTTTAATGCCAAACATCTTTGTCTTCTAAATAATCCTTGATGTTATAGTAAGCCTTTTTGCACAGAATGTGCTTAACACATTTTTTAAATCGCGTTGGAGGTAACTCTAATATATCTTGAGGAATTTTGTTGTAGAACCTTATACAGTGCCCCATAAAGGATGTGTTAACTTTTAGCCACGCGTAGTGATTAAGCCCATGCTCTCTCTGTTCGAGAAGGCCTAGCTGTTTCCTACAGTAGGACGTATACAGGCTGCATTATTATATACTAGTTGTGCCTGCGACTTCGTTCGCGTTGGATAAGAATATGAAGTCCATTAAATTTTTCGCGATTGTACATTTACTAATTATATTATTCTACCTCACCATGCCGTCTCCCGTCGGCGTATCGTTTGCTCAGACTCACTCCAGGCGGAATAGAATACTCAATGTAAAACAGTGATTTGTCTTTAAGTCTATTTACAAAATATTGACGATCGCAGCATAGGGCGCCTATCAGCTCTCTAAGACAAATTCCTTGTAGCGGCTGAATGAGGTAGTCGAAATCAGAAAGATATGGGGTTTATTAAACTAGTGTTAGTTTAATAAACCTCATATCTTTCCGATTCTGACACTATGGACTTGGTCCGAATTAAAAATATTCAACTGAATTAAAAATTCAAACGATATATATCATTTTTCACATACTTTTCACGTGATGTAAATTGCTTCGGCCAAATTTCGCTGCCTGTACGTAATACAGAGAAGTTTGTAAAGAGGCTCGAAATTTCGCCGATGCCTGCACTTGCCCATCAGCTCAGTTGGGAGAGCGCTGGTACGGTAAGCCAGAGGACGCGAGTTTAAGTACCGGCATGGGTGGAATTTTTAGCCTCTAAATAGGTTTTTAATATTGTCCTCAGCACGGGTTAGTGCAACAAAAAGAATATAGTAATAAGTCATGTTCATCGATTGATTAAATCTTTTCTACTTTGCACATAACTACGCATCACACTGTGTCGATTACTCACACATACACTGTAAAGACAGTAAGCGATGCGCAAACGATTTGTGACTGTTCACTTTATCGCCAAAACGATCTGTGCGGACTATATAGACAGATTTTACTGTCGAAGTCAAGAAATTGGTAAATAGGGACATAATTTTTTTTTTGTTACCGAAATTAATGAATGACCTAGAATGAGCGTACGACTTGATAGGCATTATTTATTTTAACGATTTCTATCAACGTTTTGTTCACATTGTAGACAAAAGCTGAATAAGACATAATATTCCCAAATATCATGAAAAATGTAAAATCACCTAATCGATAGAAAAGTTTGTTCACTTTTCTTTAGGGGAATATTTTTTTTAAACCGAGATATTGGTTACTGTTCGTGTTTTGAAAAAAAATGACCTTTACCGTGTTTATTTTTGGGACAGCCAAAGTGTTATGACTGACAACTCTAAGTCACCCTTAGTCACCATGAATCAATTGAATTGAACTGAGTGTCTTGTCAATTTACTCACCTAAATTAACAACGCACACCTCGGTTTCTTCACATCTCCGATACGATTCGTCTAAAAGTCGTTTTGTTGACGTCTGCCAGCAAATAAAGCCAAATGAAGTAGGCGCGTAACTTTTTACTTAACACAGCATAAACACCTCGTTAAAGGCGTTCTTTCGGCAAACGGGCCTAAAAATAAATCTTCTTTTTCCCTTCCCACTTCTCATATTTGCGCCGTCGTCGAGTCTTTGTTTTCGCTGCTAAGATGCGACCTATTTTCGTGATTGCTTCTACGAGTATCATTCATCAGGCGTGTTGTTCTGATGTCAAAGTACATACCTACGTACTTGCGCTGTTGTTTAGTGTTGAGAATTTTATTTATTTTTGGCCGCCTCGTTGGTCTAGCGGTATCGCGTCTGATTACCATGCCGGAGGTCGTGGGTTCGATTCCCACTGGGGCCGCCGTACACATGGCCTCAGCCTGGGTGTATTTCCATGTTTGTGATGTCTTTGCCTAGTTATCATAGCACAGGGTATCATAGTTTGGGACCCGGACAAGTGATTGCGTTATGTGGAAGTCAATATTTTATATGAAAAAAACACTTTTAAAGAAAGAAAGAAAGACATTTATTGGGACAATTTAACACATCACAAGAACAACAGGCATAGCAAGTAACATAAATAAGTACAAAGGAAAAACAAGTCACATAAATACAACATAATACAAGGCATCGTACTAGTGGCTACACGCCTTTAGGAACCGTGTATCTGGTAGACAGAGGGGATTTTTCAATCATCCGCTCTAACAATCGGTGGGATCTAACTGCTTTTTAGTAATCAGGCCGCCGTAATTGTACGGAGTTATTATCTTTATTTAATATAAATATTTCACTTAACCGCGAAAAAAAACTGAAAATAAAATATAATTACATATCTTACAATAATTACTTACTCGGCTGGCTCAGCGACTCGAAGTTGGTTTTGGCGAATGTTATCACTTAGACATAGTTTTTCGATAATTGGATTGAAGCTGACAGTTAAGTTCAATAAAAAGAGGAATATTTAAAAGTTGAATAAACCGTTAAAAATATGTTTGACGATTCAAAAATACAGATTCAAAAAGGAAAAAAATGCCTATTGAGCCGTTTGCTGAACCTGAGTAATTAGTAGGTTATGATAAAGAGTCTTTCTTTCTAGTTCATTTCACTGATTCAAGAAATACTCATACTTGGTTACAATTCATTGACTTGATCATATTTAAAAAGGGGGTGAGGCTGTGCCGGGTTACACGGCCGTTGGTTTAGCGTCTACAAGTAAGCGTTAATTTTTAGCTCGGATTGCGCAATGTATTGCGCACCACTAACGCCACGAATTAAAAAGATCTGAGTAATGGGAACTTTGTTCTAATCAACGATACGTAAATGAATTGCACACGACTCGTAATTACAGAGTTACAGCCCTCGCTGAGGCGACATATTTTCGTTGCATGCGGTGTTAGCACGTGACCCCTGCTACCTAACTGGAAGAAATTTACGTAAAAAAAAAAACGGACAATGCGAGTAGATTAGTTTGTTTAGATCTAGAGATACGATTAGTGTACTTACGGAGTAAATGGTTCCGAGGTATTTCAAATCAATTTCCTGTCATTATCAATTGACGAACGGAATTTTATTTGGCGGTCGAGGTCAAAATAATCCGCCAATTCCGCCACGTTACAATGGCTGAAAGCACATAAATCACCAAGAAGGACCTGGCTGCCCGTATAATATATCGACCATACGTCAGACCGTAGATTTATAGCTTCCCTGTTGATGTTTTAAACATGGATGGTTCTGGAATTTCCTGATGCAGTAGGTACATACGTATATAATCGACACAGCATATCAACCGTCACATCCGTGCACACTACTCAGTTGCGTTACGGGTCAATTTGGAACAAGCAAATAAAGGTTAACGTTCTGTCTGTAATAAGTCTGGGACCTAAATATAATATGGTTTTAATTCGATTTGAGAAGAAATAACATTGTATCTTTCTATACCGGCGTTGAAACGTTTCCCGCCTCGGAGAGATAAATTTATTTGTGAATAGAATTGAAAAACATTGGCTGTCGGTTTCTTTGCACCATAAATATTTATAATATTTTATATCTATGGACCTTGATAAACCCTCACAAAGGGCGACGTTTTCTGAATTAAAAAAAAAAACATCCAAAAGAAAACTTTGGACTCATGTTGAAAATCAAGTTATAATTTCTTGGCCTTAAACTCTTCGAAATTGTTTGTATTCTTTGTTGCACTAATCCGTGCTGAGGACAATTTTAAAACCTATTTAGAGGCTAAAAAATCCACTCATGCCGGGACTTGAACCCACGACATCTGGTTAACCATGCTAGCGCTCACCCAACTGAGCTAATGGGCAAGTGCAGGCATCAACAAAATTTCGAACCTTTTTACAAACAATTATTATTGTCTCTGAAATTGTATTTTTCAATGACTAGATACTTATACATAGTCAAACATTAAACGAGTCTAAACGTTCCTGAAACGTCCGAAATTAAGGGAATGAAGCTTTACCTAATGAATAATGGCATATCGATCCGTAATGTTGACAGATGATATGTCAAACTGGAAAAAAATAAAAAATAAAACCGGCCAAGTGCGAGTTGGACTCGCGCACGAAGAGTGCCGTCCCATTATCTATACAACATTAGCCGCAAAGATCGAGAAAAAACCGCAAATAATCACGTTTGTTGTATGGGAGCCCCCCTTAAATATTTATTTTATTTTAATTTCATTATGTACATTTCAAGAAAATATAGAACTAAATATTCTGTGAATATTTCAAGCATCTACCTGTTGCCGTTATTAATATCGAGCAAAAAATGGCAAAAAAATACGTTTGTTGTATGGGAGCCACCCTTAAATATTTATTTTTATTTTGTTTTTAGTATTTTTTGTTATAGCAGCTACAGAAATACGTCAGACAGACAGACAGACAGATAGACGGACAGTGAAATCTTAGTAATAGGGTCCCGTTTGTCACCCTTCGGGTACGGAACCCTAAAAAATAACGGTGATTTCTCTGTTTTAAGGCAAAAAACAGTGCCACCTTCCGTGTGGCGCCAGATTAAGAATAGCGTCACTCCATTTCTTTCCGTGGATGTCGTAGAAGGCGACTAAGGAAATACATTACCAGGAGATGGGCAGCAGCGTCTTCCTGAGATTCCAACCGCATACTGCGATCGCCAACCCGCCTGCCAAGCGTGGCGATTATAGCAAAACCCCTCATGGTTAGGGAAACCATGAGGGAGGCCTATGTCCTGCAGTGGGCGTCAAATGGCTGATGATGCTGATGAAGGCAAAAATAATGTCTTAGTGCATATATGTTCAGCTTGAGATCTACATACGAGTATGTATATGCACAAACACAACAAATAACCCACGGTTATTTGCTATGTGAATCGTACAGCTAACAGCTAGTCAACCTTTACGATTTTGTTGCTAAGTGTTTCGTACCATAGGTAAATGCGTATTGTCATAGTGCGCATGGATTTAAAAGTACTGCAGGCTGTACCTAAATCAAATCATCATCATCATCAGCCCTTTGACGCCCACTGCAGGACATAAGCCTCCCTCGTGGTTGTCATAACCATGAGGGGTTTTGCCATAATCGCCACGATTGGCAGGCGGGTTGGCGATCGCAGTATGCGGTTGGAATCTCAGGAAGACGCTGCTGCCCGCCTCCTGGTAATTTATTTCCTTAGTCGCCTTCTACGACATGCACGGGAGGAAATGGAGTGACCTAAATCAAATGTTTGTATACAATATACTTGTTTCACTAAAACGCCTCTAACAAAGTAAAGTGAGTAATAAACCGAAGTTTTTGTCCCGCCGTATTTATCCCCGGGACCTTTAACGGCAGGATAAAGCAAAGGGGAAGCGATACATATCCGCAAATAAATGGCCTGAAAGAATCTCCTAAGCCACTGCGAACTTTTCAGTGTTACCGGTTTTTCAGGAAATAAATCTCCACACTTTTTCGGGTCCTGAACTTTGCCCCTCGTTCCCTTAATCCGTACAAATACAAGTTGTAGGTCAACTGAACAGACAAATCTGTTGTCCAATGAACTAACCCCCGGTTTCTCGTACACTAACAAGCTGTTAATCTACTGTTAACAGCTGTCAGTGGTTTTTTTTGTATGCACTTTGGTCAATTGACAGCTGTTAAAAGTAAATTAACAGCGTGTTAGTGTACGAGAAACAGGGGGTAAGTAAATTTGAAATGCTACCCGATATTTAACATTATACTACAGTTATAATACATGCAGTTTGCTCAAATTGGTCAAAGTCAAGCGCTGTACTGCAGTAATTTTAGAGAACGGCATCGCTTCCGTCCAAAACCCAACAGCCCGGACATAAGCCCGCTCTCCATTTTACGCCTGGAAATCACTATTCAAAATTAAAAAATAAAGCCTAAATTGAACGTAACAGCTGTTAGTTTCTGAATTAATAGATTATGTGGAGAATAAGCTAAGAAAGATGTCGTGCTAAACATATTGGCATCTGAGATACGGTGTTAATAATGCAAACATTCCGTCACAAGGTTGTCTGGAAGAAATTGCTGTTAGCAATAAGGCCGCCCATTGTACCTTTTCATTGTGACTTTCATACTGTATATCTTGTTTCTTGGGTGCAATAAAGAATTATCTTATCTTATTCTTCCGCAACACGATCATCTCCGAGCTCTGATCTACAAAAGAGACTGGCCTGCCTTTGAAGAGGACTTTGTAGTCTAAGTAGTGGATTAATGTGGGCCGATGTATGGATGGATCAATCGCCAAGTATTGTACTCGATACACTTTTTAAACCTTTCGTGATTTTACATAGACGTAGTAAAGAAAAGAGTAGAAAGATCATTATTTATTTATTTTAGAGTAGACAGGCAATTGTTATTCATTTATATATTTTTTATTTATGTACTATCATTTGTGTAGGTTTATAATAATTTATATTAACCTCCCCCCCCCTCCCCTAAGTCTAAGTTAATGTATTTCCTAGGTTTACGTAAGTTTATTATTGTTGTTCATATTTTTCTTGCACTACCCGTCGCCAGTCACTTCAATACCAAAGGTTTGCTTCTTGCGTTAAGCACACCCTTGTACATTTACAATGTAATTTGTGCAAGAAAGAATTAAAATAAAAAATAAACAAATAAATAATTATATTTGCCAATAGCAATCGTTAGGTCGTAACCTGCTGACCACAGTACTTACAACGCTGGTTTATATCGGGAATAGAAATAAATTAATAATCATTAAATTAATTCCGGAATCACTTACTTGATTTTTGGTCGGAAGAGTCTAACGGTTTCGCCCTTATTTGAAGAGTTTAATCATGGTGAGTAGAGACGGAGCTCGTGATGTCGGTTACTCTTTTTTGACAAAGCGAAACCTGGTCGCATTCTTGCATACGAAAGTGTTTGTTCCAATATTGATAATCATAGCAGAATCACTTTTGTTTCATTATGCCTATTTTACTCAAAGCCAAACAGCGAACGATCAGGATCGCAAACAATTTATTGCTACCAACGTCGAGCTCTACAGATTAAGCATAATCCATTTAGATTATAAGATCAGACTTGAAGGGATCTTAACAAAGACTACTGAAGGCGGTCTTTATTAAATACGAGAAAAAAAACAATTAATTTATTCAGGTTTTAATTAAAGCCATCACAATAAGTAAAATGATTCGCAGACTTACACACGTCCATTTGTAATATTATGCAACAAATGGATCCGTAATAATACATAAATTCAGTTCAATTAAAGAAATTTAAAGGAAGATTAAGATACCTAGTTAAAATCGTTTAATTATTTTACTATGATAATAAGAATTGAAGAATTAAAAATGTTAAACTGTGCGAGCGGGACGGCATGCTCCACGTGAAACAGTCTTAATGCTATGTAAGTGACACAAAACAAAAAGCAAAGTTTTTCATTTTTTGCCTTACCTAAGTGACGAAGAAAACAAAAATCTCTGTAGAGGCACTCTGATTTTCATTAATTTAATTTCATTCTACGCCGCATTTTATTTATTTTAGCTTCGTTTTCACGGTGCCAGTGTTCATGCATGTAGGTAATTTCATTACTTGCCTCTCCCTCCATGCCATTTTTCTTAAGGCATGTGCACATTGAAAACAAATCTCATTTAAGAAGTTGTGATTTTAAGAACAAAATAATATTTTTACTAATATGAATTTACACAACATGGATCACAGAAGTAACCAAACTAGGATGAACCTATGCTATCGTTACTTGATAAAATTGTCATATTGGATTACAATATGGTGGACGGCTTAGCATGTAAAGATTAATTAATTATTAATTACAACTAAGTTACGAGTATATAGTAAACAAAACATAAAAATAAGTTTTAAGCTGAGATTGGTGGAACAGAACTATGCCACATTTGTTATATTATACACTTTAAAACAATAATAATAAATGCAAGAGTAAATAAAAATAGTTGCAATAAATAAGGGGGAAAATATATAACCTATAGCAAGATCAAATTTATATGTAACGAGTGAGTGATTGAATAATATGAGAATACATTATTCAAACTACTATTTGGTAATCTGCAGTAGCCTTTCAGAACCGTCGTAACCCAGAACAACAAGAATTCGTCTGATTTTTTGCTTCACCTTCTTTGTGTTAAGACTTATTTTTAATAGTAATTTTTAATCGTCGTATAAATTTAATCATCTAAAAATATCGGCCAACTGCAAGGGTTTTGCTTTGAGATGACTCTTTGGAGGAAGAAATATGACAAAATAAAAGATTAGCATGTCAATTGGTAATGAGAGACAACATTTACAGATTTCAAAGGACAAAGTACCGGAAACCTGTCAATACAAAAACGACAGAACAAAACCAGCATAAGCATAAGCAGCCTATATACGTTCCACTGTAGGGCACTGGCCTTCTCTCAGGGAGAGAGTATGGGCTTAATCACCACGCGTGCCCACCATGGATTGGCAATTTGAAGCGCTGAAGTATATGAATAGCTCTGACACTCAGGTTTCCTCACAATGTTTTCCTTCACCGTTAGTGAGTGGTATTGCTACTATAACTTCACAAATGTACATAACTTAGAAAACAAAGTCATAGGTACATGCCCGCACTGGGTATCGAATCTGGGTCTCCCGCTTCCGAGTCCAATGTTCTACCCACTAGGCTACCACTGCAACAAAACAAAACCAGAATTGAATTAAAAGAAAATTCGTCAACTTTATGTAACTTCATACCAGTTGTATTTGTAAAACCGTAAGTTTTTCAAGTTCAATGTGTTAGCACCTTAAATTTTCACGTTACATCTCAAAAGAAGGGTGCATGTTCGATTCAGTAATTTTTCCCGCTTCATTGCGTATTTTCATTTCATCTAGCTAAAGTGTCGGACGGTTAGCGGGGAAGTTCTTTTTCATTCATCCAACTCACGTCTTTTGCTTGCGTGTCGTTTGGGTGAGATTTCAATTTATATTCTGATAATAGGAAAAAGTACCACGTGTTCACTAGGGCGAAATGTGTACTAAATATGATTGTTTGTCGGTTTATGAAGCGAAGGTCGTGGGCAGCACTAGCTTTATTTTCCTAATATGAAATGAAATGAAAAATGTATATCGAGCTGAGTAAAACTTAACAATACGAGTATATGTAATTTACTCCGAACCCCAAAATTCAAATTGTATCTTGGGGCACAGCGATCCATTCAGGGTGAACTTAAACATATCACAACATAGTGTATATATATATATACACTATGTTGTGATATGTTTATAATATAGGATAGTTTTTACTAGTTTATTACATAAACATAGGTATATACCTGCTTGAATTAATATGACCTACATAAAACTACATAAATATACTGTGATAAATACGTTGTAATTAAGTAAACAAAAAATCTTTCCCAATTCCAAATTTGGTAATTTATATTCTGATATATCTACCCTTTAAAGATGAAATGTCGTAAAAGCTACTTTTAGTGAAAATGAACTTTGAATGCAGTGTTACTCAGTTTTTCAAGCTCTTTCAATCTGTGTATTTCGTTTCCTCAAATTCGCAAAAAATGGCTTTTACTACATTGATTTTTTAACAGAATTCACTGTTTTTTTATCAAAATATGCTGTAAAAGACAATGATGCTACTAGATTTTTGTAGTATGTAGTACATTTTTTATGGCTTATACTGAAATTATTTTATTTGTTGCAATTCAACTTATTAGTACCATTAGTACATTTTTTGCTGTAAAAGCCATTGGATGCAGGTTTTTTTGTAGTATAAGCCTTGCTAACTTGTAAACTACCAAATCTATTGAATTTGAAGTTGAATATCTATAAAACTCGTTAAATTTTGAGTATATGTGTAATCATTACATTTATACGGTATTTAAAAGAAAAGAAAATGATGTAAATAATTTTTTTCTTACTTTTTTTTGTTTTCGGTGTCCTGTAAAATTTGTAAAATTGGTTTTACTACATTTTCGCTAGGGGGTTATATATCTAAAAAAATAGGGGCTCTAGTCATTACGAATAACTTTGAGTAAAGAGTTAAATTCAAAATCAAAGTTTTGTGCATGATATAAGTATGACCAGCGTCTGCCACTTACCACGATCCTGACAGATCTCTTTCGCTTCATAAACATTCATTACACGCTGGTTTCGAGTACTTGTTATCTTACCCTTTGCTAATACATCCCCTATTTGATCGAGGCATACCTCCGCCTGAGACGTCCTTAACCGGCCGTTCCACCCGTATTCGCTCGATATAATCCTTTCGTCAATCTTTCTTCCTTTATTCTCACCTTAAAGAAAAAATATTAGATACATATTGGCGTAGGTAGGATTTTTTCTTAGTAAAATGTGTTTTCATGAATACATAGAACCCCCTCTTTTCACTTAATTGTAGGGATTTCGCTACACCCTATATAATTATTCCTGCAAACAGGCAGAAAAAGATCGCCATATTTCAGATTCCATTCCTGAGATATCTCATTCGTATTCAATTTTTAATTAAAATAGAGCTCTGAAGCGAATCGAATTAAAGAAATAAAAGCTTTTCGATACGACTTAGCCAAAAAGCAATCTATAATTTTATTACAATCTAAATCTAAGTCTATCTAATCGGACAACTCTGAAAGTAGGGATTAATTGTGTTAAATATCTTACAAAGATAAATTACTCTGTATTCTTTACCAAACATTTCAACTGAATTTTTCCTATCATTAAGGTACTTTATACTTTATTGCAGACATAAAAGACATTAATAAGAAAACACGACATTAAAACAAAAATTAAAAGTGTACGAGCTTATTTCAGCACAAATCTCTTCCAACCAACCCTTGATACAAACTATACAAATGAGGGAGCGGGGAGTGTATAATAATAATGTATAAAATCATCATCATCATCATCAACTCATTATGTCCCCACCGAAGGGCACGGGTCTCTTCCCTAAGGAAGGTATAGGCCATACTCCACCACGGGGGCTAAGTCCGGATTGGTGGAGGAATGTATATAATAATTATTATTATATATTAACCTAATACAATTACATAAATTTTCCATCACGAAAGCGTTTAAACCAAAATCGCACGGTGCGTTCATTAGTAGACCCCTCTCCAAACGCAGCATTGATATTGCGGGCTGTTTCTGCGGCGTTAGTTCCGCGTCGGAATTCGTATTCAAAAACCACTCGAATTTTCGCAGTATCCATCTTTCTTGTCTAAATTGAGTAACAAAAACAATTGAAAGTCGATATTCAAATGTTTCACATTTTTAAAAAAAAGAACATCATAGAAACCATTTGAAAAAAGTTTCATTCGAAAACCTCAAACCATGAAGATTCTATGTCAATTCAAAGAACCAATTGCAATAAAACGGCAATTTCATACTTTAACCCCTAATATTTAAGTTTATTTCTTTTTACTTCATTGCAGGTAAAAAAAAATGTGACAAACTATTAGTGTCTCCATTATTTAAACTACTGTAGCTTTATTTATGTAGCTTTGATATTTAAAATTGCATTTTTGATCAAACTCTAGTATAATTCATCATCATCATCATTCAGCCACAAGAAGTCCACTGCTGGACATATGCCTCCTCCATCGATTTCCAAAAAGACCGGTTGGAAGCAGCCTGCATCCAGCGCCTGGATCATCATCAGCCGTTTGACGCCCACTGCAGGACATAGGCCTCCTTCGTGGTTTTCATAACCATGAGGGGTTTTGCCATAATCGCCACGCTTGGCAGGCGGGTTTGGCGATCGCAGTATGTGGTTGGAATCCAGCGCCTGGATATTTAATTTAAAATAAAAAGACAAATATTTTGGTGAAAACAAGAATTTTTTGGTGGACGATCAAAATATAACTCCTCTTTTTTACGAGTGAAAAGATTCGTTATATTTACGACAGTTGGTTTATTTTCGTGAGCCAACCCAATTTATGACAGTAAGTGTTACTATAGATCCCTTGAAAAGGCATTCGAATCTTTTGGCTCCTAAAAGTAAAACCAAGTAAGGGCATAACATTTTGTCAAACAAACGCTGAAACCGAGAAATAGCGAGTTACTGAAGATTTCGATTTCTTCCACTAATAAGTAGATTTTTATTTAAAAAATCTGTCAGTTAAGTAAACAGTAGGTACTTCATGTCAAGCACAGGTCCGGCCATGCAGCCAAATTGCGGTTTTAGACGCGACTGAGCGCCGAACCATCAGGCTAAATCGTAGAGTCGAGGAATTGACGAAGTCAAGATTACGGCGTCGGGAGTACTATCGTAAGATCGATTGGCCTTTTGTCCTCTATAGAATATATTTTGGAGAGTGTGCATAGCGGCTACACGGAATTATTTTTCCGGATCCTATATTCGTTTGTCAACCATAAATAGGTTTGACAATCAAACTGCAGGCACATATGAAGAAGAAGAAGAAAAGCATTTATTATACTGACAAGATACATCACAGAAACAAAATAAGCAGATAAGTAACATAATATGCACAACAACAGAAAGAAAACTAAATACACAACAGACAAAACGAATAAATAAAACAGGACCATAGATGTAGCCTGTGATGTATCTAAGTTGCTACAAAAGGCAGCTGACTCAGCGTTATGCTGAGGAAGTGACTCCTCGGCGCTGATTTTCAGTCAGTGCCTACGGTAACCCATAATTGTACTACGGAGTGCGTGTCGTGGTGCAGTTAAAAGAATAACATATGCACGCATTTGTCGTGGAAATTCCGTCAAATCGCACCAAACGACTCACGAATTGATTTGCGATGAGAACGGCAAAGACATGGTACGCATTGCCTTCGTCTGTTTTTCCTGAGACATATAATCTGAGTACCAAATGGGCCAAATAGGGGATGTATTAGCGAAGGGCAAGAAAAAAAGTATCCGAAACCGGAGTGCGCGCGAAACCTACCCCTCTGGGATAAGGCGTGAGTTTATGTTACTTCTAATCTAAGTGTATTTCAAACCATACTTAACTGGCATTTAACAAGCTAGTACGTAACATCTTAAGCCCTTGCAAGACTGGAGTATGCTATACTGTCTTAATAAAAAGAAAAGTTTCATCGCTTAAATTAAGGCATTATAACGCCAAGCACCACTTTGTTAATGAGTGCAAAATTTAGTTGATTTTAACTTTTTCAATGATTTTAACCTGCCTGCCTCATTAGTCTAGCCGTTAAGGCGCTTAGCTACCAAAACGGAGGTCGTGGGCGGTGCGGACTCGCTGTCACACTATTTTGTCACACCAGGGTGACACAGAAGATTTTTTTGCCTCACAGTCACACCAGTGCGACAAAGAAGAATTTTTTTCCTCACAGTCACACTATCATATTTTTACGGCAAGGATAAGTATTATTTCAACCTCATTAATATCACTGACCACTTATAAATCAACTGTTTCCTTGTATAATTCCTTATGTCCCGAGAAGACATATGGAATTAAATAAGGATGACTTCATAATTACAAATCAAATAACCATAGAAACTTTCCAAAATATTTTACGATAAGACCTTAAACAAAATTCTCTGTTTTCACTTTGATTGTGTAGGTAATAAATATAATGATTTGTTTGAAGTATTATTTTGTTTATTCTTACGAGTACATAGTATGACGCTTAGTCTTAACGATACTATTGGTTATTGCCAGTCACACCGGGTCACACCAGATAGTGTGAATGTGAAGAAAAATATTATCTGTGTCACACTGGACAGCGAGTCCGCACCCGTCGTGGGTTCGATTCCAACTGGGGGCCGCCGTACATTTGTACAAATGGCCTCAGTCTGGGTGTGTTTTCATGTTTGTGACGTCCTTGCCTGGTTACCATAGCACAGGGTATCCTAGTTTGGGACCAGGACAAGTGATTTTATTGTGTGGAAGTTATTATTATTATTACATTTAAGACGTATTTTTGTTGTGAGTGTTCTTGACCTATCTCGTATTTGTGTCACTTGTTTTTGTTTTTCTGATTTTAACGATGAATGGTATGCCTTTTGATGTGTTAATTTGTTCCAATAAAATATGTCTTTCTTTCTTTACTTTTCTACATAAGCAAGCTTATCATATTTTGCCATGTTTCTTCGATTCCTTGCATAAGCATAGGCAGCCTACATACGTCCGACTGTAGGGCACAGGCCTTCTCTCAGGGAGAGAGTATGGGCTTAATCACCACGCGTGCCCACCGCGGATTGGCGATTTCAAGCGCTGAGGTATGTGAACAGCTCAAACACTCATGTTTCTTCACGATGTTTTCCTTCACCCTTAGCGAGTGGTATTGCTACTAGGACTTCACAAATGTACATAACTTAGAAAACAAAGTCATAGGTACATGCCCGCACTGGGAATCGAACCTAGGTCTCTCGCTTCCGAGTCCAATGTTCTACCCACCAGGCTACCACTGCTCGACTCCTTAAGAACCATGATTCCTTAAAACACTCCTCAAATGCAGTTTAAATACTATATGATAGAAGGAAAAACTTTACCACAGAGCATTTAAACTGCATCTGAGGAGTGTTTTAGAACAATCGTGCTTTTATAAATAACACTTTATGTGTTTAGCTACCCTTGATAACGATAATGTTCTTGTTTTAACGTTAACGTGAATAAGATTTTTCGTAACACAAATTCTTATCGACCCTTTCTGTGTTCTGAAACGGGACAGACATCTCAGGCAGGTTTATTGGTAAAATTCTCTTTCCAAAGGTAAAAAGTATCCATTGAATTGGTAATGAAGTGAATAGATTCTTTGATGTTCTGCTTCTTTCGATCCGGCTACGATTTCTTTGCCATAAGCGCTATAAATGGCTGAATTAGGAGTCAGTTTTTTTTAATTTCTGGTAACTACTCTGCAAATATACCTGTAGTGGCAGATACACCAAATATAGTGTAAAAATGAGAAAAATTTGCTCAAACTATGCAGTCATAGATACATTAAGAGACAAATACTTAGGCCTTTGCATCTGCCTAATGAGATCATTCATACTTACAGCGTCCAATGGCACCTTCACTCACACTAGATGGGTGAAGAGAACACTCGAACGCTGCATTCGAGTACCTGGGACATTCTTTTTTAGATGGAGTAGGCTTGCCCGGAACCTATACCATCCTGACAGCTGAGTTGGCCTAGCCCACAGGAAAGACAAGTCAATACGTGTGGAGCCAACCAAGCCGCGGGTTTCCTCATGGTGTTTTCCTTCACCGTTAGCGTGTGGTATTGCTACTACAAATTCGCAGATGTACGAATCAAACCTGGGTCTTCTGCTTCCCGGTCCATTGTTCTACCTACTAGGCTACCACAGCTGAGAGATAAAATAGCTTGTGAGGTAATCCAAACAGAAAATATCTTATCTACTTTCGTTATGCTAACTGTTTAAATAACTTAAACGTAAATTAATGCGTATTAATAAATTTAATACGCATTAATTTACGTTTAAGTTACAGATAAACAGAGTGGATTTCAGAAAAAATAAATTATACTCAATTAACGATTTTTGTTAACTTCTCACAGGCAATCACCTTGGCTATGTCGGTCAGTTTCGTTTTTCTTCCGATTTCCGTGTTTCTGATCCGATCTCGGAGTGAGATAGGAGATACCCAATGTAGTTTTCTTCACAACGTACCTTTCTTCTAATTGAACTTTATAAACATTATGATTAAACTTTTTATTGTAATTAAGAAATATATTAATTACCTACTCGTATGTTAATGTGCTCGATTTTACTCTTTTTTTCTGTGATGTTATTTTTATTTAACCTGCTGTATTAGGTGGATAACCTGTGAGGGCGGGATCTGTTACGAAATAAATAAATAAATAGTTTGGCTCTAGTTTAAACACACACTTCTACCTTATTAACTTTGAGAGCGCGTCCATTGTGCGCTGTTATTTAAAAAAAATGTTTAACCAAAAATATTTATTTTGTTAGATTTAATTACAACACTTTATTGCACACCATATATAATAAAAGTACCAAAAATTGCTTAAATTTCTTTCATTCGGGGGAATCTGGTGGTTTTTTTTTGTTAAATGAGATCTAATGTCAGCTTTGCATAATTTCATGTTGTACTGTAAACACTTGCTGTCAAAAACAGTTGCCTGGGCGCTTATTATAAAGCAGCGATATGTTCAGAAGGGTCGCCAACGTCGCGCTTGAGCCCGACAATTCACTCGAATCTAGCGACAAATACGGTTCTTTTCAAAATTTTCTGCCACTGAGTATTAAACGCTAGAAATACATGGCTCTTTGTTAGCCCAATGACGTCATATCATATCTGGAGATACGGATTAGCGACCATCTTGCTACTTCCGATAATGTCGCGATTTTCATAATAAGGGCCCTGTTTCGGAAGCCGTGTTATTGGAAGAAATATATAAACGTTACATATAATATAATATTCTTAATTAAGTACGTTACATACAGAATCTTAATTATTCTACCATATTACGGTGGGTGGGTCTGAAACGTAGAATTAATAAGAAGAAGTTTCCGCAGGTCTTTTTTAATAAAGATATATGCCCCTCGTGGGGAACGTCAAAACATTATGTAAAATGTAGGCATTTGCTATACACGAAATGTAATTAATTACTAAACCTAAATACCTGATAATGAAAAATCTTAAGCAAATCATACAACGTCCACACCTTTTTCTCAGATGTAAGTTATTAAACTTTAAGATACTCACCAACTGTATTCGTCGGAATCCAATTAATGAACTTTCCAAGAAAAAAAAAAAACTAGTTCGTCGTTTTCACACTTTTCCGTTACGTTTCACAAATTGTTGAATGAAATAAAGTCCATCCACTCGGTTTTCCTTTTAAACACTGCCTATTTTATTTTCTCATCCGTCAAACAACAATTCATTACACTTTTTTATGTTTTCAATTATGTTTCCAATTTGAATTTTAAACACTTCCAAAAAGTTTCTCACGAAGTCACGAAACAAAAAAAAAAAAAAAACAAATTCACGCGCGTTCAAGCGTCCACCGCTTTAAAACGACAATATCGGCGACGATCCCATCGCGCGGAATCGGATTTCTCATCGCATTACGAAGAATCCGGAACGGACTCGCGTATTTTCCACTTCACGAAAGCGGCAACGTTTGTGTCCCGGCGACACCTTGACGGCAACTAACGTAGAGAGGACTGCAATACCAGGGGCCTTATTTTACTTGTGTGCGGAGAGCAACCCTATAGGCATGCGTACACGGACTCACCGAGCTAAGCTGTGTGGGTGAGCCTCTATGCCGGTGTAGGCGATTTCAGACCACGCTGCGCGCGTGTGCGAGAGCGCTACGCTACTGATTATGTGTTGGTAGTCTCCGATCACCTAGAAGCGCTGTACGTATTGGTCTGGCACTTTTAGGACCGGGCCCAACCAAATTGCGCAAGACGCATGCGTGAATCTTTTTGGGGAAACAAATGGCAGTAACGAGGTTCGCGGGCTATTGGAGTTGTCATGCGGATTCAGGATCAAATGCACATCGGCTTGGCCAATTTGAAGAAGTATTCTAATGAAACGCGTTAAGGTTCGTTTACCGTTAGATGTTTTTTATAGTATATAAGCAGCCTATATACGTCCCACTGCAGGGCACAGGCCTTTTCTCAGAGAGAGAGTATGGGCTTAATCACCACGCCTGCCCACCGCGGTTTGGCGATTTCAAGCGCTGAGGTATGTGAATAGCTCAGACACCCAGGTTTCCTCACGATGTTTTCCTTCACAGTTAGCGAGTGGCATTGCTACTATAACTTCACAAATAAACATAACTTAGAAAGAAAAGTCGTAGGTACATGCCCGCACTGGGAATCGAACCTGGGTCTCCCGCTTCAGTGTCCAATGTTCTACCCACTAGGCTACCACCGCACCACCGTTTTTTATAGTGATTACTGGAAAAACATTTTTATTTTGATAAATATTTATATAAATTGTAGTTAAAGCCTCTCCTAAGTTTGGTATCGTGGATAATCTAAAGAAACAGTATGCAAGCTATCCGAATTATTCTAGCAAAATTTTGTATTATATGGTGCCTTACTAGGATAGGCCCCTATATTTTGTCCCCTTGCTTAGATTGGGTACATAGTTTTTGCCCAAATAGAGGGTAATGTGGTTGACTTCTATGTATGTAAGTATGTCCTATTTTATGTTCCCTCATAACTCCATAATTAATGGGCAGATTTTGACAAATAAGATCTCAATAGATTTCCCGTTTTGCGCGAGTGTCATAGGCCACATGAAATCAGCATGAATCCAACAAAAAGAAAAATCCGGACAAATGCGAGTCGGACTCGCCCACCAAGGGTTCCGAATTAATTTGTAGGTACTTACATAATAATAGGGGTTAAAGTATGAAATTGCCGTTTTATTGCAATAGGTTCTTTGAATTGACATAGAATCTTCATGGTTTGAGGTTTTCGAATGAAACTTTTTTCAAATGGTTTCTATGATGTTCTTTTTTTAAAAAATGTGAAACATTCGAATATCGACTTTCAATTGTTTTTGTTATTCAATTTAGACAAGAAAGATGGATACTGCGAAAATTCGAGTGATTATGAGGCATCCATTTTTCGTATTTTTTTATTTTATTGATTTGACGCAAGTGAGTCAATATTGTGGGTAAGGTAACGTTAAACCATGCCGCTAATTCTTGGGTAGTTTGACTAGGGTCGGCTTCCACTATCCCTTTTAATTTATCGTTATTCACCTGTGTGGGCGGTCTTCCTCGTGGCTCGTTCTTTAAGTCGAAATTTCCATCACGAAAGCGTTTAAACCAAAATCGCATGGTGCGCTCATTAGTAGACCCCTCTCCAAACGCAGCATTGATATTGCGGGCTGTTTCTGCCGCGTTAGTTCCGCGTCGGAACTCGTATTCAAAAATCACTCGAATTTTCGCAGCATCCATCTTTCTTGTCTAAATTGAATAACAAAACAATTGAAACTCGATATTCAAATGTTCCACATTTTTTAAAAAAAGAACATCATAGAAACCATTTGAAAAAAGTTTCATTCGAAAACCTCAAACCATGAAGATTCTATGTCAATTCAAAGAACCTATTGCAATAAAACGGCAATTTCATACTTTAACCTCTATTAGAAATAGCTGAGGATTCGAGTCGCGCAGATTTTTAAGTTTTTCCCGAACTTCAAAGACGAAGTTTTTTATAATTTAATTATAAATGTACAGTTTTGAGATTTTTGCCTTTACTCATAGTATAAGACAATATTATTGGCCAAATTTAATAGTTCTAGGTCAACGCAAGAACCCTATAAATTTTGATTCTCTTGAGTGTCAAAATATACGTTTTTGCGGCATAAACGGCAGTATCCTTTTTTTTTCATGTTAACTTAAAAGTTTGATTTTTTCCAGCTTTAAGGGACTGTAGATTTGACTACACGGTTTTAATTTCAGCACAATACCTCGACGCGTTACCGAGATAAAAGGTCTTGACAGCCAGATGATCCTATAAGGGTTTTGTAACTGGGTTCCATTTTTTTACTTTTGAGGTACGGAACCCTAAAAATCACTTGAAAAACAAAAATTAAAACTACAATAAAAAAACCACCAGCTCCTTAACTACTAAGCTGGAGAAACCCAAATTCACCAACTTAAATCATCGCGAAGTACCTAGGTTGGTCCCGCCTCCTTAGTAGTAAATGCTCAACAGTCAGATTTTTTGTTATTTTTTATTTCAGATTTTATTTTATTTACTTAATTTTTTGTACATTTTTTATTTTAGTGCAATCGATAACTTATGAATCTAAAGCGTTAGTTACTATTCTTACAAAAGTAGGAAAACACTATTGCTGTGGCAAGACATACGGAGAGTTTACCCGTGTAGCATAGTATTTGGACCCCTTACTTACATCGAATACATGGTTTTTGGTAGTTGGATTTTTACGCTTGTTAGCCTAAAGTCTGTTTTTTAATTCGTTGCATAAAAAAACGAGGCAGTGTTACCATTGTAAAATATATCGCTATACTCGGTAGATTTTTGTTTTACTGGAAAAAAGTAGAGTCGTGGGACCAAAGAACTTATTGCATCAAAGCCGTTAACATTTAGTTATTCATAAAAGAAAAAAATAGTAACGTATCGTAAATAGTAACACAGTTTTTATTTGGAAGTAAAATGGGATTATTGGTTTTTTACGTATAGGCAGCACTTGGATGTTGATAACCTTAGTTTTGAGGTTTTACACATTCATGGAGACGTGATTTATTTTCAAACATTCCGTTTTATTTTTGGTCCCGCGAATGTTGTTTCCCGTGTTCCCTTATGATTTCAACAATTTTGACTAGTTTTTAGTCCACATGAGCAGATGCAACATGTGAGAGAGTTTCTATTGTATAAAAAATATCTTTTTGTTACTTTTGTTTTGATAACAGAGTTTTTTATTGGCAAATATTTAATTGGAACCTAAGATTTATGGCCGTCACGGACGACGGCATTAATATATACAATATTTTTTCAATACAATATCCAACATGCAACCAGCGTCCACACACGAATGCGGTCGGATTTAGTAGGTTGTGATGGTTTACGACCCCGGCACATGTCAAAGTGACAGTTGTTTTTAGGGTTCCGTGCCCGAAGGGTACCAAACGGAATCCTGTTACTAAGACTCGACTGTCCGTCTGTCTGTCTATCTGTCTGTCCTTCTGTCATCAGGGTGTACCTATCTCATGAACCGTGATAGCTAGGCAGTTGAAATGATGTATTTCTTTTGTAACCAATACCAAAAACAGAATAAAATAAATATTTGAGGTTGGCCCCCATCATCATCATCATCATCAGCCATTTGACACCCACCACAGGGCAGAGGCCTCCCTCGTGGTTTTCCTAACCATGAGGGGTTTTGCCATAATCGCCACGCTTGGCAGGCGGGTTGGCGATCGGAGTATGGCCCCCATACAAGAAACGTAATTTTTTATGTTCGTCATTAATAACGGCAACATGTAGACGCTTGAAATATTTACAGAATGTTTAGTTCTATATTCGCTTCAAAAATAAATAGTTAAATTAAATTAAAAAAAATATTTAAGGGGGGCTTCCATACGACAAACGTGATTTTTTGCCGTTTTTTTCTCGATCTTTGTGACTACTGTTGTATAGAAAATGGTACGGAACCGTTCGTGCGCGAGTCTGACTCGCACTTGGCCGGTTCTTTTAATCGAATTAATAAACAGACTAGTCAGTTCTTTACGACCGTAACTGGTCGTATTTGCCGTGAGGCCCGCATGTTTTCGTAAAAGCTTGGAGCGGAGTTGACTCTGCCGACCAGAAACATTGTTTTAGGATAACCCCTACGGGTCGGTTGCCAAATAAAACTTTGTAATTTGCTCTCTTGCCACCTGCGCTCCTATTGCTACAACATACGTTCTGGAATACATAACTGTAGTTGACTCCAAATTAGTTTGGGGTTCAATTGTATTATATACTGTGAAGGGTAAACGAAACGTTAAAAATTACTAAAAAATCGTGTCATCTTTTATAATACATTTCTGCAAAAAGTGAACGTTATTTTTTTATAGTTATTGTAATAGCAATATTTTATAACCTACACCCTGGAACTTCACTTATTACTTCAAAGCATTTGAGCCAAAAACGGATGTTGTAGTTGAAATTTTATACTAAAAGCAAAACAGTTAATAAAACAAATTCAACAATTATTTAGCTTTGAAAATTCCTGAAGTAGTCTTTAGAGAATGACCTTAACAGATAAATGCGGTTAGCTAATTTTTTAGGATATCCCAGCATAATAGTGGAAATTAAAATGCGGTATTTATTTCACGATGCGAAATACTAAAAATGTAACTTAGAAAAGAAAGTATAAATACAATCATATTACCAATATCTTGATCGACTGCCTCATTGGTCTAGTGGTATCGCGTCTGGTTACCATGCCAGAGGGCATGGGTTCGATTCCCAAGGGTTCGGTCTGGGTGTATTTTCATGTTTGTGATGGCCTTGCCTGGTGACAAGTGATTGTGTTTTGTGGAAGTTATTCTTATTATTATTATAACGAATATTATAAGAAAATATAAATTTAATAGTCACGGCATTTGTATTTAACAGCTCACTTCGAAGTTTAATGTGACGAACAATAAATAATATGGACAGTTAAAATATGACAGCATGCCATGTTGAGGATGTTTGTAAATCATACTCGCTATCAATACCATAGTATTGTAGCGGAAGATAATGAAATCATTGGTATAGAGCTATACCTATTTATTTTAAGAATAAATATATAACGGCTGCTAGTTAGGAAAAAGGTGTAAAAGAACTGGTTCGCTTCAAATACAGTCCGATGAATTTCACTCCAAATGAATTGCATTCGACGCCCAATCAAGAAGTTGCTTAGCGATTTATGGTTTGAAGATTCGTTTTATGGAATGAGTCAAGTCTTCAAAGAACCGAGGCGATTGACTCTGGTTTCTTCGTACCCCTCCCCGATATGGGCGTGAGTTTATCTAGATAAGGAAGAAAAAAAACAGGCCAAGTGCGAATCGGACTCGCGCACGAACGGTTCCGTACCATTATCTATACAACATTACACAAAGATCGAATTTGAGATCAGCGCCATTTATAGAAACCAACAAGAAGCGTTTTCCATTGACATTTAACGACATGACATCGGCTCCGTGAAGGTTACATAGATAGCCGCTAGATAGCGAGCGCTGTCTTTAGACAATTCTTAAAATAATATTTATTTTATTCTGTTTTTATTATTTTTATTATAGCGGCAACAGAAATACATCATCGATGAAAATTTAAACTGCCTAGCTATCACAGTTCATGAGATACAGACTGGTGACAGAGAGACAGACAGACAGACGGACAGTGAAGTCATAGCAATAGGGTCCCGTTTGCCACCTTTCGGCCACGGAACACTAAGAGGGTACTCATTTACAAATATTTTTCCAAAAAATTAGAAGTAGTTAAATCATAAATACTTAACGCGGAGGTTTCACGTTATTTCAAATTTAATTGTCTCCCAACGAGGGGGACTCTATAGTAGGCAACGAGCCTATAAAATCACATTTACGAGCACTTCATAGTTGGTGGTAGAAATAGTCTTCTGGTCACTTTCATCTAGGTGTTTTTCTCTTAGGTCCATTGAGTGTCCGATGGCATAAATACAGTCACGATGACTCTTTCAACGTGGTAGGATGAAAAATGTCTTGGCAGTCACGTGCGACTCTCTTAGTGTTAACTTGTGCGATCTTCGCGAAATGCAACTTCACATTTTCTTACTGGTACGGGTTTTCCAGTTTCATAACATATGGCCCTAAATCGAATCCCCGTCCTACCGCCAAGACATGGTTATACACGCAGATGTCGGAAATCCTACAGCTTTTTGAATTTTTTCCGGAAAATAACGATATAAGTGTTGGACTTGGCGTTACAATATTGAGAAGTAAGTTTTTTATCCTGTGTAACGCCGGATCAAGAATAGCGTCACTCCATTTCCTTCCGTGGATGTCGTAGAAGGCGACTAAGGAAATCAATTACCAGGAGACGGGCAGCAGCGTCTTCCTGAGATTCCAAAGGCATACTGCTATCGCCAACCCGCATGCCAAGCGTGGTGGTTATGGCGAACCCCCTCATGGTTATGAAAACCACGAAGGAGGGCTATGTCCTGCGGTGGGCGTCAAATGGCTGATGATGATGAAGTTTTGTATACTACTAGGAGAGCTGTGGTAGCGCAGCGTTAGAACGCCGGCTTCTCATTTGGGAGGTCGTGGGTTCTTTGTTTTCTAAGTTTGTGAAGTTATAGTAGCAATACCGCTCGCTAACTGTAAAGAAATACGTCGTGACGAAACCTGAGTGTCTAAGCTATTCACATACCTCAGTGGGTAGAACATTGGACTCGGAAGCGAGAGACCCAGGTTAGATTCCTAGCGCGGGCATGTACTTATGACTTTCTTTTGTAAGTTATTTTTATTTTATTTTATGTACATTTGTGAAGTTATAGTAGCAATACCACTCGCTAACTGTGAAGGAACACGTCGTGAGGAAACCTAAGTATCTAAGCTATTCACATACCTCAACGCTTGAAATCGTCAATCTGCGGTGGGCACGCGTGGTGAACGGTGATTAAGCCCATACTCTCTCCCTTAGAGGAGGCCTGTGCCCTACAGTGGGCCGTATATAGGCTGCTTATTATTGTTATGTTTTTAAAATGCCCGATGTCGTGGATTCGATTCCCCCTGAGGGCCGCCGTATATTTGTACAAATGGCCACAGTCTGGGTGTATTTCCGTGTTTGTGATGACCTTATCTGGTTACCATAGCACAGGGTATCCTAGTTTGGGACCAAGACAAATTATTGTGTTATGTGGAAGTAATTTATTTATATATTTATTTGACTGTTTTTTTTATTCCCTCATAGTTTCTTTTACGTATTTTTTTTAGTGAACCTCGAATCTATAAAATTCTTCATGTCAAAGCTGGAAAATCAATTTGTGGGAGCATGTAGTGCATGTACCTTTCAGCCCTTCAATGGGAAGGAAGAAGGTACCGATATAGATGATTTGTTAGAACGAGCTGAGCGTCTGCATACTAACATCTCCAACTTAATGTTAGCCCGTGTGCCCAGGTCCTACTTTTTAAGGCCAAGTAAGTAAGCGAGTTTGTCCGCTTCATTATTCAGCTACAAGAAGTTCACTGCTGGACATAGGCCTCCTCCATGCATTTCCAAAAAAACCGGTTGGAAGCGGCTTGCATCCAGAGTCTTCCTGGCACTTGGATGAGGTCATCTGTTCATCTGTTTGTCCGCTTATGTCTGTTTTAATAAAATGCAACCGTGTTATGTATCTTCTATATTTTGGTGACTTTAGAGAGTACCTTAAATATTTCTTTATTCAGTCCTTATTTATTTAAAACAAACATCAGACCTGAAAGCCTTCATCTTCAGCTTCATCTTAATTCTTCAATGCCTGTGATTAAGCGAGAGGATTTATTTGTGCTATTTATGTCAATAAATTAATCTAATTCATTCACTTTAAGATAAGATATGAATATTCTTTATTGCACACAAGAAGCGAAAAAATAGTAACGGTTGATAATATATTAGAAGAAGAGGAAAAAAGAGATTTATTATACCAACAAGATACATCACAAAAACAAAATAAGCAGATAAGTAACATAATACGCACAACAACAGAAAAAAAAACTAAATACACAACAGACAAAACGAATAAATAAAACAGGACCACAGATGTAGCCTGTGGTGTATCTATGTTGCCACAAAAGGCAGCTGACTCAGCGTTGTGCTGAGGAAGTGATCCCTCAGCGCAGATTTTCAGTCAGTGCCTACGGTTACCCATACCTAATTGTAGTGCGTATCGTGGTGCAGTTCAAAGAATTAAATCGAATGCAACAAAATACACACAAAAAAGTTTAAAAAATATCGTGATAAAATACTGACATATATTATTAGTTTTAAATAATAATCTATACCATAATTACCGAATTCAATGAGTAAATATAAGTGAAGTGAAATAATAAGGAGAAGAGAGATAGGAGGATACACACCAAAGTAACTACATGCCCGTCATTACGTGATGGTGGCCTATGATTTATTACTTGTATTACTGCTATTTAGCATTAAGTACGTCTTTGTTTGAATTTTTTTTTTCTATGCAATAAGGAATTTAATAATAATAATAATAAAAATTTAATTAATTAACCCAGAACAATTTGATAGACATTCAAGACAGCTAAAATGTACTCTGTACAGTCAAAATTGCGTCAATCTTATCACACGTCACTCTACACTGTCGCTTTACGGGCGACTTTGCAACGAACAAAGATAGAGCTGCTATCGAGTGAACATATTCCCTATCGAGCGGAATAAGACGTAATAAAGCGAATTCAAATCGATTCTGTTTTATAGTCCGACTGCACTGCACTGATGCATTCAGTAAAATTTCGCCAATGTCACGGAAGGAAAACTATAGCCGATCACAAACGAATAAGGCTCAATGTGATTTATGAAGGAATCTGTTTTTTCCATATTTTATTTGTGAATCAAAATTGCTAAAACCTCAAGGAGTGTTTTTTAAAATACTATCCTACTACAGCAAAAAATATAAAACATTAGGTCAACACCAATTTTCACGATAATACTTTTGTAAATACTAGAATTTTTATGGCTGTCGGACTATGGGCGCTTATACAAGGGCCACCCGTGCATAAGCTCTTTAACCCAAAATGACAAAACGATGTATTTCGACACTGAAAAATGGGCGTAAGTCCATTCATGTCGTAAGTCTGTTGAAAACACTAACTCAACAAATCCGTCAGCCCATACTCGTCCACTGCTGGACATAGGCCACCCCCAAGACACGCCACTTCCTTCCTTGCTCCGCCATCTTCATCCAGCTGCTGCCAGTAATCTGCCTCAGATCGTCGCTCCAGCGATCTGGTGGCGTCCAAAAACGTTTTAACCAGAACAAAAACGTTTTGCCAGAACATAGGGTAAGTTATTTCCCTAGGTTTACGTAAGTTTATTATTGTATTTAATCCGCTTCGTGCACTACCCGTCGCCAGTCCCTTCAAAACCAAAGGTTTGCTGGAAGAGAATGCTTCTTGCATTAAGCACGCCCTTGTACACTTACAATGTAATTAGTGCAATAAAGAATTAAAATAAATAAATAGGTCGTGGGTTCGATTCCCACTGGGGGCCGCCGTACATTTGTACAAATGGCCTCAGTCTGCGTGTATTTCCATGTTTGGGACCAGGTCATGTGATTGTGTTGTGTGTAATTTATTGGTTTATTTATTTATTTATTATTTATCTTTGGCATCAACACAAATTAATTATTCGTAATTCTCTTTTTTTTTTGTCAACAGTAGCTCAGATGTTTTTGCTAAACGACGAGTCTTGGTTGGATAACGTTGTTGACTTAACGCTGATACCGGACATACTTTTCGACGAAGAATCAGCTGGATTATTCATGGCAGCCGCTCCGGATTACAAAACCTACATAAAAGTCATAGAAGATTCGAACTTTGGGATACCTAGTTTGAATGAAACCAGTAAGTTACTGTTATAGTTTCAATATTGTTCCTAATGTCAATGAAATACGGTAAAAATTATCCTAACTGTGTTACGATGAAAGACATGGCCTATCTGTATGCTAAATTTATGATTATTTATTAGGTAAAGTTTATACGCGATTAGATCAGTTTAAATATATATATATAATGAGCATCACGAGTCATTAAAAAATACTACTGGGTCCTTATTATGAAGCAGCGACAGTATCGGAAGGGGCGTCAACGTCGCGCTTGAGCCCGACAATTACGTAACTTAGAAAGCAAAGTCATCGGTACGTGCCGGGATTCGAACCCACGACCTCCCGAATGTGAGGTGGGCGTTCTACTGCTGCGCTACCACCGCACGTATATCATATCTCTTATATTCCTCAAAAAAATAACACGCAATCAACCTGAAAACGAGCGAAACATTTTATTTTTATTTTTATTTCAGCCTATTGCCTACGTCACCTAGGTTTTCACGTTATATTTCATGTAAAGTTTCCACAAGTATGCATGGTTCCCGAAGATTGTGTGCGGTTTGCCACTGAGGGAACGAATTTCGGTTGGTCTCTTGCTAACAGGTATGTGAATGTTGCAGCCAACTGATTTTATGTATCATTTGACCACCTAAGAGTTTATAAAACAGCGACGTTTAAGTAAACGCCTTG
The DNA here is from genome assembly GCA_963969515.1 of Yponomeuta evonymella. Taxonomy (NCBI): domain Eukaryota; kingdom Metazoa; phylum Arthropoda; class Insecta; order Lepidoptera; family Yponomeutidae; genus Yponomeuta; species Yponomeuta evonymella. Next base: position 6,517,977 of record OZ018366.1, on the reverse strand, counting down.
TTTAACTATTAGGCTAGTCAGATATTGAATTTAAATTAAATTTTGGCATGTAAATGTCACAGCCAACTGGTTTAATGGCCAACATGACTTAGTAAGGAGTTCAAATAACGGCAGCGTTTGATTATATGGCTATTTTAACTTTTTGGCTAGTCGACTAGACGGCGCCAAATAATACACAATACCCGTGGGGTGCCGGCTTTAGAATAGTACACCTCCCCATCTCTGCCCGTGGGTGCCGTAAAAACCGGCTAAGGGACACATTACCAGGAGGTGGGCAGCAGCGGCTTCTGCGGAAATGCGATATACTGCGCTCGCCAACACGCATGCCAAGCGTGGCGAATATGGCAAATACCCTCATGGCAGTAAACCAGAAAACCAGGCGCCCAGTCCCTGGCAGCTCCGCTATTCCTGGCTACGGTAGCGGGAAGGCGCTGGATGCAGGCCGCTTCCAACCGGTGTTTTTGGAAATCCACGGAGGAGGCCTATATCCAGCAGTGGACTTCTTGTGGCTGAATGATGATGATGATGTGCAATTCCTGAAACAGGGCCCTTGTTATGAAAAATGCGACATTATCGGAAGTAGCAAGATGGTCGCAAATCCGTATCTCAAGATATAATATGACTTCATTGGACTAACAAAGAGCCATGCATTTCTAGAACAAAGGAAAAAAGAACTGTATTTATAGATTCTGTGATTTCAAGATTGCTAGATTCGAGTGAATTGTCGGGCTCAAGCGCGATGTTGACGACCCTTCTAAACATATCGCTGCTTCCTAATAAGGGCCCTGGTCAATCAGAGTTTGTCACTTTTGTTCTGCGACTTTTAAAAACGTTTCCTATGTAATACAGACATTAACTGGACACTACGACATTGATAGCAGACGTAAAGCACAAAATCAATAAAGTGATATAAGAGCCCTATCACGCTAGGTATTTGCGCAGCGAAAGCGATGCGTTTGCGCAGCGAGCTCGCTGCGATTGCGCGGCGTACACGCCGAGATTGTCACCGTCGAAGCCATTTCGTACAATCGCGCTCAACAGTCCGCCGCGCCCCACTTGAATCAAATCAAAGATACCTCTGTAAGCGGACGTAGCATTTATAGGTTCAATCGTCGTTGATACAGTGGATACAAAGTTATTTATAACTAAAATTCGAAATCATCCCGTTAAATGGGATACACAGTAGTTGCAAATTCGTCGTTGACTTGTATCTGTTTTCGTTTCCTACGTCTTTGGAATAAAAACGAGTGTTTCCTCGTCAGATCAATCCATTTTGCTACTGAGTGTCCAAAACGTGGATCGCACGCCGCGAACTCGCCGCGACGGTGCAGCGTCGTTGCGGCGTCGTCACGGCGTGCTCGCTTTCAAATCGCTGTGTGATTGGGCTGTGAACCCTAAAATTTCATAAAATATTAGTCTAAACAAAACTCAAAAAACAAAAGGTGCTGTAAGCCACGATCCTTAATTCGTGATTTGCTTGTTTTTAGGGTTCCGACCCTATTACTCTGCCTCTGCTGTCTGTTTATCGGTTTTTCTGTCTGTCCATCCATCCGACCTTTAAAGAGCTCTATCTTTAGAACCATAATAGGTAGCCAGAATAGAATAACCTTACATAACATCAGCAGCCTATATACGTCCCACTTTAGGGCATAGGCCTTCTCTCAGGAAGAGAGTATGGGCTTGATCACCAAGCGTGCCCATCGCGGATTGGCGATTTCAAGCGCTGTGAATAGCTCAGACACTCAGGTTTCCTTACGATGTTTTCGTTCACTGTTAGCGAGTGGCATTACTACTATAACTTTACAAATGGTAGGAACTTAAAAAACAAAGTCAAAGATACATGCCCGCACTGGGAATCAAACCTGGGTCTCTCGCTTCCGAGTCCATTGTTCTACTGACTAAGCTACCACCGCGTACGAAATAGCAGAATAGAAAAGAAGAAAAAAAATATGTCTGTTTTGTGGGACGTAATGTTGATGTAAATTCATTTATTTATTTACAGGCTGATGCTCATGATCTTTGCCAGATTTGGACGCAATTGTTATTATATCTCTGTGGAAGATGATAGACTCGTTGTTGCTGAGCTGTGTGGGTGGGCGCGAATGAATCTTGACATGTTGGTATATGGTAAATACGAATTAGCCAGCCTTATATTCGAGTTCAGTAAGTAATTTTAACTTTCACACAACAGAATCACTTTTCCTTGGGGGGAGTCTCTAAAACCGACGACCCCTACGTAAATCATCGTATCTGCAAAAGCATCATTTTCGTTTAATGGCACTTATGGCTTTTCGAATATAGATTTTTTCGTAAGTGGCAAAAAGTTTTTTGTTAATATTAGCTATATTTTTCAATGTAGATATAAAATCGTATCAAATTTGGTGAAACAACAAACACTATCATATGTGGTAAATTTGGTAGAATTGCTTGACAAACACATTTCATGGCATATTTGGAAGTAAAGGAGAGAAATATCGTAATTACTAGTTGTTGTATTCATGATGTATTCCGCTTAATTTCTAATTAGTTTTTATGGAAACTACCAATTCCGACAGTATTTAATTCTTAAAATTAGAAAGAGAGTCTAAATTTCTATCGACATTAAATGAAATTTTAGCTTTTAGGTATTAACAAAGAAAGCTATCGAAATTCTATTATCTCGACAAGACAGTATACTATCATTCAACTCTACTTATTGAAACGAAAAAGTGTAAATTTCTGTATGCCTTAATTAGCTCTTTAATTGATATTACAAATATTTCCTTACAAATATTCACTTTTTTGACAAGATTTTATTTCAAATTGTTTTCCTTTAAAGTTGCATTTTTACAGTTACGATGATTTAACTAATTGTTCAATAGAGTCATTACTAGCAGGGAAATGGTTGTTTTGTTGACACTCTTGGTAGTCTAGTAACCAATCGCATTCCAGTAGTATAACCCTTGTAACTAAACTAGGCGCTCTTCCAATTCAATCTTCATCGCGAGAGATGCCTTTTTAATTTGCGCGCGTTACGCTATTGGAATGACATTTTACTGTTATTACAATGTAGACATCTGAATTAAGCCAAATAATAGCTATTGTTTTGCTTATATTGCTCTATAGAAAAACTATGTGTGTATTAGACTTTAGGGCCTGATCCCAAACTAGGATACCATGTGCTACAGTAAGCAGGCAAGGACATAACAAACATGGAGAATCACCCGGACTTAAGTCATTTGTACAAATCAAGTACGGCGGCCTCCGATGGGAATCGAACTCACGACCTCTGTCTTGATCGTATAGCGTAGTGCCGCAAGACAAACGAGGCAGTCACAATGATAAAACATTTTTTGTCATACTAACTAAAGGCCGACCATACTAGGAAAGATCCTGTGTGACAGATCTCCTGACAGATATTATGTGCGAAGAATGTTCGTAAACGCAAACTCGGCATTTTGTTTTCCAGTAACATACTGCAATTTGTTTGGACACAGAAACATGATAGACATCATGTGGTTGTTCCACATAAAGAACCTTTACTACCCGAAAAACTTGAAGGTCAACGGTAAGTCTGTCGGCTGTGTGACGTCGGCAAAGAAGTCACCTGCCCCGGACCTGGAAAAGTTGTTTAGAGGCAAGAAATCTTGGTGGGAGCTTGCAAAGTTTGATAACGACCAACTGGGCACTTGCAATAGGCATTCGACGGCCATGTATCTTGCTACCCTGGCTGGAGCATTTCGGGCTACATTCCAGCCAGCTTACTGCCCTTACAAAAAAGGGATTATACCTAATCCAGATTTCTGTTTCGTTCCAAGAAAACTAAGTGGACCAGTGCTGAACAAATATATAGCTTATAACGAAAATAGGTACAATTATTACGAGGTGCTTGGAGATAAAAAAATATGTATACCATTTAGTAATTCGTCTTGCGGCCCCTTTGTCATGAATGAAACTTATTATGAAGGTTTAGACTTTAGAACACGCAGAAATTTCACAAACAAGAATTAATTACATAACATAACATAACATAAACTCACGCCTGTATCCCAAAGGGGTAGGCAGAGACAAAGGACTGCCACTTGCTACGGAGCTGACAGATCACTTTCGGTTCCTCAACATCCATTAGTCGTTGCATGCACGCACGCCGGTTTCGGGTACTTTTTATCTTGCCCTGTGCTAATACATCCCCTATTTGGTCGAAGTATGTCCGTCTGGGTCGTCCCTTACCGGCCCTACCACCCACATTCGCTCGATATATTTGTTTCGTCAATCTTTCTTCCTTCATTCTCTCTACATGTCCAAACCAACGCAACATTCCTTTCTCAATTCTAGTCACTACATCCTCTTTCAGTGCACAACATTCTCTAATCACACTATTGCGTATCCTGTCATTCAAAGTAACACCAGACATACTTCTCAAGGACCTCATTTCTACTGCATTAATCCTACTTTGGATGGATGGAGGATGAATAAATACAATAAATAATTAAAAGTAAGAGTAAGATGTTTTATTTATAAACCATAATGGGTTAGTCCATCGAGTTATACTATTTATACGAACTAACGTTACACACTTAACACTTAAGTTTATACTAATACCTACACAGCACGATGGCAGTGTGTATTAGGACCATGAAATTACTTTTTATTTAAAGCATAGTAAATGTGTAGCGCGTAGTGTAGGTGTTATTTTATTCATGAGGGATAACTTAAGGATCAACCTATGAACCAATACTGGCCGATGCTAGCTGCACTTTAAGTGCGCTGGGAGAAGATCTAGCAATCATAAGTATTTACCGCTCGCCGTCTTATAAAAACATTGATCCATTTATACATTCATTGAACATACTGCTTGAGTCACTAAATAAATTAAAAAATGTAGTTTTATTGGGCGATGTCAACATCCCTATAAACCAAGATAAACTAGATCAATGTGGCGAACGCTACTTAACTTTATGCGCTTTCCATGGAATTTTACCTGCACACACATTTGTTAAAAGAGATCTAAGCGGCACCTGTTTGGACCATGCTATGCTTAAGACTAAAGCTACATCTGAAGAAAGAAGAAGGAACAAGAAAAAACATTTATTATAAAAACAGTGCACACGCCACAATAACAAAACAAAAAAACAACAAAGAAAATATTTCAACCGAAATGTTATAAAAAAGAAAGTAAAGCGAACGGTCACGGCGTGTCACTGCTGCTATAAATGGCAACTGACTCAGCAGTATGCTGAGGGTCAAGCCTTCAGCGCTGATTTTCAGTCAGTGCCAGGAGTTTCCCCGCGAGCGTCACATACCGCGGTGTGTTACAACCGTGAGCAATACTATATATATAGTAGAATACTATGTAATACAGAATAGTAATTATATACAATAGGATACGTATTATGTATACAGTATGAAACATATACTTAAATTGTTTTTATTAAGTCACTGAATAAACTACGATATACTCAAATAAAATCATACACAAATGAATAAAGGTATATAGCCAGCTTAAAGCATGTTTAAAAATTATGAATATAATTAAATTTATATGTACATAAATATATATACATATATAGGTATACTTAATTAAAGAAAAATAAATAAAAATATATAGATATATACAATATCTTAATCTCTATATATAATCTCTTACAATTGACAGACTATAAATCTGTGATTCTCAGGTTAAATTTTAGGAAACAGGTTAACACATATGCTATCTCACAAACTGTAATTAGATCCGAGACCTTGGACCAAGATATCCTTGACCCCAATATTTCCATGACTTATTTGTCAGAGAAATTACAAAGCGCAATTGAGAAAAACACCAAAATAACAACTATTGCCAAACGAAAACGTGTGATTAAGCCATGGATCACTCCTGGACTTTTAGGATGTATAAAAAACAGAGACAGAATTCATAAAAAAGTTAAACGTAACCCCAGTAACAATATCTTAAAAATTACACGTATTAGATACAGGAATCACTGTAATACCTTTTCTCGTAATACCTTCTAAGAACACACCTTTTCTCAATAGCGCAGGTATTCTAAATATGGAGAGTAGACGTAATTATCACCTTGCTTGTCTACTGTTTGGCGTGATCAAGTCGGGTTCCCCCAAATATTTACATGAAAAACTCAAGTGGTCCATGGAGTCTTTTTCGTCTGCATATAGTCAACGTAGAACATGCTATATTATCTGTCCTTCATACAGAACTGTTGCTTTTCGTGGGAGCTTTAGATACGCAGCTACCAAATGCTGGAACAATATCCCGCCGCCATTTAGAATTTTAAAATCAATTTACACATTTAAGTTAAAATTAAAAGAGTACTTGTTGTCAATACAAAAAAATTCAATTTAACGTGAAGAAACTGACTTTGACTTATACTCAAACATGTAATATCCACTGCGCATTTAAATCACAATGCTCAATTTTCATGAAATGTTTATTATGTATTTATTAAGTACCTACTTGAATCAATTTAAGTCTTATTGGCCTACTTGTCATTTTATATTCATTATACCCCATCTATTTGGAATCAAATGAAAAGTTGTATGTATATATTTATTGAGATCTTGCGTTGATTGTTCGTCCGTCACTTTAGGTTCTGACAGAATACCAGCGTCACGGGTTGTCAACCGGGAACCTGTGACATATGCTGAGTCAAGAACCTTTTCTTGTACCATGGCACACAGCGTCTCCACCATACCACTTCGTTTTTACGGTGTGATTGTTTAGAATAAGATTATTTATTGTTACTTTTTACTTTAAGCTTTTTTACTGTTTTCGCGTTTTATTATTTGTAAGATTTTATGTGTGTTGTGGTATCAGAATAAACTTTTTTCAATTTCAATTTCAATAATAAAATTTTAAGAAAATTAAAAATTGCTTATGAAAAATATTTAATTGTTAAGGCAGGGAATAATAAAAAACAATTATGGAAAGTCATCAAAGATATCATATCTACTGCTATTTATTTTAACCTTAGTGTAACCTTCCACTTACTTAAATTTCTTCTAAATTATTTCTTTGTTAAGCATTATATTTATTAGAATACTTGACCTTGCCATATTCAGTGGGAGTTGGCGCTGGATGCCGTATTACAGGCTTTATGCCTAGCTTGGCAACAGAGGCTATACTATAAATTTAAGTCATCTCATGTAACTATTCTTAGTTGTACATCTTTGTAATATTATTGGTCAATAAACTATTATTATTGTTATTATTTTGTTGAGTAATTTGAATATCATAAAAACCTATTTAGAGGCTAAAAATTTCACCCATGCCGGGACTTGAACCCGCGATGTCTGGCTAACTGTGCCAGCGCTTTCCCAACTGAGCTAACGGGAAAGTGCAGGCATTAGCGAAATTTCGAACCTCTTTACAAACTTTTCTGTTTTACGTACAGGCAGCGACATCTGGCTGAAGTAATTTACATCACTTGCATCAACTTGAAAATTACATTGTCACAAATTTTGTTTTTGATGTAACAATACCCTGTATTGTTTTAAATCACCAATGTTTTTTTCATTACTCATACTCTTAAAGGGGGTCATTGTTCATCCAGGCACCGTGCTGAAAGTTGTACATGCCTGCTCTAAAGCAGAAAAGTATTAAAAAAATATATATATTTAAGACACAGATAAAACCACCAAATACGCAAATTCAAAATGGCCATCTTTCGCGGTCGCGCGCCATCTTGCGAATTGTGATGTACGGCTAGCACAAGTTGGCGCGCGAGCTATCTCGCCGCGAGCTAGACCATCCGTCTGTCTCGGCGTGATTTCCTTAAGTTTTATATTTTAAACTTGTTTTTATCTTATATTGATTAACATTAATATTTAATTTATATTATTTAATTTTTTAAATACTAATCAAAAAATTAAATTTTCGAGCAGTCGTTTAAAAGGGCGGATAGTTTATCTCTCGGCGAGTTAGCTCACGCGCCGACTTGAGCTAGCCGTGCAGGGTGTGCGTTGGTATTAAAAAATATTTCTCTAACGCTCAATAACTGTACGTTAATATTAATTTCAAGTGACTTTGTTTTTTAATAAAATAATTTTAACTGGCTTGTGTTTACTTTCCTCGTATTCGTAATGAAAAGTAGAGTGTTTTACTCGGGTGATAGCACCCATTTCTGCCTCGAACTATTGGCGCTCTCACTTCGTTCGAGCGCCAAAACATCTCGTCAGGAATGGGTGCCTTTCAGCCCTCGGTTAACAATCTACTATTTTTCTTTCCTCGAGCGCGCAACACAAAGTTATACTTTTATGTTCATCGTTTATTAGTTATCTGTCAGTTACCAGCGATCCGATGACTCGATAGAACTGGAGATTGGCATGAGTTTGGTATGGGACCGAGGGGGTTGGTGTGAGGTAAGGCTTATTGGCCACCAGTGGGCTCTATTCGTGGGCTGAATGGATAGATATACTTTTACAACTACGACCCGATAAGCGAATGGGTCAAGGGTCCATAAGGCGACCCGAAGACTTTAGCGATTGCATACGGATTGTAGAGCGTGCTTCGCAGCTCAAAGAGTTAGTTTTCTACTTTGTGATAGTTGGGTGACCCTTAATATAGGTCACTTTTCACGGACCGTTTTTTTTTTCTACGCAAAAAAATTTTATAATAAAATAGTTTTTTTGGAAGGATTACCAATGGAGCATGGTTACAGGTTACTTAGCACAGAGGGATGTGGTGAACACGAATATCCCAAACGTAGTTTTAACAGCAATATGATCCTTAAGTTGTTATACTTGTGATCCCTGTAAAGATTGATGTTCACGATACTTATCATGCCTCTCGCTGTTAATGTTGTACTTAGATAACTCAGAGAATTAGGAAAGAACGATCGCCGCTAACATACAACTAAAATGTTTCCGAAAGAGGTTCTCAATTAGTTTTTGGAGAAAAACTAAAATTGCTTTTCAAAATACAATAATGTATTTGAGTTATTGGGTGATTGATTAAGATAATCGCAATTTAAAAATGATTGTAGCTGAATTATCCCTTGGAGCCTAAACGAAAGTGCTTGGTATATCAGCTATAGCTTGGCAACTGTCTTAGTAATTTTGTAAGCGATTGGTGGGCCAGAGGGTTTATTTTAACAAAGAGTAGGTACCAACCACTTGGCCTTTTGCCGCTGAAGCAAACTGGAAAGTGACATGAGCGCAGTAAACAAACTTCTAAGTCGGCACCGCTACAAGACAGGACGGCGTGCCCGGAAGTTTGCCGGGTCACGCCTTGAGCATCCTCGTTGAATGTACAGTCAATAACACATGCAAACCGTCTACTCAGGTACGTTACGGGTGAATTTAAAACTAAAATGTAAAGGTTCACTGTAGATACATTGCATGAGCGAGTATATCGCCCAACCGCAACAACACTTGTGCAAATTTTGGTAAGGTACGTGAATTTGGCATGTAATGCAATTACGACAAGTAGTGCCAATTGACTGAAACTAGTAGAGATTTAATTGGGTCCTTATTTCCATGTTTTTGCCGACATTTTAAGAGTATCCGACCATATTGAACTCATTTTTGCAAAATTGTAATTACGTCATTGTTACTCAGAATGAGCGATTTGTCACACTGTTGATTATATATGTTAGAGAGAGAGCTTGTTTAACCTATATGTTAGAGAGAGAGCTTGTTTAACCTATATGTTAGAGAGAGAGCTTGTTTAACCAGCTTTGGCAATGTTGCCAATTTGATCAACTGAAGAAGAAGAAGAAGAAAAAATATTTATTATAAAAACAGTGCACACGCCACAATAACGAAACAACAAAGAAAATATTTCAACCGAAATGTTATAAAAAAGAAAGGAAAGTGAACGGTCACGGCGTGTCACTGCTGCTATAAATGGCAACTGACTCAGCAGTATGCTGAGGGTCAAGCCTTCAGCGCTGATTTTCAGTCAGTGCCAGGAGTTTCCCCGCGAGCGTCACATACCGCGGTGTGGTACAACCGTGAGCAATACTATATATAGTAGAATACTATGTAATACAGAATAGTAATTATATACAATAGGATACGTATTATGTATACAGTATGAAACATATACTTAAATTGTTTTTATTAAGTCACTGAATAAACTACGATATACACAAATAAAATCATACACAAATGAATAAAGGTATATAGCCAGCTTAAAGCATGTTAAAAAATTATGAATATAATTAAATTTATATGTACATATATATATATATATATATATATATTCATGTATAGGTATACTTAATTAAAGAAAAATAAATAAAAATATATAGATATAATATACAATATTACCTGCTATATTAATATATTAACTGCTTGCAACTTTACTACGTGTTATAGTACATTACTGCAGCGGCCAGCAAAAGAGGCATTGATGGACAAACGTGGAAACGTAAGTAAAAAAAAAAGAACACTTTAACTCGGCAAAAATTATTGTTGTTCGTTCGTGGTTCGTCTGATTTTGAAAGTTTATTGAATTTAACAGAATGAGTTTAAGTGATGAAAATGACTGCGATGAACTTATTTTAACGCCACCTGAAATTCAAGAGGCGGCAAGAGCCGTAATAGATTTAATTTCCGCGCATTATTTGTGAAAAGTCATATACAAGCCTTGGCCACAACAAGGCATTGATGGACTCACGTATGTGTGCCTCGGCCCACATTTCCACGTTCGTCCATCAATGCCTCTTTTGCTGGCCGCTGCAGTAATGAACTATTAGTGAAGAACATCTAATCATCAATAGCTTTCTTTTCAGAGGCCCCCCGCACTAGCGTTATTCGAGCGTCACCGTCTTTTCAGCGCCCACCTAACGTCCATGCAACGCTAGCCCAGCGACGTCACTACGCCAATGCTGCCGAAGCATCAGAGGTCTAATTATGCGCACCAAATCCTGTCGGAATCCAAACGTTTGCGATAAAAATTAGCATTGAATTTGACAAATATACGAATGGAATCGTTTAGGATTTCATGCGCGTAATGCAGTGGCCGAGCAAGTGAGCAAATCGCAAACCCAAGGCCAGCGCGATGCCAGCCAGATGTGTGTCAGATGTTCAACGTTGGCGTTGCGGCCCCGTTGCGCTTAGGTTGCGTTGACGTCAGATGGGCGCGGAAAAGACGATGACGCTCGAGTAATGCTAGTGGAGGGAATCTCTTATTTGCGTCCATTAAATGCATAAGCATTAAGTGGTCTCCCACTTCCGAGACAAATAAGTCTGTTAGATTACTTGTAATCCTATAAATCTGCGACTGGGACTGGTACTTCAAGTAAGTCTCCAAGCAAATACCAGACACTCAATTATTATAATACTTCGTCGGTAATTCATATTTGACATTGATTGACTTATTAATAAAGGTTAATGAACACGCCAAAAGCTAGCTACAAATGCTTAGAATAAATTATTTCATTCATTAACAAAATTCAATTTAATAACGAAACAAATAGCGAAATCTAGTCTGAGTATTCCAATAAAATTACAAGTGAGTAAGTTCGAATTTAAGTTAATAACAGTTTCTTTTTTATGTAGCGTATATAAATCCGTCTGCAGGGCAACGCACTTTTCTCAAAGAGACAGTATGGGCTCAATTATCACGCGGTAACTATAACTTTACAAATGTACGTAACTTAGAAAACAAACTCAATGGTACATGCCAGGAGTTGAACCTACGACCTCCCGAATGCGAGGCCGGCCATTCTGCCGCTCTTCTACCACCTGCTCCAACCAAATATACAAAATAAAAATGCCTACCAAATAAATTGAACACTTCTCCACAATAACTGAACTTCAAAATGTCAAAGATTAGTCAGTCGATGTTCCCCTCAGCATTTCGGCCTAGGCAATATATTAAAATACACCGTGGCTCACCAAATAATATCACCCCTACAACCTACACAATTGTAGACCCTATTTCTTCGAGTTAAGAACCTTATTTCGAAGGCAGTGATGCTCTACTGACCACCCCTTGGTCGGTGTAGCGAGACGAAGGAAATAAAATGTCGTAAAAAGAAAATTGACGTTCGATGTTGTGACTTTGTTGCGTGTCTTGAAACGGAAATGCACCTAGCAACCAAATCCTCACATAATTTATGTACACCTACCTACTTTGCTCATCTTTTGGTCCTAATTCTCGCAAGGTCGTCTGGAAGAGATCGCTTTCAGCGATAAGACTGTCAGTTGCTTCAATTTTTGTCGGAAGAGTCCGACTACGTAAGTGACTCCGTAATTAAGCTGATAAATCAATAAAAACGTTTTGGATACGCTACACGATGAGGTACAAAGTGGAGAAGACATAAAAAAAAATCCAATGTTGAGGAAGCGAAAGTTATCTGCCAGGATCGTATTAAGTGGCAGTCCCTGGTCTCTGCCTACCCCTCTGGGATACAGGCGTGAGTTTATGTATGTATGTATGTAAGTTTCCATAAACTTTCTGCTTAATCGATTTTCTGCTTAAGGCTACAAAATTGAAATTTTGCACAATTATTACCATTCCTCACTTATTTCTCATATGACAAAAGCATCCACTAAGGGAGGATTTTTAAAAATTAAACCCCAGCGGGAGTTTTACAACTTAAACTTTCGTAAGCACTGCACTTTTATATATTTGTTTAACGATGAAATAGAGGATAGAAATTTGTAGGAAAGTTTTTATTCTTGGACATATGTATAAAATTTTGTGTCAATTGAGTACGGCAAAAATAATGAGTTACGTAGTCCAGCTAGTTTTCAGATTCTACCCCTAAAATAGGGGATGGAAGTTTTAAATAAACGCACAGGCCAACGCCATAGGCTTAGAAACTTAAAATTTCGCACACGTATTCTTCTTATGACGTAAGCATCCACTAAGGAAGAATTTTTTAAAGTTCAACCCGCAAGAGGGTGATATAGGGGATAAACCAGTCACAGCGTCAAACCCTTAAATACGCAGGTGTAGATTTAAGGCAGGACTATTTTTCTTATGGCCAATTTTAAGTGGCATGCTCACGTGTTAGCTCGCCTGTAGCCTGGTAATATTAGCACCTTCTGAAAAAATACAAAAATGTAGTATTTAAAGAAATATTACGAATATGATATTATTATTTTTTTAATACAATACTAGCGGCCCGCATGACTACGCAGAGATTTTTGAACAAAGTACCTATAAAGAAAAGTTAAAGAAGTCGTAAATCAAACGTGCGAAAGCGAAGCCGCGGGTAAGAGCTAGTTTCAAATAAGCCATCACTGTACTTTCGTTTGTTGGAAAATATCTGATTATTTAGTTTTGAAAACCCATATAAACACACACAATTAATTAATGTCCGTGCTTCGTGAGAACTCCGAATTCATAAATAGTTTCAATGTTAAATGCAGTCCACGAACGTACCCAACTAAAAAATAACTAACCAACGAAATTGTTAAAAGTTGACGCTAGTTGATATAATGAAAACTGCACCAAGCGCCCTACTACAAAAGCTATTAGGTTTCAAACTGTGAGTTAATTTATGATTGCGTGACAGTATCCAGTGGTTTGGCCCCAGTGGCGTAATATTTATTATAGGGGGGGTTGAAGCATCCGTAGGTTTTCTCTCGTGACCTCTGGATGATGCTGATGATTTCCTTTTCGGCCGGCCGGTGGTCGGCCTAGGGCGAGGCTAGAAATCACCTCCAGACAAAATACTCGCCCCATTCGTCTTAAGGAACTCACAAACCAAACCGGTCACGGTCGCAGTGGCGGTACCGGTCATTTAATACAGTAGTATTTTTTTTATGGACACAATTAACTTGTTGGTCGCTAATCAAATGATTGCTGCGTTCGCGGTCAGAACGCGTTACTTTGAATCATCATCACCATCATTCAGCCACAAGAAGTCCACTGCTGGACATAGGCCTCCTCCATGGATTTCCAAAAAGACCGGTTTGAAGCGGCCTGCATCCAGCGCCTTACTGCCACTTGGATGAGATCATCCATATAAATACTACTGCATTAAATGTTTTATCTTGCATTTTGATATAAAGGTTTATATGCCAAATTAAATGACCGCCATCGTCATCACGACCGCGACCGTTTTGGTTGGCGAGTTCCTACCGCCTGGTGACACCAAATGTAACAGGCAAGCGCGTAATTGTATTAGACCTCGTCTTCACTTCGCCATCGGTTGAAACATCATTCAAATGAGTTTGAATATAGTCCACAAAATAGAATAGCACCTCAACCTGTTCAGTTTTATTGCAAAGTTACCAGTTAAGTAACTAAGTACTCACTTGTAAAGTCCAATCACAAGTTTTCTGAGTAGATCCCATCAAAGTAGCTAAAAATTCCCACACGGTAATAACTTCCATTAACAAACACATGCGATTTCCACGATCCATGACTGCAAAGGCGGTTTTTTTATCCTTGCGTGACGATGCAGCTCTTGTGACCATGAGTACATTGGTCACAATAAAATTATTTACTACGAGCAGGATTAACTACAAACGTGCCTCGCAGTAAATAAGTGAACATCAGTAAATATCATAAATAAGTTAAAACCAGTAAATATATTCGCCTCGCCTCGTTTGACAGAATTTTTGTGGTCCTAAATATTAATGCGACTTTTACATGTCTTAATGTAGGGCACAGGCCTTCTCTTAGATAGAGGGAGATAGTATGAGCTTAAGGGGCTCCATGGCGTAAGACTGGCGCCACCGGGGATAAAAAATCATATATTGGCCACGTTCCGGTTCCATTATCAGATCAGCTTCATATTGTAATAATTTTGTATTGTTATCCAATTAACACATGCACGCAAAATTTCAGCTCAATCACGTCACGTAAAAAAAAAACAATTTATGTTTTTTCATCGAAATTGTATAGAAAAATGATTATGTCACACGTGCAAGACATCGTAATCCTCGGTCTGATTGGCTGTGTATACTATTACGACTTAAGTTTATTCTAATTTACTAATTTTCGTACTATTTCGTTGACAAAACAAAGATCGTATTTTTTTTACATGTGTCATTTTGCAATATGAACGACAACTTGCAAATTTGCTTTGATTACAGACAGACACTGGGACAGGTGAAACTAAATAAAAGCTTGTAATATTTACAAAACATCATACAATGCGGCGGATTTAATGCCATAAACCTTTTCTACCCGTCAACCGCATGAAAATCCTCATCAAATTTATCATTATAAAATGGAGAAATCGCATAAAATACATTTTGAGCTCATTGTAGAGGCTACGTTAAAAGATAAAACAATAGGGGTTAAAGTATGAAATTGCCGTTTTATTGCAATAGGTTCTTTGAATTGACATAGAATCTTCATAGTTTGAGGTTTTCGAATAAAACTTTTTTCAAATGGTTTCTATGATGTTCTTTTTTTAAAAAATGTGAAACATTTGAATATTGACTTTCAATTGTTTTTGTTGTTCAATTTAGACAAGAAAGATGGATACTGCGAAAATTCGAGTGATTTTTGAATACGAGTTCCGACGCGGAACTAACGCGGCAGAAACAGCCCGCAATATCAATGCTGCGTTTGGAGAGGGGTCTACTAATGAACGCACCGTGCGATTTTGGTTTAAACGCTTTCGTGATGGAAATTTCGACTTAAAGAACGAGCCACGAGGAAGACCGCCTACACAGGTGAATAACGATGAATTAAGAAAGATAGTGGAAGTCGACCCTAGTCAAACTACCCAGAAATTAGCGGCATGGTTTAACGTTATCTTACCCACAATATTGACTCACTTGCGTCAAATCAATAAAATAAAAAAATACAAAAAATGGGTGCCTCATAATCACTCGAATTTTCGCAGTATCCATCTTTCTTGTCTAAATTGAATAACAAAAACAATTGAATGTCGATATTCAAATGTTTCACATTTTTTAAAAAAAGAACATCATAGAAACCATTTGAAAAAAGTTTTATTTGAAAACCTCACACCATGAAGATTCTATGTCAATTCAAAGAATCTATTGCAATAAAACTGCAATTTCATACTTTAACCCCTAATAAATGTACTGCAAGTTATTTTTTTTAGTAATTTTTCTCTACACCTTATTAATTTTCTTGATCCGATCTGTTGAAATATAATTCAAGTCACGGATGACGCCTTACGTGACATCACAAGTTTCGACTTACAATATACATAAGCAGCCTATATACGTCCCACTGTAGGGCACAGACCTTCTCTCAAGGAGAGAGTATGGGCTTAATCACCACGGGTGCCCACCGCGGATTGGCAATTTCAAGCGCTGAGGTATGTGAATAGCTCAGACACTCAGGTTTCCTCGCAATGTTTTCCTTCACAGTTAGCGAGTGGTAGGTCCAAGCCATATGACCAAGTCATTGTACATGCCCGCACTGGGGATCGAACCTGGGCTTTAATGAAAAATCAAATTCTAATACTTAAACTTTGGCCTTTGCATCTACGTAATGATATGATTTATGCAGCGTCCAGTGGGACCTTCACTCACACTAGATGGGTGAAGGGACCACTCGGACGCTGCAGTGCCTGACACATTGTTTTTAGATAGAGTAGGCTTGTTCAGCACCTATACCATCCTATACTTTACCTATATCGTCCTAAAAGTACAGAAAAAATAAGTAACAAAACCATGATTATTATTTTCGCGCGATTGATTTTTTTGCATTTTTAGATCTTGTCACTATTATACCTTTGCGGCCAAAGTCCTTTTTTCTGTGCTTTTACGGTATAAAGACCATGCCACTCCAATCAAATTCTGAGGCATGTGCCCCACTAGACAGCCTGTCCTCCACTGCCAAGATAAATGGAAAGTGTGGCCACACCACAAGCGGCGGCAGTGCACCGACAATGCTATTTAACGGAGTCTATCGTGCCGCGTGATTTATGTTTCTTTCAACACGTCTCCGACTCCGGGTGTTTTGACATTGGAGGGGAAAATGTAGTCTGATCGTTTTTACTAAAAAGTTTTTAATGTTTCACGTGAAGTTAAGTGCTATTGCGTGATTTTACCGACGTTTAGGGCCTACTGAGCCCGATTTTAGGGTTACATAAGCACCTTATATACGTCTCACTGCAGGGCATACTTCTTCTCTCAGTGAGAAGGAGCGTGCCCTACAGTTACTTGACAGATATTTTCGGTTTCACCTACGTTTCTTACGGAGTATTATTACCGAAAACGGTCGTTTTAAACAAGAAATGTATTTTTTGTAGCAATACATAGCTTACTAGTTGACCGCACAAGTTTTAATGATAGGACATACATTTTTTATAATTATAGTAACTAAGCCCCTTTGTCCTATATGTAGTACATAAAGATAAGCTATGTTTTCCACCGGTAGAATTTTTTCAACATTTTTTTAGTTAGAAAATACCCTATTCTAAAGCCAAATTCTGAATATCAATTTGATCGCAGAAGAAAACCTGTCTATGTAGTCAAGAGCGCAACTCGACTAAAGTTCTAAAAATTGTTTTTATTGTTATTAAAATTTGTGCTTGACATTTTTTATAAAAAAAACCGTATTTTTCATAATGCTATATACATATTTGTTACTGGCACTTTAGAAAATCGATTTAGGCAATGGTTTTTCAGTTAGGAATCATCATGAGTACTCGGTCACTTGTACACATTTTAATGTCAAGTAGATGGTGTATTTACGACAACACGTTTAAAAAATTTAAAAAGGGAGTATTTCATCACATTATTTAACTGAAACCTTCAACACTGTATGTGTAATAAGTGTGTCCAGAATAATAATCATAACGCATGTCTATACCATTATTTTTTTGTTACAAAAACAATTGTTTCTCGTAAAAAAAATAACGTGCATATCTGACAACCGGCATTTAGCACCAAATTAGTGATTTTTTTATGATACTTGTTCTGTCTTCTCTGCAGTAGATCTAAGTATGCACGATTCGGTTTGCCTTCTCCTCTTCTGATGTATAAAACGGTCCGTCGGGTGACAACCGTAGCGAAGCTACGCGGCTACGCGCGCCGTAGCAGATACGTAGGGCCGGCGTAGCAACTTCCGTAGCGGATATGAGTCGCTTTGATGAAAATATGCGGTCCACGTCATTTTCCCGCGATAGATTCCGAAACATGCTTTGATTATTGACCATCATGTTGTTCCTTGGATTGATTACCATAAAGGCCAGTGCAGTGACAAAACAGGTTTAATTTAGCCCAGAACCTAATACATTATTTGATAAGTTAATATCAATACCACATATTTATTCATCATAAGAGCCTTTTGACATATAGGGTTTAAAAGAATTCATTATACGTCCAAAGATGTGAATCCTCAATACGAACGAAAATTTCGAAAAAATATGTACTTTCTCATAATTAAACCTCTTGAACCAATTATTTTGAAATTTTGAAGGTGTAAAATTTTAATAGAGAACTTGAACAAAATATGTTTTAATATAATCGGAGAGGACATGTTAAAAGATAAATAAATGCGGTTAATTTTTCTCTCTACGACTAATACTTAACATAATGTGACCTGTCGAAATGTCATTCAAGTCACGTGGTACAAAAACGCGCCACACAAATGGGACTTCACAACGTACACGTAACACCATATAAATTATGAAATGTTTATTAATGTTCGAGTTACCCAAATCATTATTTTACGCATCTACACCCTTTTTTGTAAACGTTCAGAATTCAATGAAAAAACGAAATCTATTGCAGTAACTTGATTTTTCCTATATTGTGGGACCCCGGAAACCCCGAAAACATGATGAAAAATACGATAAAAATATAAAATCTTTTAGAATACTCATAGCATTGGAAGTCTGAATGGGTCCATTGTCCAACTACTTTTAAATCAAGTCCAAGCAGGAACTAACTGACAGTGAGTGATAATTTTTTCATGCTCATTTACGGGAATCTATTCATCTGTCCAACCAAGAACGTTGGTAAGGATTTTTCCCACCTGATACTGATGTTACTTCCCTACCGCACTTGCAATCGAACCTGGGTCTCTGGCTTCTCTGCAATCATTTGGTTACGTATAAAAAAATACTTATTTGTCGGGTAAAAGAACACCGACTTAATTTGAAATAACTTGACTCAAGAAAAACACAAAAAAACTGTCGTATTAAAATTTCAACCGAAGAAAACGTGGTCTAGGAGCTAATAGGTAATCACCCAACTTGTGTGCTCAGTAGAACGCCTGCAGCCTGAGACAGTCCTAATCAGTGGGCTCTATTCAATGGGCCATAAAAACTGATCCGGACGAATTGCTTGGACAGTGGGCTGAAAGGCGCAGAAAAGCCTGACTGAAGCAGCCTTATGAAACAAAAGATGCAACGTGGTGTACTCCAGGTTCCTCGACCGAAAATTTTGAGCAAATATAGCAATCTGCAGGGTGATTTTGAAATCGTTTGCTACATTTTGAGAGAAAGTTCTTTAGTGAACAACAATGGCAATGAAAGGTTTTCGACAGTGTTTGGTGCGCATATTTAAGCCTTTGGGAGGAATTGGACGGTTATCGTTCATTTAAAAAACCGGCCAAGTGCGTGTCGGGTCACGCGCTGTGTAGGGTTCCGTAGAAATATTAAGCCTTAAAGCTTAATATTTCGCAAACAGAACCCTGAACCTTACAAGCTAACACAATATTTTTTAACGACCAATCCAACGATCCCCACATAATCGGGTAGACCAGAAAAAAAAATGATCCCTACTTTTCATGTTAAGGGAGGTACAGTAAAAAAAATAATCCGACATTTTATTCTTTAACTTTGTCGGCGTGATAAATATGTATACACATACCAAATTACAGCTTTCTAGTACCACCAGTTTTTGCCCTAGGCTGCGTATGGACAGACAGACAGACACGGCGAAACTATAAGGTTTCCTTGTCGGACTACGGAACCCTAAAAACAAGTGATCTAAAATCTACAAGGTGACTTTGAATTCAATTGATAAATTTTAAGGAGACATTCTTACCGTGATTTAGAAACATATGGTGAGTTTTTAAAAAAATGTGTTGTCAAAATTTTTTTTTTTGTTTACCCAATATTACTTCACTTAAGCATAGACAAACAATGTTAGGATAAAAAGTTATAAAAATTGAAAAATCTATGGGTCGGGCGCCTTATGGTTGGCGCCGGCCAACTCAATTGTTCCTTTATTTGTTTACGCCTGTCGAAGGACAGACTCTTACACATTGAACATATTAGAAAACATTTTTCAACGTCATGGTACTTCCTACCATTTTGAATTTGGATTTACAGTTTCGAGCAAAAGATCGGAAATCACGATATAAATTTAATATGTTATACCATTACTGATTAATTATTAATAATACTTACTGTTTTTCGTAATGAAAAGAACATTCTTAATTAGGCCCCAGACATGCGCCTAAAGAAGTGTTCACTTCTACATCCAAACTAACAAAAATTCAACCCTTTTTACTATACGGATAAAAAGGGTTGAATTTTTAACGGATATTTCTAAATTAAAATCAAAACCTCGCATTTTGAAAGCTTTTGAATGGCCCGAGGATTCTGTTGTAGTTATTCTTTGGGGCTTTTCCGAACGATGACCTACTCCACTTCTTGATGAAATGAGACATATTTTTTCATTGGCTTCCTTGTCCTGTAACGAGTTGGTGAGTCTTGTCATGAGACAATTTTCTTATCTTGAATTTCTCTATTATTCAATCTTATATTTATAGAACCGGTCGTAGCGCAGCGGTAGAAGCGCTTTACATTTGGGAGGTCGTGGGATTGAATCCAGGCATGTACCAATGACTTTGTTTCGTAAGTTAAGTATATTTGTTAAATTGTAGTAGCAATACCGAGCGGTATTGCTACTAAAACTAACTGAAGGAAAATATCCTGAGAAAACCTGAATGCCTGGGGTGTTCACATACCGCAGCGCTTCGCGTGTGGTAATTAAGCTCATACTTTCTCTCTGAGAGAAGGCCTGTGCCCTGCAGTAGGCCGTACATACGCTACATTAAAAAATGGGTTTGTCACCCTGTATGCTCCAAACCAGTAATTTTAGTTTAATTATCTCTAACCGGCTTAGAGCAGCAGTTCAAAGGACCAAGTGCCCGCCACTTGATCCCTTACAAATAAACAGATAAATTTCATTTTGAAAAAAATATGTACTGACAACATCCCCTAGCATGAAACGTTAATAACGCATGCTTATTAAGTCCATGTTATCCTTCCCTCTCACTAATCTTATATCTCCCTCTCTCTGCCTCGTTAGTCTAGCGGTTGACATACACTACCAAAGCAGAGGTCGTGGGAACGATTCCCACTGGAACCACGATATGGCAATATGGGCCGATACAGGTAGGAAAAAATCGTCACTGACTGGGTTCCCCGCGAGGGACATCGCAAACGTGTCCGACCTCACGACCTTTCTACCGGGTTGGCCCGAGGCGGCCATGAACAGAGAGGAGTGGAGAGCTAAAGGAGAGACATTTGCTCAGCAGTGGAAAACAATCAGGCATACATAAAAAAGTGCTCACTAAATTTACGTTAATGTCTCGCAAATCTGTACCTACATTAAGTAAAACGCTCCATGAAAAACAAAAATGCGTAGGCCGTAAATATAAAGATATCACGGCCCGACAAACGTAAGGCCGGCTATTAAGGGGATTCATAAGCAGCCTATGTACGTCCCACTGTAGGGCACAGGCCTTCTCTCAGGGAGAGAGTATGGGCTGAATCACCACACGTGCCCACCGCAGATTGGCGATTTCAAGCACTGAGGTATGTGACTAGCTCAGACACTTAGGTTTCCTCACGATGTTTTCCTTCACAGTTAGCGGGTGGTATTGCTACTATAACTTCACAAATGTATATAACTTAGAAAACCAAGTCGTAGGTACATCGAACCTGGGTCTCTTGCTTCCGAGTCCGATGTTCTACCCACTAGGCTACCACCGCTTTAAGTTAATGTCTCGCAAATCTGTACCTACATTGAGTCAAACGCTCCATGAAAAAGAAAAATGCATAGGCCGTAAATATCAAGATATGTCGGCCCGACAAACGTAAGGCCGGCTATCAAGGGGATTAATGCTGGGCAATCCGATAAGGATTGCGGCTTACGCCACAGGTTAAATGGACTGATTTCCACGTTTACTTTCATGGCTTTTTAACGAAGCCTTATAATGGAGTGGTCTTCTAGGCTCCGCGATTTATTACTGCCCCGTAGCGAGCTGAGGTTGAGGTATTATACGAGCTGCTACTACAAAGGAAGGCTTAATTTGAAACTGAATGCGGATTATCATAATCTTAGTTGGCGGTGAAGTTTGCACTGAGAATATTGATAGCTGGATAATGTTTTAAATTAATGTGTGAATCTCGATATGCTTAATCAGCTGATCGGATTTCAACGAAATTTGGTATATTACATTTTTTAATCATTTGTAAATAAAGAAGCGGACAGAGCTAGCCTCTTATATTATTAAAAAACAAAATTCAAAAATCTAATCTGGAGACAAAATCAACTTCACTTCACCTGCCAAATTATTAAAAATAATAATCAGTTGTAGATCTGTAATAATTACGTAGATGAAGTGAACTTATTTTTGTTTCCGGATTTGATTTTTGATTTTTTTTTAATATATGAGGCTTTATTTGCTAAGGATTCGAAAAATATGTACCCTGTGTAATAAATAAAAACGTAGTCTACCAAATTTCGTTGAAATCCGCTTAGCTTATTAACCATAATATCGATATTCACCCGAGCTTAGCCATTACCACACTAAGCATACATTCTTAAGTCACCCAAATCCATATAGATCCGTTAATTCGTATAAGCGCAGTTGATCAGCTGGCTAAGCCAAGCAACTTCAAGAACTTGCATTGCACATTGAATGAGTATTTATAACTAAAAATACTGGTCAAGTGCGAGTCGGACTCGCGCACGAAGGGTACCGTACCTTACTAACGTACATTGATGATGATGATGATGATTGTTCCGACCGGTTTCGGCCATGGCGACCACTTTGACCCCTAATCAGTGATGAGGCGCTGGTGCGCTCGAAGATGGCTTATGTAGCCTATCTTCACGGCGAAACTCCGTGCACACTGAGGGCACGTGAGAATGCCGTTCTCGTAATTATATATTATGGCAGCAGCACGTACATTATCTATACAACATTTGAATATCTCAAAAGTGTACCTATTGCCGTTATTAATATCGAGCAAAAGACGGCAAAAAAATCACGTTTGTTGTATGGGGGCCCCTTAAATATTTATTTTATTTTGTCTTTAGTATTTGTTGTTACAGCGGCAACAAAAATACATTATCTGTGAAAATTGTAACTGTCTAACTATTCATAAGAAACAGCCTGGTGACAGACGGACGGACGGACAGATAGCGGAGTACGGAACCCTAAAAATAGATTCTACACAATCCTGGAATAACTAGACAAACAGTTTTAACCAGAAATACAGAAGCAAAAACTAAAATCACATCAAAGGCTTATCAAAGGATTTTCGCGCATGCACTCTATTCTGTTGTGTTTCAGTTGACCTGCAGCAACATTACATCACAGGCTACATCTTTGGTCCTGTTTTATTTATTCATTTTGTCTGTTGTGTATTTAGTTTTCTTTCTGTTGTTGTGCATATTATGTTGCTTGTGTGATCGTTCTTTTTTTTTTGGGAATTCTGAAGGGATGAACTGATGTTTTTGGGTATTTTGCTTAGTGGTATCCTTAGTTCAGACACAGGTCCACAATAACAAAAAAAAAAAAAAAAACATTGCAAATTAATGTACATTTTATTAAAATTTATGTAATGTAGACTATGTGCTAATTAACATACATTGTTGTTATAATAATTATTAAAAAACACGAACTTTCATATTAAAAATTAGTGGGACTCGTGTTTCATGGTTTGTAAGCTGGTATTGCTATTTTTGTTGTTTCTTGTAGTCGTTACTTACGCTACGGTATAAGAACGTGGTGTAGATAATAGATGCTATTAGTAACTATTGTAAAACACATATTATTATGTATTTTGGAAGAAGCCTGGCTACCCATAGCACAGGGAATCCTAGTTTGGGAGCCAGTAACCACTTTTTTAACCTTTTTCTAAATAAAGTTTTTTTTATTTTTTCATTTTTTTTTCATTTTGCTTGTTTTGTTTCTGTGATGTATCTTGTTGGTATAATAAATGTCTTTCTTCTTCTTCTTCTTCTTCACATTACAAAAGTTGATGAAATTGTGACTGTAAAATTAGTGTCTGTAGGTTGAATGATGTTAGATGAGATGAGATTTTTTTGTGCATAGTAGGTACATTATTTATTTATTTATTAATACTATGAGAGTATTTAAACTCGCTGCGGTGGTAGCCTAGTGGGTAGAATATTGGACTCGGAAACGGGAGACCCAGGTTCGATCCCGGTGCGGGGATGTACCTATGACTTTGTTTTCTAAGTTATGTACATTTGTAAAGTTATAGTAGCAATACCACTCGCTAACTGTGAAGGAAAACATCGTGAGGAAACCTGGGTGTCTGAGCTATTCACATACCTCAGCGCTTGAAATCGCCAATCCGCGGTGGGCATGCGTGGTGATTAAGCCCATACTCTCTCCCTGAGAGTAGGCCTGTGCCCTACAGTGGGACGTATATAGGCTGCTTATGCTTATGATTTAAACTAATCGTACAGCGTGCTTAATGCCAAGAGCAAGTGAGCGAAAACGTGTATTTGGACGAAAATTACCAAAATGTTGAGATGCAGTCTCGTGTTACATCTCTGTTATACTTAAATTGTGGTGTTTTGGTAATAAATGATTTCTGTTTTTCTTTACCAAGTTGTGTGAGTCGTACTTCCCGTTGGTCTAGCGGTAAAAAGTTTAATTAACCGCTTTTATTAAGGGCCGCCGTGCTTTGATTTGTCCAAACAGCTTCAGTCTCGGTGTTTTCCATTTTTGTGATGTCCTTGACCAATCATCATAGCACAGGATATTCTAGTTTGGGACCAGAGCAAGCGATTGTGTTGCGTGAAAGTTATTACTATTATAATATTGAAAGCTGTCTTCGGCATTCTTTTAATAACCCAGGTATACATTCAGTATATACATACATAAGCAGCCTATATACGTCCTATTATACGCCTATATACGGCCTTCTCTCAGGGAGAGAGTATGGACTTAATCACCACTGTAACTTCACAAATGCACATCATAAACGTGCAAAGTCATAGGTACATGCCCGCAATGGGAATCGAATAGGGGTCTCTCACTTCCGAGTCTAATGTTCTACCCACTAGCCTACCATCGCTGTTCAGTAATTGAATTATATTTTATGTTGCAAGGCAGGGTGAGTCTAAGTCCCGGTTTCTCGTACACTAACAAGCTGTTAATCTACTGTTAGCAGCTGTCAGTGGTTTTTTTTTGTATGCACTTTGATCAATTGACAGCTGTTAACAGTAGATTAACAGCGTGTTAGTGTACGAGAAACTGGGGGTAAGTATTCAAAGAAGTACACTCTTCGCTACTTTACGATTAACATGAGAGAAGAAGTTGCAAACGATAGCTAGTTAAGCATAAAGTAAAGTCAACATCCCAGGTGCAGTGTGCCTGAGGATACAAACCTCTGAAGAAATTTCCGAGAACATTATTTACATAAACACTACCGCCGGTTCACGACATCTGACTTTTAGCCTAACATTTTAAGCACTGCGACGCTACAAAATCTTCTCCGCACATGCTTAGCGGTTGATAGTTTACTTCCATACTAACACACTGAAAATGTCGTTTGATTTTTGTATTAACAATACAAAATGCAAAATTATTGAGATTCGCCGTGCTCGTTTTCTTTTTGGCTTTAATCCTTTTTGCAAATGGAAAGACTTGTACTATGTATTGGCAACGTATATATAAAAAATAAAGTGCGCGCGCGACTGTAGAACCATCAACACGTAAAATTTTTGCTCCACATTTGCTCCAAGTTAATACCATTATTATCGTCATTTAGAAACCTAGCTGCTTACCATAGTTTGGTGTAATCATAATCCTCAAGTGAGTGCAATAAAAATACCAGTATAAGTGGTTATTTATAAAAATATTGACCAAATAATAAACGGAACCAAACGGATAAATTCCAAACATCTGCATCGACTTGCGCGACGACCGGAGTGGGTGACTCATCATCAACCGACACCGACGCCGCACGAGCACAAACCGAACGGACAACGAACGACGAGCCGGCCTACACCGGGGGTCTACTCTAGATTAATACCACCACCAGCGGACGGGGGACGCCGCGCGCCGGACGCCGATGAACGAGCGTCTACTTGGGATCGTTTTTACTCAATCGGCGGAATTGCCGTGAATACCTCCAAGTGAGCCTCTCATAGCTTCCGCGTGACGCAACAATATTGTCATGGCCTCAAAGAAAGCTGAGACCGCAAAGGTACCTCCGCCGGCATCTAACCCTAACGAATGTTATGGGTGCCGAGTTGCTTTCAAAGACATAAAACAGGTACTAGCATGCGCTCTATGTAAACAACGATACGACCTTTTGTGCGCCAATATCAGCAGCTCGAAGTACAATACAATGGAGGAAAAGGCAAAGAAGAGCTGGTCGTGCCCAGCTTGTCGATGCAGAGACCGCGTCATCAGGGATGGAGATACTCCTGTTAGAGGCTCAGGTCGCTACCACGTCGAGACAGCAAACGTAGCATCAGTCGAACATCCCGTGGACCTCAATGTCACCAAGCGCTCTAAAGAACGCACTGAAGCTGTCGGCAAGGCGAACTCTCCGACAGAATGCTCAAGCTTAGCTGATCTAACTGCAGAGATTCGTCTAATGCGAAAAGATATGGCTGAGCTTAGGGAACAACTTCTGACTGCACTAACACAAACGAATGAAAGGCTTGACGGGTACGAGAAAAAGAATGTAGCTCAAGAACAACGGATTGCGAAACTTGAGGCAACCATCCACGAGTTGAGAGAGTCTTACAATTTCCAGGAACAGGCGGCGCTAAAAAACGAAATAGATTTCCAGATCTACAGCATCGGAATCCACAGAAAAACTTCCAAGACCTATAGTGGTTAGACTGCTACGCCGTGCGAAAAGGGACGAGATGCTTAGGGCCGCCAGAGTAAGGCGCAACCTGAGCTCCAATGAAGTTGTGAAAGGCTCAGGAACCAAGATCTACCTGAACGAGAGGCTTACAAAGCAAAATCGCCAGTTATTTCGAGAAGCGAGAGCCCGAGCTAAACATTATGGCTTCCAGTACTGTTGGCTGCGCAACGGCCAGGTTCACATCAGAAAAGCGGACAAAAAGCCCTCAATGCACATACGCTCTCTCGAAGACCTGGACCTTCTTGCCGGACCTGCCATGGAGAATACTACCACCGGCACTTCAATGGATCACTCTGATATGGTTTGTGCAACAATTTCGAGCCAACAGTCTTAGTGTGTTTATTTCCCTGGTACTACTTAACTACACGAAGCACGAGGCTGCTCTGACCGGACCGTATATTTATATTTTTAGTTCAATGATAAATTGCATGGTAGATATAGTTTTTGGGACTCAATGCATACAAAATTTCTCTCATTTCCCTATCCTCAAATCACATTGCAATTGCTCAACCAATTTAATTGTTAAAATCATCCACATTCTCTTAAAGGTATCAAGCGCTCTTTTTGATGGTATGGTCCCCTGCCAGTGTTCGAAGCAGTCTGAACCAGACATAACCCCTATTGTTTGTGGGCCTGGATAAGGACTTAGATTTAGAAGAATTCAGCTTTGTGGATTGCCGCAAACTAAATGCTCTTGAAAACTATAAAGAAATTGTTACGCCAGAGTTTAATCTAAGCATAGCAACGTTTAACTTGAGAAGCATGAGTAAAAACTTCGACGGATTCATAGTCATGCTTGCCAGACTGGGCTTTTCCTTAGATTTTATTGTGCTAACGGAATGTCGATTATCACCGGATTCCATCATAGGTCAAATTGATGGGTACTCGGCCTTTTACACACAACTACTAACAAACCAAAATAGTGGAGTAGTAATATACGTTAAGGATAATTGGTCAGCCACTTCGTATGAACCCCAGATAAATGAAGCAGACTGTCTAGTAGTAGAAGTAAAAGATGGCCCTACCCTAGTTGGAATATATAGATCCCCAAGTCCCGCTTTCAGTAATACATCTGAATTCCTGCTTTCTTTAAATACAATATTGGAATCGTTAGCTTCTGCTACGTCAATTTTTCTCGCAGGAGATATTAATATCAATATTATGCAGGACAGCGAAGACAGACATAGCAGCGACTATATGAGTCTTATGGCAGAGCACGGACTAATACAGGCTATAAACCAACCAACCCGCATTAACACTTGTTTGGATCATATATTTGTAAGATCTTCCGCAATAATTAAATCAGCCGTCTGTGAATGTTCTCTGACTGACCATGACATGGCCATAGCCAGTCTTTGCGTTTCAGGCAACTCAAAAAAACGTGACAGAACTCGGCTAAGGGTAGACTACTCAGCAGTCGCTGATGACTTGCAGGATTGTGATTGGTCACAAGTAACGAAACAAACGGAGGTCTCGAAAGCGGTTTCTGTTCTAGAAACGTTTCTTGAAACTGCGATCGTCAATCACAGCTCTTGTGTTCGTATAAGCCGTACCAAGTTTAACATGAAACCATGGATTACTCCCGGTCTTATACGCTGTGTGAGGACTAGGGATAAACTACATTCAGACTCCCGTAAGAGGCCTAAAGACCCTACCGCAAAGGCCATCTATATAAAATATAAGAACTTCTGCAATGATCTGTTACACCGTCTTAAAACTGCCTATGAAAGTAACCAGTTAGAAGGCAACATGGGGAATCCTAAAAAGCTTTGGCAATGCATCAAAAACATTACGCATACCAAAACAAAGCGGGGAACCGCCGAAGAACTTCTTCACTCTTCTACAAGTCCAACTGAATCTCTTAATAAAACGAATACATATTTTACAACCGTTGGGAAAGAATTGGCTTCAAAAATAATAGAAAAGCTTAGAATGTCGGAGCAGGAACTGGCAAACGCTATCAAGAAATCGGATGTTGTTAACTCCTTTTTCTTACACCCAGCCGATGAAAACGAAGTAATAAAGGCTATCCGGTCGTTGAGGAATGATTGCGCGCCGGGACCTGACGGGTTTACGAACACTCTAATCAAACATATCGCATGTCTGTTGGCTGAGCCTCTCACCCACATTTTTAACCTGAGCTTTACCAGTGGCGTCTTCCCCGCCCCCTGGAAAATATCATCTGTTTCTCCAATACACAAAGCAGGACTTAAAACTCTACCGGATAATTACCGACCAATTGCTTTACTCAACGTATTTTCAAAGCTCTTGGAAAGACTGGTCAGCAATAGGCTTATAAAGTACTTACAACAAAATAGGCTGATATCAGATAAACAGTTTGGATTTCGCCAAAACTTGTCAACTGAAGATGCTGCTAAGCTTCTTGTGGACCATGTTTCGAGTAAAATTGATCATGGGCACCGATGTATAGGCGTATTTCTCGACTTAGCAAAGGCTTTCGACACTGTCTCCGTTCCAATACTTATGAATAAACTAAACGCCATTGGAATTCGCGGGATTGCACTAGACTGGTTTGGTAGTTACCTAACTGAACGGAGACAGTTCGTAAAGGTTGACCAGTATACCAGTGAGCTTTCTTCCGTACATTTTGGCGTCCCACAGGGCAGTATCTTAGGGCCAACATTATTTACGATCTACTTAAATGATCTTCTGACGCTGCCCCTTATAGACGCCGAGGTCATTTGCTATGCTGACGACACAGCCTTATTATTCCATGGGGGTTCATGGGAAAGGGTATTCTCCTCAGCCAATTATGGCATGGCGGAGGTTGCGTACTGGTTGGACAGAAACCTGCTCACGCTTAATGCAGAAAAGACGAGATACCTAGTCTTTCACATAAGTAAGGCCTCAGAACCAAAATGTGAAATGACTCTAAAAGTTCATACGAGCAACTGTCCTGGGTTGACCATTCCCTTCGTGTGCAGTTGCAAAAGCCTGCAAAGAGTTCCAAAACTCAAATATCTAGGGGTTTTATTGGATGAGAACTTGTCATTCTTGCCTCACATAACTGCTCTGTGCAGTCGGGTGCGCAAACTTGTGTACGTCATGAGAATGCTCCGGAGCTCAGTACCCAGAAAACTACTCATTAATATATACCAAGTTTTATGCGAATCCTTGCTCACCTACTGCATATCGGTATGGGGTAGTGCTGCAAAAACTCATTTTATTAAAATAGAAAGGGCCCAAAGATCAGTACTAAAGGTCATGTTAAAAAAGCCCTACCGATTCTCTACTGACAAACTTTACAATGAGAGTGGTCTATTGCGTGTGCGCCAACTATACATTCGGAAGGCTGTACTCACAGCTCACAAAACATACATTCCAAACTCTATATTTTCAAGGCGTAAACCCAAAATACAGGTGTCCATGTGTAAAACTTCATTTGCCCAACGCTTTCCCTCGTTCATTTTCCCATTTCTATATAATAAACTTTTGCCGTTCTGTAACATCACAGATTTAACTCATTTCGCGGCAAAAACAGTTCTTACTAAATATTTGAAAACCTTAAATTACGAAGATACCGAAAACCTTTTTTGTAAAAATACCTAAAAATGTTTTTTTATGTATTAATTCTTATTTGTAATGGAGCTATTAGCCTTAATTATAATGCATGTTCAGTTTTAAATGTCTATAACGAATTTTTTTTTTTTTTGTGTGCTTTAGACAGTCGTTTATTAAAGTAATTAATATTTTAAAACTGAAAAAGAGTCCCCAAGATACAGGCTCGGCCGAGTTTGGGGGCTGTCGTTGAATTCTAGATTTTAAGTAAATTTCTTTTATATCCACGCATCTTAAAAAGTTCTCTTTCATAACTGTGTAATTTTAAATAAATATATTTTTACTTTACTTTAAAACTGTAGGAAAGACTCAAGAATACCAAAGACCAAAAATACCGAAATTTTAAAATCAGCGAAGACTGCGAATAGTTTTGTAAAATGACGTTCAACAAACAGAATGTAAGTTATTTATGTTGAAATACATTTTTGAGCTGTTTCGAAATACATTTCTAATTTCGGAATACCCCAATTGTGGCTGTATGTGGAGACTTTATTATACCCTGTATAGGCTTTACGTATGCTACAAAATAACGCGCCACAACATTTTCACAAATGAACGAAGTCGCGCGAAACAGCTAGCGACGACTAAGCGTGATATATGGCGCTGGGAAAGTATAAATTTACACGGAAGCAATGCAGTTTTCTAGCTGTCAAACTTTGTGCCTTCTCCGTTGCTTCTGAATTTATTCGCGCGCCGCATTTTATGATAGCGGGCGAGTATGGTTGAATGTTTATTGGGGAATTCTTAGCGACATGTTTGTGTTGTCGACTTGAAAGGAAAATACAGGGCATTTTGTTATTGCTATCAATATGTTTGACCTGTTCTTGCCACTCTGGTCCCTTCCGTCCTAGTAATATGGCAGATGGAGACATTGATTACTACCTGGGTGGAGATTCGATTTTTGTCTGCTTCTAGTTCTAAGCGAGATGGTAGAAGTCGGCTTTTTCTAAGAGACACAGAAGACTGTAAGATTGTAGGCAAAGCTAAGTCTACGTCTGTCATCTTAGCCGGTTAGGAATGCCAACAGTTTTGAGATGTTCCTCTGACTCCTAAAACAACTTAACAATTTCTTGTTTATAGTTTGATCCAAAATCAAACTATAAAAATGCGGGAATTTAACCACACGCATAGTAACCGCTAGTGCGTTCCTGGCATAAATCATGTTTTTTCTTCTACGCAATATGAGCAAACTCGCTTATCGAGAACATGGTATTTGTGCTGAACATCGTCCGTAATTTCCCTCCCGGTTGTCTTTGATCCTGTACCGCAATAAAATCATTGTGGTGGTACTCAATGAACTTGCAGCCGACTACCGTAGGGCATTCTTGCAGAATATTTTACAACCCTGCACTGCGACGTACAATGGACTGAGAAAATCAATGAGTGACAGGGTAGCTAAGCAAATTGTCTAACGGTTTGAGACTTGTTTAGTTTGAATTAGTTTATACCTTTTCTCAAGCGCTTGATAATATGTATCTGAGGGTATAATGATGTAAACAGTGCATCAACAAAAGCAATCAGACAAACAGTACAATTTTTAACTTTGACTTTGGTCAGACCTTTGAATTATTTTTAGATCAAATGTCAAATATTTGCATTAATATACGTATATATTTTTGGTTTTTTTTTGCCGACTGTCAACAATTGACAGTTTTCTGACACACTGTTAACCTAGAAGACTCCAAGAGTCACTAAATTAGCTCAACCAAACTTTTAGCGCTGAGACCCTGTTTCCTCAAGCGATCACATACACTTTAGAACATTGGAAACCTTAATAAACCTTAAGAAAATATTGTATTTTTCTATTATTTTCAAAGAAAGTAGGTTTGGGGCTCAGTGGGTACTATTTTCAAGATCAAAGCAAAATTTTCTTGATTGGAGAAACGTCCAATAATCCATCTGTAAAATCACGAAGCTCCAGATTTCCGTGCCCGACAGTTCGCTTCAATGTGCGACTCAATTTTCTGTGTAGAAGCAATGCCCCGCTAGAATTTCTAATGTCCCTGTGTGGTTCAAGTGAGTGAATTCTCAGGCGTTCATCTGAATTAATGACGTCGTAAATGTCACAGAATTTCTTGATGTCACTCTTCCCCCTAGTTTCTCGTACACTAGCACGCTGTTAATCTAGTGTTAACAGCTGTCAATTGACCAAAGTGCATACAAAAAAAAAAACACTGACAGCTGTCAACAGTAGATTAACAGTTTGTTAGTGTACGAGAAACCGGGGCTTAGTCTGTCTCACGTTTTGTCTAAGTTTACTCAGATAAAAGATGGATTTTAGGATATAACACGAGAATATAGAGCGGTGGTAGCCTAGTGGGTAGAACATTGGACTCGGAAGCGGGAGACCCAGTGTCGATTCCCAGTGCGGGCATGTACCTATGACTTTGTTTTCTAAGTTATGTACATTTGTGAAGTTATAGTAGCAATACCACTCGCCAACGGTGAAGGAAAACATCGTGAGGAAACCTGGGTGTCTGAGCTATTCACATATCTCAGCGCTTGATATCGCCAATCCGCGGTGGGCACGCGTGGTGATTAAGCCCATACTCTCTCTCTCTGAGAGAAGGCCTGTGCCCTACAGTGGGACGTATATAGGCTGCTTATGAATGAGAATATTCTTATTTGATTGGGTCTTTTGCATCCTGAAATAGAAACTGCCATTTTTCGATTAGCCAAATCATTAAATGCTTAAGATAAACCAACATCAGTGCACTTTCTTATTCATATTCCGTGTTCCTGCAATGCTTGAAGCGATGGCGTTCTAAGCGTTCGAAGCGGATACAATAATACTGGTTTAACAACATAGCGTTCCCCCAACGTTCAACACTAAAAATACATGCGCCATATCAATCATTATCGCATACGAGTAACGAAAGACGTATTTAAGTATATGAAAGCTCACAAATCAACAGGCTAGTCATCAAATTGATATTTAATAGGGAGACTGATTTAACAACCTAATTCTGACATATATTTTCAAAATAGAAATTATTATAGAAAAGTATAAAAAAGCAATTGTCAGTTTACTCATCCAATATTGCACTATAATTATAATTTATTTTAAAGACATCTCTCAGTATCAATTGATTAAATCGGCCTCCCAATTAAAATATCAATTTGATGACTATCCTAATTAAACATCAATTTGAGCTAGTCATCTAGACTACCTTGTTAGTATTCAATGCAAACTCGGAATAGCATAAGGATTTTAACAGCAGCAAATATCTAAATACACCACCTCCTGTCCTCAGTCATCCTCATCCACGCCATATCGTCGTTCATTTTGCAAAATGTCACATGTCAAAAAATACGATTTTTATTTTTTCATCGAAATTGTATAAAAAAATGATTGTGTCACACGTGCAAGACATCGTCATCCACGGTCTGATTGGCTGTGTACACTATTATGACTTAATTTTCTTCTAATTTACTCATTTTCATACTATTTCGCTCAAATAACAAAAATCGTATTTTTTTCTCATGTGGCATGTGGATTATCGCTGGATCGACAATCTAAAGCAGACTGCTGGTTAAGAATGCCCGAGGACAGAAAGGAGTGGCGTGCTTTGAGGGGGGCCTAGGTCAATCAGTTGACGAATACGGGCTGATCGATTGAAACATTGCTAAAGTCTTTGGAAGTTATAATAGAACAAAGAAACAGACGAACATAATTATACAACAGTCTAATCCCCAGTTTCTCGTACACTAACAGGCTGTTAATCTACTGTTAACACCTGTCAATTGACCAAAGTGCATACAAAAAAAACCACTGACAGTTGTTAACAATGATTGTTTTGGCATCTTTTTAGATGCTTTAATCAGTAAAAACATCTTGATTTTCATTTTAAAACATTTACTTTAAATGAGTGAATCAAAGACAACTTATGCACATTGTGTGACTGTTTTACATTGCCATAGTAATGTCAAGTTATGTTTCTTTTTCACAAATATAAATTTTAGCGTACGAGAAACCGGGGGTTAGTCTTTAGCCACTCGCAAGGCACGCTGCTTTTTTCTATTCTTAGCCTTTCCCGTCCAGCCGCTGTTATCGTCGTCGGTTCTGTGCTGTGAGAATCCTAGGCTCCGTTTTCCATTGCGTAGTCTCCATTCTACCCAATATTTAGCACATGTGACCCACCCACCGCCACTTTGACTAAGCTATGACAACACGAACACTGAAAAGATAACACTTATTCATAACGTGAAACTTAACACGATTTGATGAAACAGTCATGTAAACGTAAGATAGGAAGGAACTGAGACACTTTTGCATTTATGGTAATGAGTAGGATAAGCTATAGGGAATTAAGTTAAAGTTAAGTTCAGTATGTGGCAATGTGTAATTAAGAAGAAACATATATAATTATTTTTTTTTATTACAGATGGACCAACCCCTTCTTTTAGTTGGATAAATCGCCACTAGCCACACTTGGTTAAAGCATCCTCAAATTTCATTTTCCTCATTTTTAGGCTTCCGTATCCAAAGAGAAAAGGGCCCTATTACTTAGACTCCGCTGTCCGTCTGTCACCAGGCTGTATCTCATGAACCGTGATAGTTAGGCAGTTGAAATTTTGACAGATGATGTATTTCTGTTGCCGCTATTACAAAAAATACTAAAAACAGAATAAAATAAATATTTAAGGGGGGCTCCCATGCAATAAATGTGATTTTTTGACGTTATTTGCTCGATATTAATAGCAACAGGTAAACGCTTCAAATATTCAAATTTTGTATAGATAATGGTACGAAACCCTTCGTGCGCGTGTCTGACTGGCATTTGGCCGGTTTTTATATTATGTTTTCGTGTAACTAGCTTCCTTTGCACCATACGTCGGAGTATCGAATTGCGATGGACGACGACATATTTTTCACATACTATTCTTTACCTTACTAGGGGCTTTCATTCGATCTTAAAGGTCAATAGTACCAGTATCTACTGCATGGCGACTTGTCTTCTGTATAGTACCATAACATGATACATAGATCGATAAAGAGCACTTATGTTGTACGTTAAAAAGGAAATTACATAGATGATGATGATGATGATGATGATGATGATGATGATGATGACGCCTCCATTATGTCGATGACAGCTCTATGATGGCTGTGTATCTTAAAAATAAATCATCGTCAGCCATCCGACGCCCACTGCACGACATAGGCCTCCCTCGTGGTTTATCATGGGGGTTTTTGCCATAATCGCCACGCTTGGCAGGCGAGTTGGCGATCGCAGTATACGGTTGGAATCTTAGGAAGACGCTGCTGCCCGTCTCCTGGTAATTTATTCCCTTAGTCTCCTTCTACGACATCCACGGAAGGAAATGGAATGACGCAATTCTTAATCCGGCGCCACATGATAATATATATATTTATTTATAAGAAAAAGATTCTCTCATGGCTCTCATGGTTATAGAAACCATGCGAGAGGTCTGTGTTCTGCAGTGGGCGTCAAGGGGCTGATGATCAAACATATATATCGGCGCAAAGAAGTTTGCGTCACCTAAAAATAAACAGATAAGCACCTACCTACATACGTACTGTTCTTTGATAAAGTTTTAATAAATCCTAAGTGACATTAATGTAGAAGTAATCATTGCATAATACGTTTTGCATTAAAATAATATGATTTTCAGTCATGGTAAATTTATTATAAGATTAACTCTATTAAAAGTTACACAAATGCAATGATTACTTCCTGGTTGTTTCAAATAATGCTAAGTGATGCTGTTGCTTTTTGGAACTATCCCATAAATAGTTTTAGATTAAAACAATAACAGTTTAAGTAATGATCGATTGATTGTGAGAGTAAATCAATTGCTGTCAATTAGAAATTACGCACTAATTACAGAAATTACTAATTAATGTTTGATAATTTAGATGTGTAAATAAAATAAGAGTTGTCATGTTTGACAAAGCGCGGAAACTTCTCACCGGAAGAGCTGAGGCTGGCCAATCACAGCACGTGACGTCACGTGCTGTGCATGTCCGGTCTTGGGCTTTCTGGCGAGGATTATTCAATGATACAGCCTTTTCATAATGGTTCTATAAATCTAGGCTATTTAAATAAGGTCTGCTTTAATTAATCTTTAATGATTTAGATGTGTAAATAAATTAAGAGTATTCATGTTTGTCATGGTTTTAACAAATCGTGGAATCTTCTCGCCGGAAGAGCTGAGCCCGGCCAATCACAGCACGTGACGTCACGTGGTGTGCATGTCCGGTCTTAGGTTTTCTGGCGGGGATTTTTCAATGATAAAAACCAAATTAATCGCGGCGCCGGGGCTTTTTGCCTGAGCTGCCGTCGTGTGTTTTAAGAAGACATCTACTGTGCTAAGCTAAGTGGTTTTTACAGTTTTAGCTATCTCTGATTTATGTTGATTTCTATTGTGGGTTCATTATACATTGATTACCGTTTATTTCTTGCGTTTTTCCTCCACCCATGAGTGACAGGGAAAGTTGCGACATCAGCGATGCTGATGTCGCAGCTTTTAAAAATAACACCTGTGTTCCTGCTCCGTTATCAGAAGTGGGATGCCAACCCACTTCTGCCGGCAATCCTGAAGGACCCAGCGGTCCAACTGAAATCGTAAGTAATTTGCCCACAGCACCCAGCAGTGTCCAGAATGATTTTTTCATGCAAATGATGCACACTATGAAGCAGATGGCAGAGCGCCTTTCAACACCCCCGGTTGGGGATAAGGTAAAAATCAATGAAATTTTTCTGCCATCTTTTGATCCGGACGCGAACGTCGGCATCCGAGAATGGTGTCGCTACGTAGACAAAGCCGTTGAGATGTATAAACTCAACGACTACGAGGTTCGCATGAAAGTAAGTAGCTTACTTAAAGGAAGAGCTAAATTGTGGGTAGACAATTGGCTTGTAACTACCTCTTCATGGCAGGAACTACAAAATAACCTCATTTCGACCTTTGAGCCAGAAAACAGGTATTCTCGTGATATTGTTAAATTTCGTGAGCATTCGTACGATCCAAGCAAGGATATTTCGGAGTTCCTGTCACAAGCATGGGTTCTATGGAAGCGCGTAACAAAGGACACACTAGGTAATAATGACGCAGTGGAGGCGGTGATTGGTTGCATCGGTGATGAGCGTCTCAGGGTTGAACTACTGAACACACGGGCGTCATCAGTCCCGGAACTAATTTCAGTGGCCTCTACGCTCCGCACTAAACGTCCACATCCAAAACCAGATACTTCGCAGAACCAAGTAAGCGAGCGCGTTTTCCTGACTCTCAACAGTCTCCTTACTGTCGTGTTTGCAAGAAAATTGGCCATACGGCCCGTGATTGTAGATTCAGAGTTGACAAAGTACAGACTGAACACGACAATAAAGAAGCTGCTTCAAACAAACTGTTTTGCACTTTTTGCTCCCGGCCAGGCCATACATTTGAGAATTGCTTTAAACGAGAACGTGCCATAACGTCGAACGTGAATTGTGTGGGTTCAAAATTAACCCCAATGACTGTTAAAATTGGCAAATTGTCGTTTAACGCAGTGTTTGACAGCGGAGCAGAGTGTTCGGTGATGCGTCATTCAGTAGCAGCGAAATTGCCGGGAAAAAGAACCCAATGTGTCAATTACCTCAATGGTATTGGGCAAATCCCTGTAATCTCGCTGATGACATTAAAAGCTGTTTGTTTAATTGACAATGTGAACATAGAGATCCAGTTTTTTATTGTGCCAGACTATGATTTGACAACCGACATTCTTGTGGGTATGGATTAAATTAATAAAACCAATTTGAGCGTACTGGTTACGAAAAACGGTGCAAAACTTGTTCATCAACCGTGTGTCATGCACATACGGTCGAACAACGCTTTGTTCGAAAAACTCGATTGTGATCTCACAAATGAATATGAAATTTCACAGTTGCGCGTGTTACTGAATAAATACGCGCACTTGTTCATCCAGGGCTTCCCAAGCACGAGGGTAAAAAACCCAGATAAATTTGTTGAACGTAGACCTTATCGTTTGAGCCCAGTCGAGCGTGAAAAAGTGCGTGCTATTATTCAGGAGCTGCTTGATAGTAGAATTATTCGCGAAAGCAAGTCACCTTATTCAAGTCCGATCATTCTAGTAAAAAAGAAAAATGGCGGTGACCGACTTTGCGTCGATTATCGCGAACTAAATTCGAATACTCTGCGCGACCACTACCCACTGCCATTGATTTCAGACCAAATTGATCAATTAGCCGACGGGTATTACTTTAACACGTTTGACATGGCAGCGGGTTTCCATCAAATACCTATCGCAGAGCAATCTATTGAAAAGACTGCGTTTGTCACACCAGACGGCTTGTTCGAGTATCTCACAATGCCGTTTGGTCTGAGCAACGCATGTTCCGTTTATCAACGTTGCATAAACAGGGCATTGTCACAATTATTACACGAGGGTATAGCTCAGGTATACGTAGACGACGTTTTGAGTGAATGCAAAGATTTTTCACAGGGGTTAAATCGCATCGAGCAAATCTTCATTGCGTTGCAAAAAGCTGGGTTTTCAATTAACGTTGAGAAATCCACCTTTTTCAAACGCTCCGTGGAATATCTGGGCTATACAATTTCAGATGGTCAAATTCGCCCCAGCCCTCGCAAGGTTGAAGCCCTCTTAAAGGCACCTATACCTACCAACGTAAAGCAAGTAAGACAATTCAACGGTCTTGCTGGCTATTTTCGTCGATTCATTCCCAACTTCTCACGCATCATGATCCCTCTATACGAATTAACTAAACAGGGCGTGAAATGGGAATGGAACGACAGACACGAAGAAGCTCGTAACACTGTAATAGAGTATTTAACATCTGCGCCCGTACTAACGATATTTAGAGAAGATATGCCGATCCTATTGTACACCGACGCCAGCAGCCTGGCTTACGGAGCCATCCTCGTGCAAGTAATTGACGGACGTCAGCATGCGGTGGCTTACATGAGCATGAGGACAACCACTTAGGCAATACCTGTATGGTCGTAGATTTAAGGTAATAACTGATTGTAACGCCCTGAAAGCATCTCAACACAAGAAGGAGCTATTGCCTCGTGTTTATCGCTGGTGGGCGTTTCTACAAAATTATGACTTCGAAGTAGAGTATCAAAAGGGTCAACGTCTTCAACACGCGGATTTCTTCAGCCGGAATCCAGGAACGATTCAGGTCAACGTCATGATTAGAGACCTAGACTGGCTAAAAGTGGAGCAGCACCGTGACGATACATTACGGCCAGTGATCGATTCTCTGACAAGAGATGAACCGGTGAGTGACTACGTGTTGGAGGGTAGTTTGCTCAAAAAGACTCTGACCGACCCCGTACTGGGTCCAAGAAAAGTGATAGTTGTACCAAAAACGTTTCAGTGGAGCTTGATCAACAGCTATCATCAAGCGTTAAAACATGTGTGCTGGGAAAAAACCCTCCAGAAAATCAAGGAGTCCTATTGGTTCGACAAGATGACTACTATGGTACGTACATTTGTGGAGAACTGCATTGTGTGTAGAACATCAAAGGGTCCATCGGGCGCTGTGCAAGCTGAACTTCACCCCATACAAAAGCCAACTGCAGCATTTCAAGTCATTCATATGGATATCACTGGCAAATTAGCCACAACAAATAACCATGAGTATGTCATCGTCACAATAGACTCATTCACTAAATACGTTCTCCTGGACTATTCCACAAGCAAAAGTCCCCATAGTGCGTTGGCTGCCCTCAAACGTGTAGTTCATCTGTTCGGCACCCCAGTTCAAGTTGTCGTCGATGGTGGTCGGGAGTTTCTCGGCGAGTTCAAGGCTTATTGCGACCAGGTCGGTATCAACATCCATTCAATATCGCCAGGAGTAAGCCGAGCAAATGGCCAAGTCGAACGAGTCATGGCGACGCTGAAAAACTCTCTTATCATGATAAAAAACTATGAAACAGAATGTTGGGATACCGCTCTCCAAGATCTTCAACTCGCTATGAACTGCACGCCACATCGCGTTACCGGCGTTGCACCGCTGACCTTGCTTACACGCCGCCAGCACTGTGTACCTCCAGAGTTACTACGCCTGGTCAACTTTGACGAGGAAACCATCGATATAGACCTATTACAGCAGCACGTCCAGCAACGAATGACCTCCGCTGCACAGAAGGACAAACAACGTTTCGACAAGGGGAAAGCTAAAATCCGTCCCTTCCTGAGGGGAGACTATGTCATGATCAAAAATAACCCTAGGAATCAAACTTGTTTAGACCTCAAATTTAGTGAACCCTATGAAATCCTCAGGATACTGGACAACGATCGCTACTTAGTCAAGAGAGTAGTGGGCAGAGGACGACCTCGGAAGGTGGCGCACGACCAACTGCGCCGCGCTCCTCAACCCGGGGACCTGGCTACCGTATCGGCGCAGACCACTGCCGCTGAGACCATCGAGCCTGCTGACGAGACCCCGCAGCGCACCACCACTGCCGCTGACACCATCCAGCCCAGTGATGAGCCCACGCCATCAACATCGCGAGATGAGGACTGCACCACTACTCTCCAGCCTTACTGTACAAATATCATGTGAGTTAACTCTGTTTATCCGCAATTTTATGACCTTTGATGCAGATAAGCAGATACCTACGCTCAATGTATTTTTAATAACAAAGTATAAAATAAAATATTAAAAAAAAAAACACTGACGCTTAGCAATGGTGTTTTCTGATAATCAACGATCAAAGTACATACTACTGTATCTTGCATCAACAACTACCTATACTTGGCGGCATTCTCTTTCATTTCTTAGAGCCCCTGTGTCCACGGTCAACAAAGGCCCAGGGCACAGCATCGACCTTTTACCCACTATCCTTTAGAGCCCCTGTGACCACGGCGTACAAGACCGCCCAGATCACAGCATGTCACGTTACCGAGGGTTATGTGAAGGCATAACCCTTGGTAACGGAAGCTAAAGAAATAAAAGAGAGATTTAGAAATGTAAAAATGTAATCATCAAAACCCCCTAACCTATAATTAAACAAAAAAACTTAATAAGAATAAAAACATCAAAAAATATGTACAAAAGCAACCTTAGGTCGGAGAGGCAGGCCGTGGAGTGGAGACGGACAGGCAAGTTGCGAAGGCAGGCCGTGGAGACGGGCAGGCAAGTTGTGCAGGCAGGCCGTGGAGACGGATAGGCAAGTTGTGAAGGCAGGCCGTGGAGACGGGCAGGTAAGTGACGGAGACAGGCCGTGGAGAGGTAGACAGGAATTCAGGTAAGATTCTTGAAGTATGACTCAGGTAAATTGTAGGGATCAGCTTACGCGTCTAGCGCGATTCTATTGCCTAGCACTCTACTCTTTCTATCAATGCAAGACTTACGTTTTGTCCAAGCTGAATCACTGAAATCCAATTTCACAACATTTTCATGTTATCACGAACGAAAACATAAGATTGGTTCACTATTATTTCAAAGCTAATACGTATTTCTAATTATTTTTCCACTTTTCACATTGCAAATATTGTATTTTGCTTTACTGTCAACGATTCAACTGGTAGTCAGATAATTCTTTTATTTGAATATTGTTCTTTATTTTTCTAAATTATGTCAAATAATCGTCATACTAAGAAGGTCGAATAAGGAAACTTCTGGCCTATGGAGACTTCTAGAAGACTACTCGCATTCTAAATCGAAATTATGAATTTAATGCAAGAAAGAGAAAGAAGATCTACAATTTGAAATTATGGATTTGGAACAGGATCCAGAAACTTCCAGAAGAATTCTGACGCAGATTCAGATCAAATTTGAATATTGGAATCGAACTATTTTTGGGGTATAAAAGCCGCCCAAGAAGGCTTTCCGAGTCAGTCTCACTTCAGTCCTACTTGAGAGTCTTACTTGAGCCCTACGTCAGTCTTACTTCTACTTGAGAGTCTTACTTCAATCCTACTTGAAGAATCTCACTTGAGTCCTACTCGAAGAATTATCTGAATCCTG
Organism: Yponomeuta evonymella; assembly: GCA_963969515.1. Taxonomy (NCBI): domain Eukaryota; kingdom Metazoa; phylum Arthropoda; class Insecta; order Lepidoptera; family Yponomeutidae; genus Yponomeuta; species Yponomeuta evonymella. The sequence goes on along the minus strand of OZ018366.1, from coordinate 6,475,436 downwards.
TTTGAAATCCATAATTTCAAATTGTAGATCTTCTTTCTCTTTCTTGCATTAAATTCATAATTTCGATTTAGAATGCGAGTAGTCTTCTAGAAGTCTCCATAGGCCAGAAGTTTCCTTATTCGACCTTCTTAGTATGACGATTATTTGACATAATTTAGAAAAATAAAGAACAATATTCAAATAAAAGAATTATCTGACTACCAGTTGAATCGTTGACAGTAAAGCAAAATACAATATTTGCAATGTGAAAAATGGAAAAATAATTAGAAATACGTATTAGCTTTGAAATAATAGTGAACCAATCTTATGTTTTCGTTCGTGATAACATGAAAATGTTGTGAAATTGGATTTCAGTGATTCAGCTTGGACAAAACGTAAGTCTTTTTTGCATTGATAGAAAGAGTAGGGTGCTAGGCAATAGAATCGCGCTAGACGCGTAAGCTGATCCCTACAAGCATCAACCCCTAAAAAGAAACAGCATCGAGAACCATATATTTTTCAGAGCCCCTGTGACCACGGCGTACATGACCGCCCAGATCACAGCACCGACCTTTACCCACTATCCTTTAGAGCCCCTGTGACCACGGCGTACAAGACCGCCCAGATCACAGCATCAACCCCTAAAAAGAAACAGCATCGAGAACCATATATTTTTCAGAGCCCCTGTGACCACGGCGTACATGACCGCCCAGATCACAGCACCGACCTTTACCCACTATCCTTTAGAGCCCCTGTGACAACGGCGTACAAGACCGCCCAGATCACAGCATCATTTCCTCATGAATAACGAAGTGTGCTACGGGGTTAATGAAGCCCGTAGTACAAACATAATAAAAATAAACTGCTTCGAGAACCATAATAATTAATAAATTGTGCTACGGGGGTAATGAAGCCCGTAGTATAAAAATCTGAAATAAAAGAAAACTGCTTCGAGAACCATAACAATTTAATTTTACAGATGGTACCACGGGACTAATGAAGCCCGTGGCTACCTAGTAGTCATAACTACAATATTCAATTACCATTCAAGTACCTACTACAATAACATCATATTGTTCACTTTGTTGGAAACAATGTGACTCTTCAAATACCTCTTAACGCATACATCTTCAGATCACCCTGTTGTCTAGGTATGGTCGGATACCTAGCTCAGATATGCGTTTTCTACTTTCAGATCCAAAGGCCAGTACTGAGCGCGCACTGCCACGCAGAATGACCGTATCGGCGCAAAGAAGTTTGCGTCACCTAAAAATAAACAGATAAGCACCTACCTACATACGTACTGTTCTTTGATAAAGTTTTAATAAATCCTAAGTGACATTAATGTAGAAGTAATCATTGCATAATACGTTTTGCATTAAAATAATATGATTTTTAGTCATGGTAAATTTATTATAAGATTAACTCTATTAAAAGTTACACAAATGCAATGATTACTTCCTGGTTGTTTCAAATAATGCTAAGTGATGCTGTTGCTTTTTGGAACTATCCCATAAATAGTTTTAGATTAAAACAATAACAGTTTAAGTAATGATCGATTGATTGTGAGAGTAAATCAATTGCTGTCAATTAGAAATTACGCACTAATTACAGAAATTACTAATTAATGTTTGATAATTTAGATGTGTAAATAAAATAAGAGTTGTCATGTTTGACAAAGCGCGGAAACTTCTCACCGGAAGAGCTGAGGCTGGCCAATCACAGCACGTGACGTCACGTGCTGTGCATGTCCGGTCTTGGGCTTTCTGGCGAGGATTATTCAATGATACAGCCTTTTCATAATGGTTCTATAAATCTAGGCTATTTAAATAAGGTCTGCTTTAATTAATCTTTAATGATTTAGATGTGTAAATAAATTAAGAGTATTCATGTTTGTCATGGTTTTAACAAATCGTGGAATCTTCTCGCCGGAAGAGGTGAGCCCGGCCAATCACAGCACGTGACGTCACGTGGTGTGCATGTCCGGTCTTAGGTTTTCTGGCGGGGATTTTTCAATGATAAAAACCAAATTAATCGCGGCGCCGGGGCTTTTTGCCTGAGCTGCCGTCGTGTGTTTTAAGAAGACATCTACTGTGCTAAGCTAAGTGGTTTTTACAGTTTTAGCTATCTCTGATTTATGTTGATTTCTATTGTGTGTTCATTATACATTGATTACCGTTTATTTCTTGCGTTTTTCCTCCACCCATGAGTGACAGGGAAAGTTGCGACATCAGCGATGCTGATGTAGCAGCTTTTAAAAATAACACCTGTATTCCTGCTCCGTTATATATTATCTATTAATTTATTTATTTATTTATTAGACACAACCAACAGATTAATGTGTTATGATAAAGAGTAAATGATTAAACAGTAGTGGTGTAACATATTTTTAAATATTCGTGATTTCCTTTGGTTCTAGTCTCAGAATACAAATTCGAAGTGCTAGGAATTCCCACAGCGTTGAAAAATTATACATACATACATACATAAACTCACGCCTGTAACCCAGAGGGGTAGGCAGGGACCCGGGACTGCCACTTGCCATGATCCTGATCTGTTACGTTTATAAGAGTCTATCATTCGATAGGCGTAAATAAGTTAAAGAAAGAGTTGGTTGGCGCCATAAGATGCTCGAACCATAGTTTTTTTTTCGGTTTTATTACTTTTTGTCCTGATATTGATTGTGTTATGCTTCAGTTTTGTAGTTTTGGGCAGCGATTTTTTTTTAATTACCGCTATATGTTTTTAAATCATGGTTAGAATATCCCCTAGACAAGTGGTGAACGAATTCAAAGTCACCCTGTAGTTCCACCTCCCACTGTATTAAAAAGACGAGGACCTCATAAACATTGAAAAATACTCGGACTATAATGAAATAATTATAATTATTTTTAGTTGTTATCAGAATACACGAATTAAGAGTGCTTTTTATAACCTGATAAATATATATTGTATATAACTTTTCAATGTCCTGTCTAGGGCCATCGGTCATTATTTTTATGATATTTTAAACGCATCAAAAAAAAAAACTCGCGAACATTGCTCTAAATTATCACTAGATATGGTCTTATTTGAGCTGTACTCAGTTTTGGATAATACAATATATAGGATACCAAAATGACTATCATTAAATTTTGTTAGTGACAGCGGTCGTCAATATTCTATTAATAGAATTTGTATTTCTGTGATTTCAATAATACCTTCTTTCCCCCCAACTATTACAATAAGTCCCTTAGAAAACAATTAGTCCCATAGAAAACAATGCGCTCGGAGAACCCAGTCTTAAGCGGTGGTAGCGGAGCGGTAATACGCCGGCTTCTCATTTGGGAGGTCGTGGGTTCAAATCCCGGCAGACTTTGTTTTCTAACTTACGTACATTTGTGAAGTTATAGTAGCAATACCACTTGCTAACGGTGAAGTTAAACATCTTAAGAAAACCTTAGTGTCTGAGGTATTTACATACCTTAGCGCTTGCTGCGTACAATGGCTCAACTATGAGGCTAAGTGCGGAAATCTCAGGTGTAACTACGTAAACTATAAGTGGGCTTAACTTTTTTAATAACGGCAATAAACGCTGGTACCTAGATGATTTTCTTTTCTGTCCCGCAATTACGCGTGACAGAAAGATTTGAATGATGCATGACTAAACCCAAAAAATTAAACTTCATATTTCTGAAAAGCAAGTCCTATCTACACCACGAAATTTCGTAAAATTTTAGTTCTCGAATTCTCAGTTTGAAAGATTTTACCGAGGTGCAAGTAATACTGGACAACGATGTATTTGCGCAGTTCAAACCGGCTTCCCTTGAGCTATTCAGCGCCTCTCAAAATATCCAGGAATTTTACGCCCAACTGTAGACGACATTCAGTACGTTCAAGAAAGCGTTAACTTCAAAAATCATTTTACATGAATTCTTTGAAAATATTCAGTTCATTCCCGATCCTGTGTGTGAAAAAGAAACCAAGAATTGCCCTATTCCGCACATGTATACGCAGCGGATGGGAGCGGAATGGCGTGAGTCTGAAGCCGGGTTTTGACGGTGTTAGTAAGATCGGATCGTGTGCGTACAGTTTTAGTTGATTAAGACGACGCGCACTGACCGTCGTCATAATCAACTAAAACTTTACGCACACGGTCCGAGCGTACTAACAGCGTCAAAGTTAAAAAGTCAAGATTGAGATTGATTCTACTACAACTTTTACTATGTGGAAAACTTAGATAGCACAAAAAAAATATTTGTTATTCTAAAGTTTTACTTTATGTAATCGAAAGTTTTCTCGATAAGTACTACAAATTATTTGTATTGACGACCCTCATTTTATACATAATTTTATGGACATTTTGTTACATGGTGCAGAAAAGCACTTACGAATGTACTATTGCGAAAACTTATTCAATACCAAGATAATTCTGGGCAGTAGACACAAATTAAACAGAGAACAGGAAAGTGTGACAAAAAACAGAGAGAGACATCATCATCATCAGCCATTTGACGCCCACTGCAGGGTTTTGCCATAATCGCCACGCTTGGCAGGCGGGTTGGCGATCGCAGTATGCGGTTGGAATCTCAGGAAGACGCTGCTGCCCGTCTCCTAGTAATTTATTTCCTTAGTCGCCTTCTACGACATCCACGGAAGGAAATGAAGTGACGCTATTCTTAATCCGGCGCCACGCGGAAGAGAGAGACATACCTACTCGTAAATCATGCAATAAAGCCCAGTTCAAACAGAAGGACGTAATGACATCTGCGAAGTAATCTTTGTTAGGGCGGGATGGATTTTCTTTCAACAGAGTTTCATCTCGATGCGGTCGGTGCAAGTTGAAGAATGAAGCGTTTGACCTGAGCTACTTACTATGTTGACACAAAAACAACTTTAATTTCTTGACGGTGGTGAAATCATGCATTTCATGCAAAGAAAAAGGGCATCACAAAATGCTTCGCCATAAAAAGTTCGCATAAAAAAGAGTTCTTCATGCTTAGTGTAAACAACAGCTCTTTATTTTACGCAATAAAAAAAGGAATGAGGGCACGACGCATGCTCTTGCCATGAACTCAGATATAGACCACCCGCTGTGATATAAAAAATGATAATGAGTTCCGCACAACCCACTTGTAGTGCATTCAAACTAGGTAAACCTGTGATGTGGTAACCAAGCAAGGACATCACAAACATGGGAAAACACCCGGGCTGAGGCCATTTGTACAAATCAAATACGGCGGCCTCCAGTGGGAATCAAACCAACGACCTCTATTATGGTAGTCAAGCATCTTGACCGAGCGTCTAACGAGGTCTTATAATATCACTAATTAAGCCGCAGGTACCTGGCGAAGGAGGATTTTTGTAAAGGGCCTTGATTCTTTTAGTACATTATAGTACAATGATGCACGGTTGGGTGTCCAGTTTTCTTACCGTTAATGAAAAAAAAAATCCTATCTTCTTTTAGAGATCGTAAGTGTCTGTGCAATCTCTCTAGGTTTTTTGCCTTTGGTTCACGGCGATGGGTCGTACAAATCACTTTTAACATGATTGAGAGATTATACAGACACTTTTTGCAAATTCGATCTTTTTTTTTTATTGATAGCTCTAATTAGCTCATTGGGGATCCAATAACGCCTAAACGGTTCTTGTTGTGTTTTTTTGTGTATGTACAAACGTGTGTGTGTGTGTGTGTATGTGTGTGTGTGTGTGAGTTTATGTGTGTGCATATGTTTATGTGTGGGTCTGTGTGTGTATGTATTTTTGTGTGTGTATGTATGTCTGTGTGTGTGTGTGCGCGCGTAGTCTTCAAACGTAATTATTTAATTCAATTCAATACAATTCATAAATGAAATGAAATCTACGGGATCATCGTAGATTTCATTTTATTACGTGTTATCACTGTGCTAGAATAAATTAACAGAATCTAGGCCCAGCTCTATAGAGTTCTAAATTACAATTTATAAACTTATATGCTACAAAACATAGGTGGTACATCATAGAAAGTACATTCTATAAGTATGCCAATATAATCGCTTCAACTTATGACTTAATAATGGGAAGTCAAATTTCTTTTCGTTTGACTAAAATTTTATCTCAAAAGCCTCAGCGGATTACTTTTTCGATTCACTGATTCGAGTATAATTAGAAAGTTTCATATTTAGAAGTAAATGAAAATAAGAAGACAAGCCAATCAAAATTTCGAGATTTTCGTTTTAATTCTCGACTAATTATGACATTTGATTATGGCCTGTCTGTCACAGACATTAATAAATCATCTCCTTAGCTGTTATACTCTAAAAGTCAAAAGAGGAATTATACGCTTCAATTAAGTCTCTGCATATATTAAGAAAAATATTAACAGATGCTAGAGCGGCGTTAATAATAGCAAGTTTTGTGAAGTGTTTATGCTGAAAAACATTGTATTAGGTATTTTTTTGGGTTCCGTACATCAAAATGAAAAAACGGAACCCCTATAGGATCACTTCGTTGTCCATCCGTCCGTCCGTCTGTCTATCAAGAACCCTTATCTCGGTAACGTGTGTAGATATCGAGTTAAAATTAAAACCATACACTCAAATCTACAGTCTCTTGAAGTTGCGACAAAAGCAAACTTCTAAGTTAACGTAAATAAAATAAACGTCCGTTTATGCCGCAAAAAACATACATTTCAACACTCAAGGGAATCAAAATTTATAGGGTACTCTCCCTTCACTTACAACTATGAAATTTGGTAAGCAATATAGTATTATACTAAAGTACAGGAAAAAACTTGAAAATATAAATTTATAAATAGGTTTTTAAGAAACTATACATTTGTAATTAAATCATAAAAAATGTCTTTGAAATTCGCGAAAAGCCCGGAAAAACTGCGAGACTCGACTCCTGAACTATTTTTATTACATGTAAGTTCCTAAAAATTTGTACGGAACCCTCAGTGGGTGAGACCGACTCGCATTTGTCCGGTTTTTCTGAAATAAATACAGTTGATTGAAAACAATGTATTGAAACCGAGACCAGGGAATGACGCCAGCACTCACAATTTATTGCTAATATAAATTCACATCTGGTTACGGTGGCGGGGAGTCGCTGGATGCGGGCGGCACAACACCGGGAAGCTTGGAAAATCATGAGGGAGGCCTATGTCCTGCAGAGAGCGTCAAATCGCTGATGATGATTATGATGATGATAAATTCACAACCGGTAAATAACATATACGTTGACACGGAAAGAAAACTTTGAGATGTGTTAGGTAGAAAAATTGTTTAATGAAAGAAAAATAATTGAACAGGAAGAAAAAGCAGGGAATTTTACTTCTTTTCTTCCTGTCTTTCTTTGATTGAAGTAAACGTCAGCTCTTCATATTTTTCCGACCATCTAATATTTATGATCCAACCAATCGAAATTGCCTTCCTATTCGATAACCTCAAATTGACCAGACAAATATGCTCTCCACGATATAATTTACACCTAATAGGAAAATACCGCTAAAAGATTGCATTCTTCTTGAAAATGCACGAAAATACCACGCTTGGGACCGCACAAAAGGTTCAATACATCTATTGCATTAAGAGTGAGTTCTACTATGACCCAATGCCTTTGGCCCTAAAACAGAAATATGTTAATAAAAATGACAATTCTACCACGATGTTTAATCTTATTAATCTTCCTCTTAGTTAAAAAAACAGATACTATAAAAATCCTGCATTCGATTTATCAAAAAAAAGTTCTGCCTGGGTCTATTCTAGGACGGTCTTTTTTTCTCGTCTACATCAATCAACTGCAGTATTTTATATAAAATATATGACAAATAACATTGTATTGTTTTCTGATGAAAGTTTTTTTCATATACTAACTGACTCGGCAAACGTTGCTTTGCCTACGACCTACGACCTATTCTCGGCTGATGACGATGATGATGACGACCTATTCTCAGTTCTACCAAATATACACAAAAAAAATCAGAAAAATCTGTGGATTCGTTGCGGAGGAGTTCGGTAACAAACACGGTGACTCGAAATTTTTGTATTTATTTTGTTTTTTTCATTATTATTTTTTATGTTCTTTTTTTATCAGAAATAAGAAATCAGTGTGGGCGGCACAACCCAGGGAAACTTGGAAAACCGTAAGGGAGGCTTATGTCTTGCAGTGGGCGTCAAATAGCTGATGGTTATGATAATATTAGAAGAGTGGTCAATTGATAAACAACGTCCTTTGAAAAAACTGCTTACACATAATATAGATTACATTTACAATATACATAATATGCACAATATACATAATATGCACATGTTATGCAGCTTATTTGCCTAGCTTAGGAAACAGGCTTCTCTCAAAATAAGAATGTTCTTAATTTCTATTGTGCCTACTGTGGAAAGATGATTTCAATAACAATTTAATAGTTAATTACATTCTTTTTGTTCAATAACAATTTAATAGTTAATTATATTCTGTCCTGAGGACAAGTCCCGGCATGGGTGCAATTTTTAGCCTCTAAATAGGTTTTTCAAACTGTCCTCAGCACGGATTAGTGCAACAAACAGAATATAATACAGCGATATCATTCCGATGTAAAAACTTAACTGCAAAGTGGGTTGCTCGGGGCTGCAAGTGATGTAAATCGCTTCGGTTAGATGTCGCTGCCTGTACGTAATACAGAGAAGTTTGTAAAGAGGTTCGAAATTTCGCCAATGCCTGCACTTGCCCATTAGCTCAGTTGGGAGAGCGCTGGCACGGTTAGCCAGAGGTCGCGGGTTCAAGTCCCAGCGTGGGGCTAAAAATTACTAAAAAATGAACAAGTATACGAACTAACGTCGTAACATAGAAAAAGATAAAAATGACATAAAAGACAAAACGTTTATTGCCATATAAAGTTGTTACATAATGTATATAGATGTACAAACCCCCACACTAGGCGATGCGTATCCCGAGAGGGATAGAAATAATAATTTACTATTTTAAATACGGCTACAGAAAATTATTGAGCTAATAACAACTAAATTTAAGGTATAAGCTAAAATAAATTTTATCCAAAAACTAAATAGGCGATCCGCTACCATATTGTCTCATGAAAAGAGAATTATAAAGGCTCGGTAGAACACTGAGATACAAGCGTAAGCTTACGCTTGCGTGAATGAAGAATACCCCTTGTCAGGAAGACCATCATTATCAACTTTTTACTAGACCATTTTTTTATGTAACCTATATACATCCCACTACAGGGCACATGCCTTCTCTCAAAGAGAGAGTATGGGCTTAATTACCACGCGAGCCCACCGAGGATTGGCAATTTCAAGCGCCGAGGCATGTGAATACCTCATGCACTGGTTTCCTCACGATGTTTTCCTTGACAGTTAGTGAGTGGTCTTGCTATTAAAACATAACAAATTTAAGTAACTTAAAAAACAAAATCATTGGTACATGACAGGATTCGAACCCACGACCTTCTTAATGAGAAAACGGCATTCTACAACTCCGCTACCACCGCTCGACCATATAAGGGATTTAACGACAGATGATTCAGATCATTGGGACTTCAAAATAAAAACTCAAAGGCGACATCCCGGCGCGAGTGGGAACAATCCCGCCAAAAGTGTTTTATATTGCTATGCCGGAATGCCGCAACGATATTGCGTTCTAGGCTAGCCCATTGGGACGCAAGAATTGATTTATACCACTGCCGCGCGACACGGTTTATGCCAAAACTGGGAGTAATATTGCACCTTTATTGAGCTGTTTAGGGGCGTAAATTCAAAAGCGCCTCATTGCTGCTCATTTTACATGCTTTTTGCAGTTTTCAACTCTAGAGGCATAGTTGTTTAACGCTTACAGATTGAAAAATAGTCAAGCCGACAGTTGGTCCACTGCAGTTAAAACGTTGCACCTTTGCCAAATAGTTTTTTTTATTTTTTTATTTATATATAGTCTATATACGTCCTCCTGCAGAGCACAGGGCTTCTATCAGAGATATAGTATAGGTTACATAACCCCGCGTGCCCACCGCGGCTTGGCAATTTCAAGCGTTTAGGTATGTGAACACCGCAACCACTCACGTTTCTTCACTATGTTTTCCTTCATGGTCAACGAGTGGTATTGCTACTACAACTTCATAAATGTATGTGATTTAAAAAATGGAGTCATTGGTATATTCCTGTATTCGAGCGCACGTCCTCTAGAGTGTAAGGCCGGTATTTTATGATTGCGCTGGACATTTAGATATATTAGGGGTTAAAGTATGAAATTGCCGTTTTATTGCAATAGGTTCTTTGAATTGACATAGAATCTTCATGGTTTGAGTTTTTCGAATGAAACTTTTTTCAAATGGTTTCTATGATGTTCTTTTTTTAAAAAATGTGAAACATTTGAATATCGACTTTCAATTGTTTTTGTTATTCAATTTAGACAAGAAAGATGGTTACTGCGAAAATTCGAGTGATTTTTGAATACGAGTTCCGACGCGGAACTAACGCGGCAGAAACAGCCCGCAATATCAATGCTGCGTTTGGAGAGGGGTCTACTAATGAACGCACTGTGCGATTTTGGTTTAAACGCTTTCGTGATGGAAATTTCGACTTAAAGAACGAGCCACGAGGAAGACCGCCCACACAGGTGAATAACGATGAATTAAGAGAGATAGTGGAAGCCGACCCTAGTCAAACTACCCAGGAATTAGCGGCATGGTTTAACGTTACCTTACCCACAATATTGACTCACTTGCGTCAAATCAATAAAATAAAAAAATACGAAAAATGGGTGCCTCATAATCACTCGAATTTTCGCAGTATCCATCTTTCTTGTCTAAATTGAATAACAAAAACAATTGAAAGTCGATATTCAAATGTTTCACATTTTTTAAAAAAAGAACATCATAGAAACCATTTGAAAAAAGTTTCATTCGAAAACCTCAAACCATTCCAACCTAAACCATTCTATGTCAATTCAAAGAACCTATTGCAATAAAACGGCAATTTCATACTTTAACCCCTATTATTATATTAGTTTTGAGAAATTATTACAAAAGCCATCCCTGCTCTGGTTTTCTTCCATGTTCATTTCCTATTTTTAAGATAAGACCACCAGCTAGATTTTGGTATGGAAGAACTGCCAAATTAAACGACAGTAGCGATGGATGGTTTATTTGAAACGGTCATTGAGAGCGTTGGATTTTCGAAGCAATCACTCTTAAACATATTTTGAAAATTATAGTATAATTTAATTTGGAATGTGAATTCCAGCAGAAGACTTCAGTACCCATCGCTAGTACTTGCTAGTACCCTGCTTTAGATCACCGAATAAATCGTTTGTAATTTTTTGGTGTTAGGCGTGTTGGTGTTTGGATTGTTTGGAAATGATTTTTTCCATATTAAACCATATGAACCTGTCCACTTAGGCAATAGAAAGCGAACCCCATAATTTTTTACACACACCTGCTCTGAAACTATCATGAAACTTCAATAGCTAGCAACCTTACAGGCAACGAGAACCAGAGCTAGTTCCCGCGTTACCATTCGGCATCGCTGATAAATCGCTTTTGCCCGGCGCGTCGGCCGAACCCAATTATTGAGATAAATAGCACCGGTGGGATCGAGCCTTCGCTGCTCCACAAAGAAATACTCCAGGCAAAGGTACAGCTGCTTAGCTGCGAATCAGTGAATTCCATGGCGATATACGTTGACGCATAACCACCCACTGTTTGTGCCATTATCCGTCACCAATCAATCAGAAATCAAAAAGTTTTTTTAACGTAAACAATTTGTCGTTCCGTTTGTTGAAAGTCAATGTTCAGTACAATATTAGCCATTGCCTTCGGCCATATTTGTAGTGGAGAAAAGGGCACTGGGACAAAAAACGCCACTGAGCATCTTTTCTCAAATGCCTATATGATAATATTCCATGATTGCCATCGATAACTTCAATCAATTAATCAGACCAACCTCGTCCACTGCTGGACTCAGACATCCCCCAAGACACGCTGCTTTCTTTGTCCTCGGCCATCCAAATCCAGCCACTGCCAGCAATCTGCCTCAGATGAATTTCATCATCATCATCATTCACCCACAAGAAGTCCACTGCTGGACATAGGCCTCCTCCGTGGATTTCCAAAAGACCGGTTGGAAGCAGCCTGCATCCAGCGCCTTCCTGCCACTTGGATGAGGTCATCTGTCCATCTTGTGGCTGGTCGTCCTACGCTGCGCTTGCCGATATATGGTCTCCATTTGAGAACTTTTCGGCCCCATCGGCCATCAGTTCTGCGTGCTATGTGCCCCGCCCACTGCCACTTCAACTTACTAATCCGCTGGGCTATGTCGACAACTTTTGTTCGTCTACGGATCTCATCATTTCTGATTCGATCTCGTAGAGAAGATGAATTTATTGAGGTTTAATACAGGTAACTTTATAAATATTATACAAAACTGTCATGAAATGTAGAGGATCAAGCTACCAAAGGAATTACAAAACATTTGTCAGTATTTCAATGAAAATAAACAGCCTGTAGGCTGGTAGACTTCTGTTATTTTAGGTATCATCCGCTCAGTATTTGCCTCGAAGCTTTTGTTATGTTAGGTGTGGCTCCCAACTGGATTTCAGTGTTTGCTTCGAAAACCGACTCGTATTGTAAATAGAAACAGCTATGCTGGTTCAAAAATTCGTATTGGTACAATAGTGATCCAGAATAAAAATATACTTAAAGAAAGTTAACGATGCTTATAATATTAATTTATATTTATATTATATTCTTAAATCCAGGTCTTGGATGTTTACATGTTTGTGATATCGTTGTTTCTGGTTCCCACGACACAGGGTATCCTAGTGTGGGTACTGTATATAAATGTTTATGTTTATTAATATTAATATATTAATAGCAATAAGGCCGCCAATTGTACTGTACTATATTATTGTTAAATTCTCATATGTAATTCCTGGTGTACATACAATAAAGAATATTCTATCTATCTATTTATTGTAAAACAGGGTAACCTATTCATCGTAATCATATGCAGCCTATATACGTCCCACTGTCGGGCACAGGCCTTCTCTCAGAGAGAGTGTCTGGGCCTAATCACCACGCGTGCCCACCGCGGATTGGCGATTTGAAACGCTGAGGTATGTGAATAGCTTAGTCACTCAGGTTTCCTCACATTGTTCTCCTTCACCGTAAGCGGGTGGTACTACTACTATAACTTCACATATGTACATAACTTGGAAATCAAAGTCATAGGTACATGCCGTACTGGGAATCAAACCTGGGTCTCTCGCTTCCAAGTCTATCGTTCTACCCACTGGCATGCGTGGTGATTAAGCCCACACACTCTCTCTGAGAGAATGCCTGTGCTCTACAGTGAGACGTATGTAGGCTGCTTATAATGAGTTCGAAGTTAATTATCATTAAATTAATATCGATATTATTTACCTCGTAAAATAATGTATATTTTTGTTATAGTACCCTGAAAACGTTTGGAATTTATTCGAGAATCTAACCAGTTTTTTTTGTTGTTGTTGAAGTAAAATTTTTTTTTTTTATAGTTTTTATAGTAGTGGTATTTTATAATAGGTACAATTTTTCGTAAGTACCGCGATTATGGTGTCGATAAAATTTCGCTCAAATCTAATTTTGACCTTGTGAGGGAAGGGGTTATGAAAAAGCTAAAAAGTTGAATTAAGTAAAAATATATAATCATTGATTTCTTAAATATGGGTAGGTAAACAGATGGTATGTATAATATAAAATTGTGTGTTCATTTGTCCTACAGCATACAAATTATAAAATTAGGCAGTTGCGGCAGCATGCAATGTCAATTCATATAGTATTTATCTAGATAATTACCATGCCGAAGATTGTGGGTTCGATTCCCACTGGGGGCTGCCATACACTTGTATAAATGGCCTCTTAGTCTGGGTATATTTGCATGTTTGTGACGTGATGTGATGCCTGGCTACCAGCACAAGATATCCTAGTTTGGGAAGACGTCAAGTGATTGAGTCGTGTGGAGGTTCTTGTTATTATTATTATTATTAGAACTATAACATTACATTAGAACCTGAAAATTAAGAAATGTTTAAAAACATTGAAACATTCCCCACATCAGTTACCTACGAACATTACGGTCTTTTGTCTATCAGCCAATTTTATCGCAGTATCTTTTCTCGCTAAAAGGCTGAATTGCCTTCGAATTATTTGCTTTGTGAATTTGCAAATTCAATAAGGTAGAGGCTTTTCTTGTCTTCTCCCTGTAATTTAATATTTGGCCGTGAGTGGCCTGTACTCTCTCTCGTAAAAAAGAATATTATATTTGCGGCAGGCGGAAGTGTGTGATGGAAGTAGTCACAGAATTCGCTAGCCAGAAAGATAGAAGGGGTAAGATGAACAAAAACAGATTTTCACGGTAAAATCCATAGAGAAACGAATATTTAATACAAGCGTAGCAATTGAACTGACAGGCAAAAACTATCTGTCTTGTCTGACGTTAAACTTTTCATAAGTTGCTTATAGCCTTCTTGGAATCCCACATCACTCCCTGCGGAGACCGTTACAACGGACGGTAACAATTGGGAAACCTCACTGTCCTTCCCGAGCGGGTCATAAGGGGGTTATGTGGCCTTGTTAGCTCATCTTCCCGGTCTTTGGGTATGATGGATGCTTCTGTGAAGGTGTAAGCTGGCTTTAGGCGGAATCATCAAACGCCTAACGAAATCCAAGGAGAAGAAGGTTCTGCAGCTGCTGACGCAATTAGGTGACCGTATGCCCTCCCATTTCCTACGGAATCTACAAAACTTAGCTGGTCCTGGAGTTCCCGATGACTTTATCAAAACCATCTGGTCCAGCCGACTTCCTAACAGCACTCAGACTATAATCGCTGCCCAGCCGTCTACTGCGCTAAAGGTTATCGCAGAACTCGCTAATAGAGTGCACGACGTCGTTCCCAATTACCACCAAGTAGCTTCAACCGCCGGGACTCATGTTAACGCTGGAAGCCACCACCAAGTCGCTTCACGCGTCACGGAAAATTCCGGGCTGAGGGTCGGCGTCGTCATGGTCATCTCTGCTCGTCATCTTTATCGAAGTGTTCGAACGGGTCACCAGTGAGGCAGGTGGAAGTGTGTGATGGAAGTCGTCACAGAATTTGCTAGCCAGAAAGATAGAAGGGGTAAGATGAACAAAAACAGATTTTCACGGTAAAATGCGTAGAGAAACGAATATTTAATACAAGCGTAGCAATTGAACTGACAGGCAAAAACTATCTGTCTTGTCTGACGTTAAACTTTTCATAAGTTGCCTATAGCCTTCTTGGACTCCCACATATTCATATTTTTTTCCATATAAACACATAACCACAACATAGTATATCTGCCACTGTATTTAATCGGTTAGAAATTAAAGATAATACAATAATCTAAATTGCAATAACATTTTTATTATTCTTTTTGTTGCACTAATCCATGCTGAGGACAATTTTAAAAACCTATTTAGAGGCTAAAAATTCCACCCGTGCCGGGACTTGAACCCGCGACCTCTGGCTAATCGTGCCAGCACTCTCCCAACTGAGCTAATGGGCAGGCAATCTGGCCGAAGTAATTTACATCACTTGTAGCCCCGAGTAAGTGTGTAAATTGCTTCGGCCAGATGTCGCTGCCTGTACGTAATACAGAAAAAGTTTGTAAAGGGGCTTGAAATTTCCGATGCCTGCACTTACGCATTTGCTCAGGAGAGCGCTGGCACGGTAAGCCAGGTGGAATTTTTAGCCTCTAAAATAGGTTTTTACAATAACATTGCTTTCATCATCATCAACCCATTATGTCCCCACCGAGGGGCACGGGTCTCTTCCCTGAGGAAGGTATAGGCCATACTCCACCACGGGGGCCAAGTCAGGATTGGTGGACATTGCTTTAACACACAGTATTTTCATGACTCCTGAGGTTTATGCATAGTTAGAGATTTAACGAGTCTGTTTAGAATAAAAGTAAAACCGGACCCGACAACACTAGCCTGTGATCAGAACTGTCACTAGTATCTCTATATAGTCTATGGTCAGAACTGTCACCTTGGATGCTTTTGTTGGAAAATTGGCGATTCACGCGGCGATTCCCATGCTTTCGGTATAAAAAAGTGTCGGGCGTAGCCGTAGTATGCGATTAAATCTCGAGGCGAAACCTCAAAACATAAATACACCCCGACAGCTGATAAGCCTCAGGAAGAAGTGGAGGAGTTATACGCACACATCCAGGAACTTTTATACCACACTAGGAATCGTGACATAAATATTATTATGGGTGGTTTATGCAAAGGTGGGATCAGGGGAGGTAGTAGGTGTCACAGGAGCATAGGGACTGAGTGACAGAAATTATCGATGTTGAGTTCTGTCAAGAACTCATTATCATGAACACCCTATTAAACATTATCCGAGAAGGCTCTATACCACGACATTGCCAAAACACACGTCAATAGCATAGCTTGAAATTATATTGATTACATTATTATTAACAAAAGGTTCAGAAATAGTAACAAAAGTGCTCAAACCAACCCTGGTGCGGGCATTAACTCAGACCATAACCCCGTGGTAATAAGAATGTCATGTCAGCTTAAAAAGATAAATAAAATGAAAATTACCAACCGGCCGGCCGGACACACGAAGTGTCAAAAATCCCGAGAAAAGAGTAAAAGTCATTAAAAAATGGCCGCCGTTTGTACTCATAGGTTAAAATATATATGTGTGATTTCCATTTTTATGTGCCTATGATAAAGTGTTCTCTATTTATCTAAGTGTCCAATGGTAGAAATTGCTTGGCTGATGAATATATGAAGACCATAATTATCCATTCAGAAAGTTAGCAAGGCACTCGCAGAAATCGTAGTCACGATTAATAAATCGATTCTGGGCCCAACACAGCGATGGACAAAAAACAGCGATGGATGGAAGAACACATCTTGTCCCTTATGGAAGAAAAACGGCTACGTAAACACACAGATCCAATAACATATAAACATCTGAACAGGGACATTAGACGGAATATAGGTATGTGTAACACGCTCTAGATTCTATGAGGACAAATGTGCAAGGCTGGAAAAGCTATGCAACAAACACGACAGATTTAACTTGCATGAAAAGATTAAAGTGATGGCTGGACTATGCAGAGGGGCAAACCGAATTTCATTGGTTAATGACAGGGGTAACTTGCTACTGGATTCAGAGAGTAAGAAATCTACTTGGAAGCTCTACGTCGAAGAAATGTTTGCTGACGCAACCAGAAGCCACAAAATATTATCTTGAGAGGATACTGGCCCTCCGATACTGAGAGCAGAAGTGGCTAACGCTCGGTTTCTAGAAGAGCGATCAAATGTCAAGCTAATTTCAGCCAATCACGTGCCGGTATTTTGAATTAATCTTAGATTAATCTCTTGTTATATTTGAACACTCTTTCAAAAACTGAGGCTAAGGCTCTTTAACGGGCCAAAACCGAAAAATCTGCAGGGCCAGTCCAAATCCCAAAAGTAAGGCCTGGTTGAAATCAAATTTGTTAAGAAATATGCTGTTTAAGAAATGCAAAAATACCGCACAATCAGACGCCAATTGCACTGTATCTATATAAATATTGTATGATGTATTTTTTCCTGGTACAATAAAGAATATTCTTATCTTATCTTATGAGTAAGGTCTTAAAACTATTTCTATCAATAATCCACGAGAGGATTGGAATCAAGTGCGGTGCACAGATTTCTGACAGCCAGTTTGGTTTCCGGTCAGAGCTTATTGTATTCTGTGGCACCCTACACCAAAATCTTTCTTTGTTCTATTAAATTTAAAGTTTAAAAAGAGAACATAGTGAGACTCTTTCTGCCAGGGCTCTTATTATGAAAAATGCGATATTATCGGAGGGGTCGTAAACGTCGCGCTTGAGCCCGACAATTCACTCGAATCTTGCGACAAATCCGTTTCTTTTTTTTAATAGCTATTACTATTTAAATAAACTATTCAAAAAAAGAACCGTGTCGCAGCTTCATAATAAGGGCCATTTGATTTTGTTACTGCCAGATTCCAATGTCTTTTTAGATGTGTGTACCGGCTTTCTGCGTTCTTTCTATCTATTGTAAGATTTTGGAAGTAATTATGGAGCTCTAAATTAAATTCCTGTTTGTCGAGTATTTTCATTAATATTTTTTCTGCTAAATAACTGCTTTCGGTATGGGCTGTAACTCTGTAACTACGAGTCGTTAGCAATAATAATTCATTTATCTATCGTTGAGTAGAACAAAATAAATATTACTGGTTTTTACATCATGGGCAAAGTCAGTGTACCATAATTATAATAAAATTATTGTAAGGATATTCATGGAAAAACTAAACTGGGTAAACATAAAATAAACTCATGCCTGTATCCCAGAGGACTGCCTACCCCTCTGGGACACTAACAATAAAAGACTAGGGACTGTCACTTGCCACGATCCCGACAGATCACTTTCGCTTACAAACTGGGTGTTTTAATTTATTATAATTTTATTAATTGATCGGCCCCCTGTGTTTCTCTAGAAATCCTATTATGCAAGTCTTTCACACACATTGTCCTGCAGTCCTGCAGGCTTTTGCCATGCAGTGGGACACTCATATCATGTAGGCTACATAAAAAAAGGAATGATTGGTCAATATTGCGCTCCTATTTCCTTCTCACTCGGCGGCAATATTGTATGCGAGAGACCTATTAGTCTCATGTTCAGCCCCTGTCACTAACTCACTTAGTCATACCTAAGTCATAAACAGAGCTGTGGTAATGAACTTATCTAATAAACCACCTTTCCATGACACTCGAGCCGGCTAAATTGAAGCAGATCAGTTATATAAGATTCTACCAAAAATACGGCTGCTTTAGGGAAATCATTGCACGTACGTAGCCTCCGCTCAGGTCCCGGTTATTCGATTGGCATTTGCTGCATAATACATTTACGTGGAGGCAGGATAGAGGAGATAATCATCTGTTATTATAAAATGCATATTATAAAAGCATGTGCGCAACTGAGGGTGTTTTGTATGGCTTGTATGTACAGGTCGTGTAAATATGGTGAGGAAACCTGAGTGTCTGAGGTGTACACATACCTTATCGCATGAAATTGCCAATCCGCGATGTACGCGCGTGTTGATCATACTTTCTCCCTGAGAAAAGGCATGTGCCAGTGCAGTGGGACGTTTATAAGCTGCATTATTGAGTATAGCTAGATAAGACGCGACGCCTTACGTAGGGTGACACCCTACTCTAACAAAAATTTGAGCTTTAAAAGTTACATACATACATAAACTCACGCCTGTCGCCCAGAGGGGTAGGCAAAGACCAGGGACTGCCCCCTTGAAAACTTAATATTTCGCAAACGGATAGCTAAATAAAAAAAAATACTTTCCTAGACTTACGATGTTTTAAAACTACTAATCTAACGATTCTCCGAACTATGGTGCAGGCGAGAAAAAAATATTGCAAACCTAATTGAATCGTGTGATTTTAAAACAACACAAGTCACATGTTTTTTTTAAAATAACACTTGCCCATTTTTTTTATTAAATTATTTACACCTACCTATTGATTTACATTAGAAAAAAAAAGTAGTTTATTCATACAGAAATCAATATAATATGCTAAAATATTGCTGTTGTAGATATTAATATTTGAATAAAACAGTTTTTTCTATTTCCTGCAAAGTTGTAATGAAAGGACATGTGTCGTTTTAAAATCACACGATTCAATTTAGGTATAGGGGAGGTACGTTAAAAAAATATTTTTGATATTGTATTCTACCGTTTTATTGCCGTGATGCCGTGATGTTATAGTAGCAATACCACTCACTAACGGTGAAGGAAAACATCGTGAGGAAACCTGGGTGTCTGAGCTATTCACATAACTCAGCGCTCAAAATCACCAATCCGTGGTGGGCACGCGTGGTGATTAAGCCCATACTCTCTCTCTGAGAGAAGGCCTGTGCCCTACAGTGGGACGTATATAGGCTGCTTATTATTGCCGTGATTAATATGTGTAAACGGACGTACCTACTCACTATGCTGCCTTAAACTAAGTCACACTCTGTATAAATATCTTTTTAACTGTCTTTATGTAAATAAATGCCTGAAATTCCGCCATGCACACCGTTATCGCGTTCCTGACTCCGTAGGAACCAGTATGCGATTATATGAATTCCTGCAAACGTCGGTAAGAATCGGTTCTGTTTCGCCCGCACCCACCTTTTTTCACCTACGTGCTCCGAATCAATACTTACAACCTGTAGTGAGAACGTGGTGTTAATTTCGTTATTTCGGTTTCTTGGCGGAATTTAACTCCAGAAAGAGATTCATTTAGGACACTTTTATGGGGAATACAGACTAAAACTTTCATAAACACCATACATTATTAACTTACTTCCAGAATCACGGTTCTACGATAAGATTCCTCAAGATATATTAGAGTTACCACCGACGCGGTTTAAAAAATGTATTAGGCATACTCTGTGCACAAAGCCTATTATAACATTAAGGATTATTTGGAAGACAACGGATGTCTGGTATTTAAATAATGTTAACAGGAACGATTGTATCTAGTGTGGTGTAACTTTAAGTTGAAAACTCTGTTAATTAAGCAAACCTGTTTTGAAAAGAATAAATGTGGAGTTTCTTCGTTAGCTTCTTCTCCGCATAATCTATTAATTGTGAAATTAACAGCTTTGACGTTCATTAAGTAAACATTTTGTTTTTATAGTGAATAAAAATTTTTGACTTTGACTTTATTGAATTCTACTCCCCATGACTATTCTTTGCGGTCAGACTCTTCAGACAAAAGTCAAGTAAGTGATTCCGGAATAATTACGTGCAAAGGCGGACTTATTTCGGTGGAAATTTCTTCCATCCATCCTAAAAAATTCTGTAGTGTTTTCCGATATAAGTTTTATTTTAGAATCTTTCTATATATTGCTCGCTGACCTTTCTAGACACATGAAAATAAGAACGAAACTCCCAAAAATGCGCTCACTACATGTATGAACGAAACTCCCAAAATACCTTTTTCTTGCACTAATTTATACCTACCAAAGCACAAAGCGCCTCGCTTACTAACTCCTGTGACTTAGTCGATCTTCATTCACTGGTTGATTGTTTATCTCGGATTAATTTTGTGCTTGAAATTTTTCAAGTAAGTACTTTTAGATCGGTGAGTGATTGTACTGTACGTATGTAGATTGTACTTACCGTAAAAATTTTAGTAACTTTTTATCGGCAATGTGACTTATTACACCAAAAGGTTACTTCTATGTGTCTTTCAGGTAACTTTTGATAAGACCCGACTGACAATACTGGTCTCGTCAGCGTTGTCAGAAGGTTACTTTTGTAACCTTTCAGGTTACAAAGTTACATCTAGGTTACATGACTTTCAAAAAGTTACTTTAGGTGATTTTTTGCTTTAATTTTTTTACTTGAAACAAATGTAAAACGAAACGCAACGCTCTTTTATTTTGCATTGCTGTCTACTCAGCATTGTTTTCGTTTCGTTCATATATACAAATACAAATATCTTTATTGAGAAATACAATTTGCCACTGTGCAATTTGAAACCCTTGCTCCCAAACTAAGATTACCTGTGCGTCAGGAGCAAATATTAAATAAATAAATAAACCAGGTATATAAGAAGAACCAACAAAATCAAAACCAAGTGGTTAGTAGGCTATTATAGAAGTGTATATGTAGTGAGCGCAACTCCCAAAATACGTCTTTCTCTCCTGCACTAATTCATACTTACCTAAAGTAAAATTAAATGTCCTTATTTTTATGTGAATAGAAAAGTCAGCGAGAAACTTATAGAAAGAGTCTAAAATAAAACTTATATAGAAAAACACTTTAGAACTTTTTAGGCTGGGTGGAAGAAATTACACCGTAACAAACAAACGAACTACATTTTTCTGTAAGTTTTTACTTATTAAGTTATAGTACGTTTTTATTGGCAAGATTACTTTTTACACCAAAAGGTTACTTTTTTGTCTCTTTTTGGGAACTTTTGACAAGACCCGGCTGGCAACACTAGGTCACGTAGTATGAGTACATTCCCTTATGTGTGTATATTCTAGTAAAATAATCTTAGCTGGATCTGACTTTTTAGCTTTTTTTGGTTTTTTTTGCATGCTGGAACACACTTTTAGAAAATGTATTGTCCCATTTGAACTGAATCTTCGAATCGGTATAAGAAAAGTTATTGTAAATGACAAATTACGTATAGTGTAACTTTTTATTAGATGCAGTGAAATGGCGTTTTGTGGGTTGGCAGTCTTTGAAGAAAAATAAATAGGGATGTAGCTAAGTGAGTAAGTGAATCATTCAATAATGAATGATCAGTTTGGTTTGGTTTTAGAGATTTAGTATTAAGTTATAATGTATTTTTTATTCTATTATTGTTACTATAGTAAAGGATTAATCTTTTTCAGTGGAAGTATAGGGAAGTACATTCAAAATGAAACAAAAATGTCATAATAATGTTCAATATTTTTTGGAATCACTGTCGCTGTCGCTTTCGGTCACACTAATGACAAATCTGTCTGTCACTTCATCTATAATGTGATCGAGGTGGCACATTTTGTCTTCCTCTTTTATAGTGTGGGACACAGTCACTCCACTTAGCCGGTGTCACTTTGTTGATTCCTTCTTGGAATAAAGTTTTCACGTCTTGCATTTTATAAAAGACGTATAAAATGCAAGACGTTGTTGTTTGTTCATTTTGGCCTATCATTTCAAACTCAAATTCAAAATTACCCATTATTATTTTGCGATTTTGATTTACTCTACTTTTTACCTCCGACTGACGAGCATATTTTGTAAATTATCACCTTCTTTTACTCCTTATTTCTAAACTTTGTTTTACAATAAAACAAATCGGAAGTTATACAGTTCATAATAACTTTTATCTACACTAATGTTATAACATTCTACTTATGTTTTCAATACTTGACTTATAATTACTACTGTTATAGCGCAGACAACAAAACACTCAATTTAAGCAATTTCACATGATGGTATAATATTCACATCGATATCGTAAAATCTCATTATAACATCAATAAAACGCGACCAACTTGATTGCAGGGCCAATCAGGTTGGTCGCGTTTTATTGAAGCGCGCAGCTGCGCTCTCATTGGTTAAATTTTAATGGCGGCAAAATCACTGTGATTATACACGTACGCGTGAATTTAATTTTTAATTGCATTAGTGAAGATAAAGTAGTGTATGCAACTGCATATAACACGGGTATTAAAACACTCGTTACTATTATGAAACTCGCTGCGCTCGTTTCATAAACTCACACTCGTATTTTAATACCCTTCATTATATGACAGTTGCATAAACTACTATTATTTCATCAAGAACCCTTCACCTTTATCTACTACCTTACAATGTGTAAAAGGATCAACGTTTATACAGCCTTTTATTTACATGAATAATAAATAGAATTATGTATGATCATAATGAGTTAGTTATGGAACGATTAGATTTAAAGTGAACTGAATCACATCCCTATTGAGATTAGGCCGTCAACATTATTTTACGGAATGACATTTTGAAACGTCATTTTACTGCATCTAATAAAAAGTTACACTTTAGTTCAACTTGCACCAAACAATGCATTGTGAAGAAACCGGAGTGCCTGATGTATTTACATACTATAACGCTTAAAATTGACTATCCGCCATGGGCACGCGTTGCGATTAAGAGCGTACTCTTCTGAGAGAAACCCAGGCCTGTGCCCTAAAAGGGGCCTTATATAGGCTACATTATTGTAAACACAGGCCCGCCAAGTCCCAATATTCCCATATTGGGAATTTGGGTTCATTAATTAAAATCAGGCTTGGAGTTGGATGTATCTGGAGCCCCGGGGGTGGAATCCGCTAACTTGTGTGGCAGTTATTAGCGATAAGGTAGATAAATCGATTAAGCTGGCGTTGGACGCCTTCGCGACTTATTGAGTTAGTGCGGAGAGATTATTTTGAGCCTTAAGGCGACTCTCCCACTGGCGACGCGTCCCGACGCGCGCGGCGACGGAGGCGCAGATCCGCAACACCAAGCAGTTTAATCTGCTTCCCCGCCCGGAGTCGTGGTGTATGACGGCCCCTTGACGGAAAATATTCCCTTGGCAGTCAACCGTTGTAGAATATTATTGTTGATATCAAACTTTTTCACGATGCTACAGTTATTTTATCAACTTGGTTTTTGTATACTCGATTTAGGAGACTATTTACGATCGTCTTTTATGTATAAAAATATGCGCGGTACCGCAGAGCCACTTTGTTATACCCGCTGCGCGGCTTGGCGTAATCTGCGCGCGGGACGCGCTCCCGCGCGGTGCCGCGTCGGCAGTGTGTTGTCCTAGGCGTGTTTTCTATACAAATCGAGATACTTTCATACAATTTTAAAATCTGCGCTCCGCGCTAAGCGACAGAGCACGGTGCAGTGTGATAATCGCCTAAGGCTGCTGTTACGTTTGAGATTCCGATTCGCCATTTTTAATGATTGAAGAGATTAATTAACTATTGATAAATGTTGTAATTTAATACTTGTTAGGCATGACAACACGTCATGTTCAGTTTGTGATCAATTTAAGTAACTTCAACGGTTCTCGAGACAGAGCCCTTCAAATTAAAGATTGACAAACAACCTTGGATTAGAAATACGGTCATGTTGCCTTTCAGTACGGAACTCAAACAAATATTTTGTAAAATAACACTTTCTATTTTTGTTGGATAATTTATTTTCAACTTTTAAATGCATATATTTGGTCGACGTATCACACCACAAATAAAAAAATCGACCAAGGGTTCCGTACCATCATATATACAACATTTGAATATTTCAAGCGTCTACCGGTTACCGTTATTAATATCGAGCAAAAAACGGCACAAAAATCACGTTTGTCTTATGGGAGCCCCCCTTAAATATTTATTTTGTATTAACAGAAATACATCATCTGTAAAAATTTCAACTGTCTAACTATCACGGTTCATGAGGTACAGCCTGATGACTGACGGACGGACGCACGGTCGGGCAGCGGAGTCTTAGTAATAGCGTCCCTTAGCCTTTGAGTACGGAACTATAAAAATGGTATTCGATTATTAATTTTATTCAACGGCCAGTCTTCCTCAATTTGATATGCCATTTTAAGATAGATCGAGGATGGAGCTCACGCACAAAATTACTCCTTTTTTTGTTGATACGTATGTATCGATGAGATAGCTGAAAAAAGAAATGCGTTATATTTATATTACGCATAGATTTGTTAAAGGTTTTCAGATATAGTTATTGACATATCGGACTTCCGCAAAATACTGTCTTAACTCGAAAAGCAAGTTTCAATTAGTGTTGTGTATAATCCAAAATCACAGTTATTTGTGGTTGTACACCAGTGTTTTAGCGGGAGTGCCGTATTTTGACATAGAGGCGTTTATTGAAATTTATAAAAACACGACTCCTTAAAGCACTTCTCCGATGCAGTTTAAGTAGTCTGTGGCGGTGGCAAAATATGCCACAGACTATTTAAACTGCATCACGTCCCGTTTTCGAGGTGTTGTATTAGATTTTAGAGAGATAAATAACACGGTAAATGTTTGTTATGCTCCATGGAGTCAAGTATGAAATTAGTTTCATGACGTTAAATAGATTTGTGCATTAATGGATCACCAAGAACCTTTAACCCCTGAACTGCCCTCGCGGAATGGAACGTATAGGTGGCCCACCTACTAAGTTGGACACAGATCTGTGTCGCGGCGAGTGGTTTTTTTTGTAGCTATTTATTCAAGAAATTTCACAAAGTACATATTTAATACAGCAGACCCTCACTCAAACCGTAAGGATACTTCACATACATACATAAAATCACGTCTGTATCCCAGAGGGATAGGCAGAGACCAGGGACTGCCACTTGCCACGATCCTGACAGATCACTTTCGCTTCCTCAACATTCATTAGTCGTTGCATGCGTACACGCCGGTTTCGGGTACTTTTTATCTTGCCCTTTGCTAATACTCCACAGTAACTAAGAAATTTAAAAACTGTAGAAATTACTTACTACCTGTAACGCTGTGGGGTATACTTATACAGTTCCGATAAGAGTCCAAAATTTGCTTTTGGCACAATGTGAGTACCCTGAAAATATAAAAAAATAGAGGAATCAACTATTTTTTGTTTCAAGCCTTTTAATAAATCGGGTTTTTATATAAAACGTGGCCATTATACTATGTTTACTATTGCTACACTATTTGTAAAATATTAAGAAAACCGGCCAAGTACGAGCCAGTGCCCGCGTAGTGTATGTTTCTTAGGAGGAGGGGTTCTTGATTGCTTAGTACAATGACCAACTTCATAAAAGTAATTTTCATTCGATTTTGCACGAAATTTTCATTTTGCAAGTTATTCGATTATTACTCGTTAACTTTTTTTGGTTTATAGTTTTCCTTTTAGCTTCGTTATATGCAACTGTCCTGAATTTTTTCATGGTTTTGCAAACAGCCGCTCTTAGCCATGAGAGAGGGGAGGGGGGATATACTACTCTTACAAAAAAATTCACTTTGAAGATGGATATGTCACCCTCGGATCTTTGAATCGAAAAATTGTTTTCCTACACCCACAATAGGTTTAAACGACCAATCCAATGATACTGCAGACTACAGGATAAATGAGAAAAAAAATCATCCCTAATTTAGGTGTAGGGGAGGTACCCTAAATAAAAATATTTTTAACGTTTTATTTTATCTTTTTGTCAGCGTAATTAATAATTCTAGTACTAATTATTTTTGTGTGAGGCCACGGACAGACAGACAAACAGAGAGAAGGACTGACATGACGAAACTACAAGAGTTCTTTGTTAATTACGTAACCTTAAAAATTCAATTTAAAATTCAGTTTTGTTCACTGAGCAGAAAAAGCACAAAGTGCGGCTGAAGAAGTTCTGTTGCAAAAAGTTATGAGTGGTAGGTAAAGAAGATAACCTTCTTCATTTTGTGTTCATCAACATCAGTTTTGGCACAAATTTGTATTTTATGTACATTTGTCCATTATTGTCCATCGGTCAATGGCTCAAAAGAGTAGAACTTAATTTAACGGACCTTTCTCTGAGCGGTTACTTTGTGTAACCCTGACTTTGGAAGAATAATTAGAATACAATAGAATAGAATAGAACGGAATAAAACGGAACGGAACGGAACGGACAACGGAATAGAACATTTTACATTATAAATCTTAAAATTAACACACTAATTAGTTGCCATTACTCATGAAAAACAACAATTTTTGAGAACATTAAAGATTTAAAGTTGAAACAAGTTAACAATTAACCTCCTCAGTCCTGATCCTGAAATAATAATGGTTTTCAATTGTTTTTTTCAAAATCAGGGCTGCGGAGGTTAAACAACTAATATTAAACTTAGCTGTAAAATTTTTCAACTTACAGGCATTATCGTGCAAGAATTCATGTCCATTTTTGCGCCTACACTTTTATATAATTTGCCGAACAGATTATCCTTACAGGTTAAGTTAAATATAAGTCTTCTTTCTTTTCGGAATTCAGTTTAACTAGCTTGTAGCCTGCAAGTCTCACCTGAAAATAACAAAATAACGTTAATTTTATCTCAAAGCATTATATAAAATATTTTACAGAAATCAGCAATGTCACAAAACTTAAATACTCGTTGCATAGCAAAAATACATAAAATACATTATTTTTTATTCCATGTAACCAACATAACAACCCTAAAGAAGACAAAATATACGTAAGAATTCACAAAATTTTCGTCCACAATGTCAAAGTACATATAAAAAATAAGACACCTTACAGTACAGTCAATTAAATAAACCACCCCGGGACATTTCCGACCCAACTTACCTATGACACTGGCAGCATTACCGCGCTGCATAGTGAGGGATATAACATATAACAAATTAACATTCATCTAATTCCCGCTAACGCCAACCCTCTGTGATAGCACTTTCCATCTGTTTATCCAGGGGCAAGGTCTATTCAGTGAATGAGTCTTAAAACGTCTCGCACCGTGTGATTTTCCGAGCTATTAATGGATAAATAATTGTATGACTGACTGAAGAAGATTACTGCAGATGTATCACTGTTTCTTGTGGAGATGTTACAGGCAAGCGCAGACAACAGCGGAGTCTACGAATGTCATGTTAGAAAGTCTGGTTGACTCTTCCGTCAAAATTAAAAATAAATAATATTATGCACAAATAAAAATTATCAGAAATAGACTTAACGAGTCTAAGTTAACCTAAAAATCAAACGTGAATAGACCCACTATTATACGTATATAACTTTATAGGCCGTTTTTACACCACAAAACTTTCCTATGTTCGTTCGAAATCATCATCATCATCAACATTAATTGTTTAATAAGACAATTAATGTTTTCAATCAATCAATCAGTCCATTAGCCCTTGCTCTTTTGGGTTTTAGAAGAAGAAGAAATACATTTATCGGGACAAATTAACACATCACAGGAAAAAAAGGCATAATAAGTAACATCATCGTCAGCCATTTAACGCCCACTAAAAGACCCAGGCCTTCTTCGTGGTTTTCATAACCATGAGGGGTTTTGCCATAATCGCCACGCTTGGCAGGTGGGTTGGCGATCGCAGTATGGGATTGGAATCTCAGGAAGACGCTGCTGCCCGTCTCCTGGTAACGTATTTCCTTAGTCGCCTTCTACGATATCCACGAAGGAAATGGAGTGATGCTATTCTTAATTTAGTAATAATTTAACGAAAGTCACTGACATAGCCCAGCGGATTAGTAAGTTGAAGTGGCAGCAGGTAGGGCACATAGCCCCCAGAGTGATGTCTGATGGGGTCGAAAAGTTCTCGAATGGAGATCACACATCGGCAAGCGCAGCGTAGAACGACCAGCCACAAGATGGACAGAAGACCTCATCCAAGTGGCAGGAAGACGCTGAATGCAAGCCGTTTCCAACCAGTCTTTTTGGAAATCCATGGAGGAGGCCTATGTCCAACAATACTCCACACTATGGGGTAGACGAGATAAAAAAATCTTGCCTAATTTAGGTGTAGCGGATGTACCGTAATAGTTATTTGTTATACAAGAGTGCAAAGTTGCTTTTGAACCGCGTGCTCAATTTTGATGACCGAGTAAGTGAAGGATTCTAAAATTGTATCACGAGCGCAGCGAGTGATTAAAAAAATTTATACTACACCTGCTTGGAAAGTACCTTGATACTTTATCAAATTTACGGTAGAAAGTACGTCATTGCATATCGAACAAATATGCGGGGAGAAAACGCATCTGAGCGGGAGAGAAAAGTGTATGAAAATCCATTTCTTACGTGGTTTTTCTTTTTTAATTTTGGGTAAGACTATGCGCCGGTAACCTAAATATCAAAAGCCAAAAAGTTTTTACAGTGAGTTTTTATCTCCAAGTTTGCAAAATGACACTGGCCACTAGCTGTGTGTTGGATGGTGTCGGGCTGGCAGTGCGACCCTGCGGCGGCAGGATAAACAATTTCAAAAAAGAACATGTGAAAATTGCAGACGCC
The DNA here is from genome assembly GCA_963969515.1 of Yponomeuta evonymella. Taxonomy (NCBI): domain Eukaryota; kingdom Metazoa; phylum Arthropoda; class Insecta; order Lepidoptera; family Yponomeutidae; genus Yponomeuta; species Yponomeuta evonymella. The sequence continues at coordinate 6,445,924 of OZ018366.1, read as the reverse complement.
ATTGGCGCCATTTCCAATTTGTGTGTTGTTTGAGGATTCAGTTTTCGTAGAAAGTAAAATAAAACTATCAAGCAGGTGTAGTATAAAGCACTATGTATCACTCGAGAGAAACTGCGATTCCCGATGTCGGGTGTTTTAAAGCCCTCGCCTACGGCTCGGGCTTCAAACGACACCCTCGACGGTAATCGGCCACTTTCTCCTCTCGGTGAACAATGTACTATAGAATCCTGAGCTTTAGCGATGGAATCAAAAGAGCACGAGGTGAAAAATCTTTGCACTCAAGTGCAACACGTAACTTTTCATTCCACCTCAGCGAAGAAATCGCTAAATGCAAAAAAAAACACAAAGGAGGTTCCGAGTCTGAGTTTTTAACAAATTAAAAAAAGTTTTATGATAAATTTGGTACCATGGAGGTAGAAGTAAATAGGTTAATGATTTTTTGAATTTAAAAACTTAGTGTTCAAAATTCAATTTACTTTATCCTCTAGCGAATAAAAACGGCTTTTGCACTCGGATATCGAAGAGCAAAAACACTCTTTCTGAGATAGGGGGATGAAAAATAATTTTTTCAACATTATATTGTGCTGTTTTGTCACCGTGATTAATATGTATATCTATGACAAATTTCAGCTTTATAGTGCTAAAATCGTCTCTGATCTGCGGATAGACTGACGGACAGATAGACAGATGGCTAAACTATAAGAGTTCCGTGTTGACCATAGAACCCTAAAAACACAATTCGTTTTAGAATACAAACTCAAATCAACGTGTTTTAGAAATTGCGCAATAAAAAACCCTACATACTCACCCGTGGTATATAGTGCAAAAGAAAAACAATGTAAGAAAAGTGATTATAAGAGCTCTTACTACAACCATGTTGTATCGGAGCGGGTTACTTCAGAAATAAATATTATTTTCACGTAACTAATTATTTGGTTTCAAATTAAAAGGTCTGCATCAAACTGATAGTCACTCTTATTTTTTGACGTGACTATTAAAACAACATTACTATTAGATAGTTATGTTATTTTACGTTTCCCAACTAATGCCAAAATAATATACTTTTTCAGGCCTGACTAAGTACGTAATTTTCATTGAGAAATAAGTTGCCCCTTCATTTATTTATTTATTTAAGTCAGCATAATGTAGGTTAGGCTTCATGTCTCAAATTACTCTAAGATACCTGTTAATTACAAAATACTCTTGTATCAATACTTAGTTACTATGTAGCCGTAAACGAGTGAATCAGCCAACAACAACAAAGGAGCAGTTTGAAGGGTATTTTAATTAATAATTTGTCTACATTCCATTTGTCATGATAACATAACATTGCCTTTTTTTGTCAAGCTCTGTTATCCAAAAGATAGTTTTGAGTTTTTCATATCACACTATTCCTCTTGTTTTGTTCTATAAATGCAACAAAGTCAATATATTCCTCTCTTCTCTCTACCAAGCAATATAGATCTTCGACGCTGCCAACTCCAGTCCAGTCTCTGATATTACGGAACCATGATTTTCTTTTTCTACGAGCTCGCCTCTTCTCTTCAATTTTGCCTATCATTATAACCTGAACAAATCTGTATAGTTCGCTTCGAAGCACATGTCCAAAATTACTTATCTTCTTCTTTTTGATGGTCAATGTGAGTTCTAACTCTAGCCTTTGCATCTACGTAATGAGATGATTTTTCGTACTGCAATACGAGTTTAAAATTATCTTTTCATTTATTTTCTTACACACGACACGTCTTGGAATGATTCGCGAATTTTAGTCACTTGGGAAAATTCAAACTTGAGAGGAGTTCCACTCGAGGTGTTTTTTTATGTTTTACATACTATCAACCCAAGTTAAAGACGTTAAATGTACTAGTGAGTTTCATTTGATCCTATGGACGTTGAAGAACAATCGATATTCAGGCTTGGTGCGTTTCAGACACATGAAATATTTGGTGAAATTACAGAACAAGATAGAAAGGACATTTTCGAAATATTTTTGTGACTTTAGGGGGCAAAAAGCGAATGTCGTTGTTATGGTATCTCATAATTGTTTATTTAAAGTAGCCGAAACTGGCGTGAGCGCATGCAGCGACTAATTAATCTTTATTATGCCTCCATAACTTTCGAGAGCTGGTACTAATTTTCAGGTAACATTTCATCTTTTTTGTAAAATTCAGGTTTACAATGGGGTGTGTCTTATAAAAGAAAATTGACGAATTTTGGACTACATAAGTTTCATAATTGTCGCCAATCATTCACTGTTTTTAGATTACCTCACAAACATTTTAAATAGAATATTTTTTTTACTGATGGTTGACGATAACCTAGAAGAATTTTAATGATTCAAAAGCGAAGGTTATAAATAAAACATAACCTTCAAATATGTACAGTCTCCAGCAACTTAACTTTTAGTCAATCAATAATTTGATTACTCCAATCAGTCATGTTACGGGCAACGTTACAATTAACTATTGTGACTCCCGAAGGAGAATTATAACGGGGTGTCCGAAAAAATAAAAATCATTAAAAACGTAAAGGTGACTCGACTGGAAAAAAAACAGACCACATTTTTATCGAAATCACATTTATTTACAATTTTAACTTAGTCACTTTTTCTGCCCTTACAATAAGGCGTGTGCGGGGTGGGCAGAAAATAGTTGTGGGCGCGAGACGGTACTTAGTTTCTTTTGTGCTTTTAGCAACTGTAAAGACTTGTGCAATGGCTTAGCGCGTAGTGGGCACAGTAATCCTCAGTCATCGTTCACGAATCGAAGTCGAAAGAAAAGTTGAACATTTGAAAATATCGGAAAAATCGAACAGCTCCGGCACTCGAAAATATGAATACCTACTTCATTACCACGAAAATAGGGTAGAGGTTGCCTTTTTAGGTTGGCCTTTGTAAACATTTTCCACTCGTTCAGTACAATAGAGAACTTGCTGAATACCACTGAGGACCGGATCGTTAAAGTAATTGGCGCCATGTTCACTGAGTAACAACAAGCAGAAGGTAAAATATAATATTAAGGGGCATATTTCAACATTATTTAAAATACAGATTCCTTAACAATCTTTACTATGTAACTTATGATCTTTAAATTATAATTTTTACTGATAGCAATGAATTAATCTATAAAATTGCTACTTCATATCCAGTAGAAGTCGAGCCTAGGAGGTCATGGGTCATGTTTTGTTAGTCAAGCGTTTTAACCGCTTCACTAACGAAGAAGTCATATAATAGTCGTTTAATATAATAGCACCTGGGTGACCGTTTAATGTAATAGCACCTGGGTGACCGTTTAATGTAATAGCATCTGGGTGACCGAGTTTTGCTCGGTTTTTTTGGTTCTGGTTAATCGCGTGACTTGGAAATTATATTTAGATACGATGAAAAAAGAGAAAAAAAAAGGAAAAAAATTATCGGACTGGAGACAGGCTCGAACCGGAAGTGTTTTGGTTTCGGGACTATCACAACCTTGTAGATGGTAGCGAAATTTACCGTCGTATTCTAATGGCATTTTAGCAGCTTTTTATTGTCTAAAAACACGGATAAACAGACGTTCCTTAAAAAGCAAACCTAGCTAGATCGATTTATTGTCCCTGAAACCCTCTACATACTAATTTAGATTATATATTTGTTATGGTGTATTATGGTGCCAAATAAGAATCTCCAAAATAATATTCCAAAACATAATAAATGGAAGTTAGGTAATGACTAATGACGCAAATAGCAATTATTAACTTAAAACTACTAGTAAATACACAATGTGGACATACACCATAACAAAGTTATAGATATAAAAATCTCAGTCACAGTGATTATTAAGGAACTCTTCCGAAACTGCTGTTTGGGTATGTTCACGTGTTAATTAAAAAATAAAAGGAAGTATTGGGCTAGATTTCTAAGTGACGCGAAGGAAAACATCGTGAGGAAACCTTAGTGTGCTAGGTGTTCACACACAGCGCCGATGTCATGTCGTTAATAATTGTCAATGTTAAACTCTTCATGTTGGTTTTTATAGATCCTAATCTATCTTGCCTCAATATTTGTCTAATATTGTATAGACAATGGTACGGAACCCTTCGTGCGCGAGTCCGACTCGCATTTGGCCGGTTTTTATTTCGTTCCTGAGCCATCCTCAACCAACCGTCTCTGGCTTTAAGGCAATCCGCTTTTGATCGTTTTACAGTCGACAGGGCATCATCCTCGACATCCATGCACTCCACTCCGTTGCGGCAAATAAAATGTAAACGTTGATGACATCCAACGCTGTGTCCGCATGGTCCGCTCACAAAATCCCTTTCCTCGGGTGATACAGATCTTTTTTTCTTCTCTGTAGCACTGATTACAACGTCAGTTACGAGCTGAAGCAAGTCGTATTCTTGCCCAACTGTGAGAGCAAAGGGTCTGTGTGCAGCCCCGAGGTTCGAAATTTCGCCGATGCCTGCACTTGCCCATTAGCTCAGTTGGGAGAGCGCTGGCACGGTTAGCCAGAGGTCGCGGGTTCAAGTCCCGGCATGGGTGGCATTTTTTGCCTCTAAATAGGTTTTCAAAATTGTCCTCAGCACGGGTTAGTGCAACAAAAAGAATATAATGCATTAGTATGTATATGGACGTTTATCCTCCTCAGTCCTGACCTTGAAAACAACAATTGAAGACCATTGTTATTTTCAAGGTTAGGACCCCCCCCACCATTTGTGTGTTTCATCCTTCAGTTTTTGGACCTAAAGTTAAAAGAAATGCAGGATTATCATCATCAATATATTCAGAGTTAAGGAACCCACAAACCAAAGCATGTCATTAACTACGTGGTGGTAATTAACTGCGGTACTATTTTGCATCGATCACCGCAGCAGGATTTGTATGGACCAACACGTTCTGACCGCAATCATTTGTTTCGCCGTCGATCAATAGGCATAACGACAAATTTTGAATAAAATGTCCTATTATGTTCCAAAACATAAATTGTTTACAATCAATTTCATATTTAGCGTGGTGGTAGTCTAGTGGGCAGAACATTGGACTAGGAAGTGAGAGACCCATGTTGTTTGTTTTCTAAGTTATGAACATTTGTGAAGTTACTTGCAAGCCCTTGTTTATGCCTTTGGAATGCGATTTATCAGCAGACTAGGTATCAATATTTTCAATGAAACAACCATTAACATACTTATCTATTGAACAACTATGCATTTAAGAGACTTGCCGACCGGAATGAGATGTAAAACAAATTCAGACTTTAACAGTTTAGATTTTTTGTTATTTACTTACGGCCTTATTTATAAAAACAGGATTCCTCTAACTCACTCCTAAGAGGCAGTTTATTTAATCTGTGGTTACTTTTCCTTGTTCCTAAACCACAGACTACTTTAATGCGTTTTAAGGAATCGTGTTTTTTTGTAAATAAAACTGTTTTTTTTTTATTTATATAAATTTTATTTATATAAATAAAAAAAAAACAGTTTTATTTGTCTCTTTATCTGAGATAAGGCCTGTGCTCTTCAGTGGGACGTATATAGGTTACATTATGTATAAATTTATTTTCTTTCAACACAGAGTCGTACTTCAGATCGTTTTTTATTCAACGCTGCTTTAGTTCAGTTTTGATTGGCGCTTTCAAATTAGAGTTTGTTTTTACTCTTGATTCAGCTTTTTTACTGGGACGGATTGTATGTAGTTTGCCACATCAAATGGGGCTCATTTGCTCAATTGCCGCTTCTGACTTTACAAACAATGCATTGGAATTCCCAAGTTATGGTTTCAACTCACGCCTGTACCCCGGAGGGGTAGGCAGAGACCAGAGATTGCCACTTGCCACGATCCTGTCAGATCTCTTTCATTTCATCAACGTTCATTAGTCGTTGCAGGCACGCACGCCAGTTTCGGGTACTTTTTATCTTGCCCTTTGCTAATACATCCTCTTTGGTTGATGTATGTCCATCTGGGACGTCCCTTACCGGTCCCTCCGCTCACATTCATTCGATCCATTTCTTTCGTTAAACTTTATTGTTCATCCTCTCAATATGCCCAAACAATATGTTTATTAGTTTAATAAACTCACGGTTTTTGTAATCCTGAACCAATAATAAACACATTTTCATGTTCTTTTTTTTTTCAAACCAACGCAACATTCCTTTCTTGATTCTAGTCACTACATCCTCTGTGAGTCCACAATGTTCTCTAATAAAACTTTTGCATTTATTCTTTCATAAGCAACCTATGTTCCGTGTGGCGCCGGATTAAGAATAGCTTGACTCCATTTCCTTCCGTGGATGTCGTAGAAGGCGACTAAGGAAATCAATTACCAGGAAACGGGCAGCAACGTCCTCCTGAGGTTCTAACCGCATACTGCGATCGCCAACTCGCCTGCCAAGCGTGGCGATTATGGCAAAACCCCTCGTGGTTATGAGAAGCATGAAGGAGACCTATGTCCTGCAGTGGGCGTCAAATGGCTGATGATGATGAAGCAACCTATATACGTCTCACTGTAGGGCACAGGCCTTCTCTCAGAGAGAGAGAGAGAGAGAATGGGCTTAATCGCCACGCGTGTCCACCGCGGATTGGCGATTTCAAGCGCTGAGGTATGTGAATAGCTCAGACACTCAGGTTTTTTCAACGATATGATAGTTCCAACCACTTTGAATTTGGATTCACAGTATGAAGCCAAAGGTCTGATGACAAATATTTAGAAACACGTTACACCATTATTGAAAAATCATTAATAATAGTGGTTCTCACTATAAAAAGAACATTCCCTCAAAATATTGCTAACGATTTCAATAGCACCCTGTATACATCACCCTGTATACATTTATCAGAAGCATACAATTTTCTTTATAATCATTAAAAGTGTTTGAACGACCAAGGCGGAAGGCAGACGTAGCCGCAGCCATAAAACCATGTTGTTTTCGGTTTCGAAACGTAATAACAGAACTTAAATGTTTCATTTTTAAAAACCCTGAATTCATAAGCGTGCCTGAATGCCTCTGGACACGGTGGATGCGAGGAATAAAATTCTATTCTGGTTCTATTCGGTAACATTTTCGACATCCACCGGAGCGAGCTGGAAATTGTTCGGGAATGTGTGAAAATCTCTTGAAAAACCCTTTTTACCCCAGCGGAATATTTTTAATCTTTTGTGATGCGCGCGCTAGAAAAAAATATGCCCAGTAGAAAAGGGCATACTTTTCCTGTCGGGTTTTTTGTACGAAACTCATTTAGACGGATTTTTTGTCCCACGCAGTGTTTTAATGTGGTCTCTGCTTTACCCCTAGTTTCTCGTACACTAACACTATATTAATCTCCTGTTAACAGCTGTCAATTAACCGAAGTGTGTCCAAAAAAAACCACTGACAGCTGTTAACAGTAGATTAATGGCTTGTCAATGTACGAGAAACCGGGGGTTAATGTGGGAAATTGTTCTCGTTTGAAAACCATAATTTACGGATGTCTTAGTTTCGATGATGATTTGAGTTTGAAGTATTTTTTCCATCCTGGTCTCTGCCTACCTCGCCAGGATAAGCCTGAAGGAAGGTCATTTATAAAGTCATAATTTTTGCCAGGGACACTCGCGTCGCAGATATCTACTTTAACTAAAAATCTGACATTCTGGGTCTGAGTTCGAAACATACATACATACATACAAACTCAAATTCAAATATTTAATTCATCACAAAAACAAAATGTTCACTTAATGAACGTCAAAGTTGTCAGTTACAGACATTCATACAAATATGTAGCTATACGCGCGAATAACCCTCTTTCGCTTTCGCAGCCAGGTAAAAAGACACACCCGTCAACTGTGCTATCTATTTGCGGTGTATTAAAATAATAATTACAAAACGACACAGATTTCTCTCATTATGTGCCGAGATATTAAATACCACGCAGGTATTAGCGCTGATATGGTATTTTACAGAACTTAGGTAGAATACCTAAAATTTTCTCTAGTATACTTCCAAAACAGTAACCGGCAGAAGTTTTGATCGATGTTTATGGGGTGCGCAACGGTAGCGGTAAAATACCTCACTTTCAAGAAGTGATAGCTTCATACCTATCACTAAACATAAACTTAAATATTTACATACAGGCATATACATTGCTTCTGGTCCCACACTAGGATACCCTGTGTCGTGGCAACCAGAAACAACGACATCACAAACATGTAAACATCCAAGACCTGGGGTTTTTTTTTGTCCCCAGCCGGGATTGGAAAATAAATAAATACCACTGCATGTACCCAAGACTTTGTTTTCTAATTTGGCAATGCCACTCGCTAACTGCGAGTGACAACATGGTGAGGAAACCCGAGTACCCGAGGTGTTCACGCAGCGCTTAAAATTGCCAATCCGCGGTGGGCACGAGTTGTGATTAAGCCTATTCGCCTTGTGCCTTGCAATTCACGGGATGGATATAAGCTGCTTTTATTACACGGTGTTGAGTTTTCGTTTTTTCGCGAAATAACAATACTTAAACGCATTTTTTCACACAAGTATTGGTAGTGGTAGTAGTGTGTTTGTGTCTTGCTTCTGCTTGAAAAAATGGGATGGAGGGCGGTGCATTAACTAACCGCACGGTGCTTGTGGGATTTTGGCGGAATTTAGCAAAGTAATTTTTCACATTCTAAAGCTATTATTATAGATTTTCGCAAAGTAACGCCTGATTCCATACAATACTTAAAGATGAAAAAATATTGTGTATAATGAGTTTAATAAGCCCTTTAAAACTTAAAAATAACCACCGTGTGTGTTTTATTCTCTTTTTGCAGCTCACAGTTTAATCCTGATTGACTGTCGAATAATGGCAATCTATTAGGATATTTTTTAAAATCAGAATCACCAATAATAAAGCTTATGAACCAGCGCTTTAACTGCATTTTCCCTTATTCGTACGCATACCCCTCAGGAAGTCGACCTACTATGTTTCATGATACTATCACAGATATTTTTAAATGTCTTTCTATTACAACTCATCAGCCCATAACATCCAAGCAAGATAGGCAAGAAATCAAAACAACAACACAATCACTTGTCCTGGTCCCAAACTACGCACGGATATCACAAACATGGAAATAACCCCAGACTGAGGCCATTTGTACGAATGTACATAATTTAACATTTGCGAAAGGCTGACATTCCGCCATAGCGTACATTGCGATCATTTTGATTGTCCCCACCAGTCACTTCGCATTATCCAATTGCAAGCAGTCTGCCTCTTTAAAGGGCCTGCCAGCAAAGGTCTTCTGCGTATTCTTATTTTGTAACTGGTTGCAGCGCAGCAATAAAAACTTACACCGCCCGGCTGTGTGTAAGTGAGTGGGGGTTCATCGCGAATCTCTTTTGGGTCGAAACGCTGCGCGACCGCAGGAAACAATCCCGGGTAGGGCGCTGTTGAGGGAAAGTTCTTGTCGAGGCCTTCAGTGTTGGGTACGGTAACATATTCTTCTTGGTGTCATCATCATCATCATCATTAGCCATTTGACGCCTACTGCAGGACATAGGCCTTCTTTCCAAGCCTCCCGGTCTTGCGCCGCCCACATCCAGCGACTCCCCGCCACCGTGACCAGGTCGTCAGACCGTCTGGTGTGGGGCCTGCCCTCGCTGCGTCATCCGGTCCGCGGTCATTACTCGGATCCTCTTGATTCGTGCCGATAGATGATGCCGTGTAATCCATCCACTGTTTTGGTTAGATAATCGTGGCAATGTAGTCCACAGCACACTCTTATCTGAGTAGCCCAGCACTGGCAATAAATTGCTGGCCATGTAAATTTGCAGAAAGGTAACAAGATATTTTGAAAGAAGTTTTGAAGGTTATTTAATAAGGTAAGGCTTACACCTTGCACGCTACAGCATGCAGATACAGGTGAAAATGTAAATAAAAGCAGCTCTATTTAACGAAATATCGCGTTTTTTTTTATTTTTGACTCGAAAAAGAATATATCTGAAAATTTCAATGCTTCAAAAAGAACCACATATGCTAGGTCAAAAATCCCGTCGGTTCGGTACCACATTATTTTTGGATTCAAAAATAAAATAAAACTGTAGCACTTTATTTTTGAATCGCAAAAGAATTTATCCAAAATTTTCAATCTTTCTATAACGAACCAAATACGCTAGGTCAAAAATCCAGTCCGGTTTGGTAAGAAGGTACAATTTCACATGCAGCTGCCAGCAAAGGCTTGCTCTTTAGCTAAACGCCCCTCAGCGAACTTACGCGAAACGAAAATGTTATGCGAAATTCTACGTAAGCATAATATGCGAGAGGTTGCCGGCTTATGCAAGAACAAAAGGTCATTTATGTAAACTCTGTATCTGCCGTTGGAGAAACTTCATAACTCTATGTCGCAGGTTCTGCTTTTCGAGGTTAACTTTATTATTTTTCTTTCTCTACCATGAATTTTGGATGGTTTGAAAGCCACAGCAAAATGAACGAGCCTTCACAATAGCTATCGAATACGCTGGTTACTTAACCAAAGTGACCAGACGGACACCCTCCGGCTGAGGAGTCCAAGCGGCGGAGGTTAGGGCGACAATGAGAGAAAGAAGAGATGAGATGAGAGAGTTATTATTATTATTGTTATTATTATTGTTATTATTATTGTTATTATTATTGTTATTATTATTGTTATTATTATTGTTATTATTATTTATTCCAACAGTATTTTTACATTTTATTTAAAATCTACATTGTTCTCATAGACGTAGAGGCAGTACAAATTGTTCATGCGTTTTTTTAAACAAGTTTTTTCAACTCGAAACCAGATTGGTCAACAATTTTTTTTAACTATTATTTCAAGGTCTGGACTTAAAAGTAAAAGTCTAAACGTTGGTTAAAAGTTTGTTTGTAGTGAGTAATCTCCGAAACCAATCATCCGATTTCAAAAATTCTTTCACCAGTACTTAGAATGGTACTTCCGGATGGACATGAGCTATAGATTATCTTATTAAATTACAGGACCTTTCGGTAGAGAGTTCCGCTGGCGGGCAGCACGCACAAAAAACGCGTTGAAATAGAACTCAATGTTGCAGACTGAGACTTGCAATGTTTTGGTCTGGCTCGCGAAGGTAGAAGCAAGAATCTTTCCCGCAGGTACATCGAGGTTTCTCAGGATATTACAGAGAAGGGTCAGCATGTGCAGGTTGCGATATATATTTCCATATATATTTCCTCAAGCTGAAGACATACCTGATGGCAAGATTCTGGAGGCTCGAGTTTCTTCACGAGAACCTCATTGGTATCCATGAACAAAAACATCAGCATAGTCTAGAAGAGGTAAGAGGAGAGACTGAGCAAGCATAAATTTTGTTTTAAAAGGTAAAAATTTGTAAGCACCTATAGTTTTTTTCCTGGTACTCATACAATCAAACAAACTGAATTCCACTCGAGCGAAGCCGCGTACTGGTTGTTAAATATAGAAGTGTTATTGTAGTAACCCATAAGCAGCCTATATACGTCCCACTGTATGGCACAGGGCTTCTCTCTGAAAGAGAGAGAGAGAGTATGGGCACTAAACGTGCCCACCACGGATTGGCGATTTTAAGCGTTGAGGTATGTGAATAACTTAGACACTCAAGTTTCTGACAATGTTTTCCCTTCACCGTAAGCGAGTGATATTGCTACTATAACTTCACAAATGTACATAACTTAGAAATTTACAATTGTCACCCATTTTCGCCTTACCTACCTATGTTTTGTATAACTATTATTCATCACTCTACTCACAATTGTACGTAAATCACATCTCCTAGGACCACAGTCACCACAATTACTTCAAAATACATTCACAAAATATATACTTATTGTCTATTTTACGTTTCACTAATATAGTTATTTGTCTGTTTTACGTTTCACTAATACATGAGTCTACTTTTACAAGATTCGTCAACTAAATCGCCAGGAATGCGATGAATTATTCGAGTTTTTCGTAAAAAAACTTTCATAACGTTGTGTAATGTTTCATTACGCAACAAAAATAACAAATTAATTTCAAGTCTAATTTTATAAACTCTAAGTAATTCTGCTTTCGTTGTAACAAAAAAAAAACCTGAGGTACCTCCGCTAAAGAAAGCTACTTACCTACCTATGCACTGTATTTTTGTCAACAAAAAGTGAGAAACGGTGGTCCTAAGAGGTACAGTACAAAAGGAGGAAAACCTTTGAAAAGACCAACCAAGCGCGAGTCGGATTTGCGCACCGAGTGTTCCGTTCTACTACAAAGTATGTTTTTTTTATGTTTTTACAAAAAAGCGTGTCCTTTAATTCAATAATGAAATCAATCAATATAATATTTATTCGTGAACATAGGTGTGTTCACAATAAAGATCTTACAGTATATAATAAAGCGCTATGTTCTACCCAAAACAAGTGTAGGTATTCAAATATAAAGCATGCTCGTGGACAATGTATCAAGAAATACATATATAAAACACAGTAATGATAAAATTAGATAATATGTACATAAGTCGCTATACAAGAATTAATAAATTAATTAATTTAACTTCTTTATTCAGATAACAGAGGTCCAATAATAATAAGAGACAAAGCAAAACATAATTAATTTACTATACCTAACTTAAAATAATAGAAATTATCGCTTTTTATCAATAAATAATAACTAGCTTTGATTTAGTTAATGTCACAACTTGTCACACTTGGAGTTCGTTGCAGGGAATTTTACTTGACTTATGCTTCGATCACACACAGCGAATAGTCGCTGCGAGTGTACTCGCCGCGAATAAGTACTAGTTGCAGAGACAATTCCCTGCCTGCCTGTCACATACAGCGACTTCTACACGAGAAATTCAACCGTCAGTGCGCATTCGCCGCGAGTAAAATTGAACATGCTCAATTCTAGTCGCGGCGAGTGAATCTACTCGCAGCGATTAGTCTGTCACACACAGCAAATATTCGCGGCAGGTAGGCACTCGCAGCGATTAGTGGTTGTGTGTGACCGAAGCATAAGCTAGGCCGGTTTTTTTAGTGGTAGTAGTAGCTATAGTAGTAGCAGAAGTACATTTTGTGTACACTACAATAACACCAGTGGAAACCTGAGAAAAATCCTTTTTCTTCTTCGGTCTTTTAACTCCTAGGCGAACATAGGGCCTCAACCACACTTCCCACTCAATCGACTTCTGACGGTCGTTTACGGCAACTTCCAATTCAGGCCCGATAATGCCGATCGACTTGGGCTATAGATCTACAGAAAAATCCAAGTCTTCTTAATTTTTTTTAATTTTTAGGGTTCCTTACCCAAAGGTCAAGTGACCCTATTACTAATACTCCGCTATCCATCCGTCTGTCCGTCCGTCCGTCTGTGACCAGGCTGTATCTCATAAACAGCCGGGCTGAAAACTTAAGACTTTCGTGATACGGATAGCGTCGTTACTCTTGGATTAGGAAATAGTTTTATAATCTTTTGCACAATAAAAGGTTCTCTATCTTTATTTATCTTTCTCGTTTACTTTTTTAGTTAGGTTTTATGTACTTGTCAACTGGTCTGGGTTTTTCATATATATTTAACAACTGAGAGCTGTTAACAGTAAGTTGCGTTGCCTTTTCAATTTCATGATGAACTATTTCACGCATTACATTCTAATAGTTCTAAAAGTTCTTATAAGCACGTGTTTGTTTACATGTTGCAACCCTGCTAAAATACTGTCACAACCCGAGATGCAATGTATGACTACATTGCATTATATAAGCTCACGCCTGTATCCCGGAGGAGAAGGCGGAGACCAGGGCCAGTGCCAGTGCCACTTTCCACGATTCTGACCGTCCCTTTCTCAATATTAATTTGCCGTAATGAATATTGAAAAGGGATGGTCAGAATCGAATAAAAATAAGTGAAACCGTTGAACCAATATATAAAACAACTTTCCCTAATCAAATTACTTCATTTGTACTGCATGAATCCTACTTTCTTGAGAGTGGTCTATAATTCAAAATTTGTGTGAGTTGTGGCAGTGTTTTAGCGGGGGTGCGATGTGGTTTTATTCCATTTCCGAAGGGACCCTAAAACGTGACTGCCTTCGGGCACGCTAACTATAATTGCGCCTCCAGGTAAAAGGAGTGAGGTGAAAGGACATTTCTCCCATAAAAGGCTTGCAAGAAGAGCTGAATGGTCCACAGACAAGCAGCTTTTTATTTGCCACCTGTGAAGTCTCTACTGCACCTGAAATAGAGTCGCAACTTGCTTGAACAAATGCATAGGGTAAGCTTGCTCTATTAAAACGTTTCGTTTTCTGTCTGGACTGAGTAAGGGTAAAGATTAAAACTATTCTAATTCGTAACGCGTTTCAGTGCAGCTATTTAGTTTCGAATAGGATTACGCTTTGTGTTTAGTACCCCAGAGTTTATTTTATTAGTTTGTTTTGTGTGTAAACTTTTGCATTGAAAGGCTTGTTATTCGAGCGAAAAGGTTATTAAATTTACTCGGGTAGAAAACTGGATGGGTTTTTGGTAGTCTTAGGTACAGTCAATCCTTAGGTCGTGGTCTATCGAGTATTCAACCACACGACAAATTGCAACTGAGGTAGTGAAAAGATTATGAAACGTATTCCATGTTTCAATCATGGTCGGTCTATCATAGCCAGACCACTTGTTGAACGTCACTCAACATGCTATTTATTTATTTGGGCAGCTCAAGAAAGTAAACAGTTACAAATTAAAATACATTGTTCAAAGAAAGTGCTGCTGTTTATATCAATTATAAATTTAATAAAAAACGTTAAATTAAGTAATAAACTAACGGCCTCTAAAGCAATCCTCAGAAGAAGTTTATTTCACTTGTGGTTGCATCTTTTCCTTGTAAAATCTCCACCACATATTATCAGACTATTTTAGTTGATGTTTATAGAGTGTTTTAAAGTTCACACAAGTACAGTCGACAGCACATCATACTTTACATCCATGCACTCTACTCCGAGGCATTACGGGCTACTTTGCATGCGTAGTGTAGGGTTCCGTAGAAAAAGGAGGTTTAATCTGCTTTACAAAACTAACAACTTTATCAATGTAATTTCAATTGGTCGCCATTCCTCGATAACTTGTTAAGCCTACTTAGCCGTGATAGTTTTCGTTTTAAGTTCATTATATGTGCTACTACCCTGATTTTTTTCACGTTTCTGCAATCAACCGTTTAGCCAGAAGAGGGGGAAGGACGCCCTACTCGGACAAAATAAAAAATGAAAGCCAAAATGTCCTAATGTGTTCATAAAAAACACGATTCCTTAAAACACCTTTCAGGTGCAGTTTAGTCTGTGGTAGAGAAAAAACTGCATCTGAGGAGTATCTCAGAGGAATCGAGGAATAGAGGAGAGGAATGTTTTTATCAATATTGTGTTCAATAACCCAAATAGATTAAAATAAAATAGTTGTCAAGACGATGAATAGAACTGATAACTCCTCGACTTCACTCACCTAATACCAAAGCGTTCGCTTTTTAGCAATGTAAGCCGTACCGTACAGAAACGAGACAATTCACCCAAGTGATTGATTTACCTATAGATTAGTAAGCTGATGTGGAAGTGGACTGGTCACATGTGTCAAAGAGCCGATAACCAACGGTATAGAAAGGTTCTCAAGTGGAGACCATAAACTGGCAGACGCAGCGTTGGATGCCGACCAACTTGTTGGACTGACGATTTGAAGTAATTTTGCTGTGGCAGCTGGATAAAGATAGCAGGCTCCTATTTCATACAACTACAATTCATGGTTTACTATGACAATTCCACAAACATTCCACAGCTGATTCATACACAAGGAGGAAGATTAACTGTACGAATCAATGTACACCGAATTGTCATAATGAACCATGAATTGTAGTTTAATGAAACGTGGCCCTGAAGACAAAAAATAGCGTACCGTAGATTTAAATTGGATTCACGCAAATAGCAAACTTGTGATGGAGCTCTAACTAGTTAACTCAATGCTCTAATGCTCTTGGATATACAACTGGACGAGATTACAGACTATTCGAGTTAAATACTATACCAGAGCCAGCGTAAAGTGAACAAACTTTTGCCTTTTTGTGATGACAATAATTTTCTGTCATTAAGCAAGCAAAAATGAATTCTGGCTTTTGACAGACAGTTGAAGATTTAATTAGTAGTAAGTAATCGTTGTCTAGAAGAATTAACTTTTGGTAATAAGGCCGCTAATTTTACTGTACTTTATTATTGTTCAAGTCGCAATGTCGTTCCTGGTGTACATACAATAATAGTTATTTGTTATACAATAGTGCAAAGTAGCTTTTTAACTGCGTGCTCAATTTTTACGACCGAGTAAGCGAAGGATTCTAAAATTGAATCACGAGCACAGCGAGTGACTAAAAAATTTGAATCCTGACCGTTAGCAAAGGAATCAAAAGAGCACGAGGTGAGAAATCTTTGCACTCGAGTGCAACACGTAACTTTTCATCCTACCTCAACGAGGCAATGACTAAATGCAAACAACACACAAAGGAGGTTCAGAGTCTGAGTTTTTAACGAATTAAAAAAAGTTGCATGATAAATTCGGTACCATGGACGTAGAAGTAAATACTATGTTCAGTTTTTCAGTATTGTAAATAGGAGTCATACAAAGCGGAAGCGATTTAAAAAAATAGACCTTTGATTTTATGTGTCGCGAAACTATTGAAAATTTGTTTATCGATTTAAGACAAGGTTTTCTGTCAAACGACACTAAAATTACTATAAAGGCGAAAATTTAGTTTGGATTAGCTAGGTTTAAGCCACATTAAGGCCGACTTGCATCACTTTCTTAAATTTGGCTTAAACAGCATTAAACAAAATTTTTTCATGCAAAAGTCGATTTAAATTGCGACTTAACTGACATTTAAAAAGTAGTGCAGTCAGCCTTAATCAACTAACACTTCAAAATCCTATGTGGACGAAGTGACAGAGACACGAATACAAAGTTTGCAATCTGACGTTATTGATAAAAAAAAGCATTTGACGCTCAGGCACCTAAAACTATACTGTGAACATTCGATGTACATTAAAAAGACGATTAACCCACCAATTAACGAGGAGAAAAACTCGGCTACGCATGCATGTAGCGACCAATGAATCGGTGTGTACATTCAATTGTCATATGAAATGTAGTTTTATGAAACTCGGCCATGGACGAATGTAAAATCGCATAGCCGCCTTTCATGATCTGCGTAGTACGATTCCCTTACTGAAATACGAATTTAGTACACTCACCCCTCAACCGCTGTGACCGACTACATGCCTCCACACCGCAGCACTAATCCAAACAAACGAGCACTATTTAGCTCCCCCAATAATTATTTCCCCAGCGTCCAACCCGGCATAATCCGGGCGAAACTGTGTAACACTCACAACCCGGGCAAGAAGACGACCATTTTTCATTCCCGGGTATACCCCCGGGAACGTTTTAGTTTCAATAAGCGCGTCTGATAAGCTGAGGGCAGCGGGGCAAGCGAAAGTTAAGGGGGAAAAAACTCGTAATACTTATGTGCTTGGCTGAAGGATAGGTACTTTGGGAGCTGGAATGACTATAGTAGGTTGGATAGCGGGCAAATAGTAGTAGGTTTTATGTCAAAATGTGAATTCCCTTGGTTCCCCCGCTCGCTTGCACATTCTAACATTATTGATGACTAGCTGTCCCGGCGAACTTCGTACCCCCACAGAATCCGTTTACACGATTATTTTTACCATGGCAACGAAATAAATAATATATTATAAATATGTTTGGCTTGCAAAAAGGTAACGGTAACAATAAAATATTATCAAGTATCCCATGTCTCAATTCAGATATTTGTCTATCTGTGTGTCAAGTTTCATGTAATTCCGTTCAGCCGTTATCGCGTGATTGAGTAACAAACATCAAAACATCCAAACCTCCAAACATGCAAACATCTTAAAGACCTGAATTTAGACATAGCATACTTCATAGCCCGGTAATACGTTCCCATGGGATAATATTTGTTTTGAGTTTAAAACAGATGGCTTTGTGCGAGCGAATGTTGTGTTTTAAAAATAGATAACGTTGTGCAAGAATCGTATAAACGGATTCTGTGGCGGTAGGAACGACTCGGCAAACGTTTTTTTGTCATATTAATTAGCCTACGACCTATTCTCAGACCTACCATATATACACAATAAATTTCATAAGAATCGGTGAAGCCGTTTCGGAGGATAACAAACACTGTGAAACGAGATTTCTAAGTGGTTTGAAAGCCGCGGTTATGTAATTAGTAATTAAAAATGGCATCTATTAAGGGCGACCTACATCACTTCTCAAATGTCACTTAAGTCGCCAGTTAAATTTACTTTTGTGTATAGAATTTTAGTTAAATGCTTTTTAAGCCACATTTAAGAAATTGATGTAAGTCGGCCTATTACTCTATTACTCTTAAGCATGGACGATGAATATTAAAAACCTACTTAGAGGCTAAAAATTCCACCCATGCCGGGACCTGAACCCGTGACCTCTGGCTAACCGTGCCAGCGCTCTCCCAACTGAGCCAATGGGCAAGTGCAGGCATCAGTGAAATTTCGAGCCTCTTTAAATGGGTGGAATGGGTGGAATTTTTGGCCTCTAAATAAGTTTTTAAAATCGTGCTCAGCACGGGTTAGTGCAACAAAAAGAATATAATAACAATAAATAGTTGAGAGATCTAGTTTTGAGCTGAGAAATATTGTTTAAAAAACGCGCGAACAATTAATACCGCATCTCCGTCTAACAGAACAATGACCCGCGGAGCCGCGGCATGCACGCACTGCCCTGGATGGTCCCTACTAATGGTTCTATAATTCGAGTTTGTGTCGAGTTATTTTTGAAAAGCGCGTTAAAAAAAACCGGCCAAGTGCGAGTCGGACTCGCGCACGAAGGGTTCCGTACCATTATATATACAACATTTTAATATTTGAAGCGTCTACCAGTTTCCGTTATTGATATCGAGCAAAAAATCATGTTTGTTGTATGGGAGCCCCCTTAAATATTTATTTTATTTTGTTTGTAGTATTTATGGTTATAGCGGCAACAGAAATACATCATCGATTAAAATTTCAACTGTCTAACTATCACGGTTCATGAGATCCAGCCTGGTGACAGACGGACAGACGGAAGGACTGACAACGGAGTCTTACTAATAGGGTCTCTTACTCTTTGCGTACGGAACTTTAAAACAAACTAATAGCTATCGAATACGCTGTTTTTCAAACCACCCAAAATTAGTGCAATATATTAGATAATTTCCACACAAAACAATCACTTGTCCTGGTCCAAAATTAGGAAACCCGGTGCTATGGTAACCGACAGGGACATGACAAACATGGAAGTACACCCAGACTGAGGCCATGTGTATAAAAGTACGGCAGCCTCCAGTGAGAATCGAACCCACGACCTCCGGCAATATAATCAGGCGTGATACCGCTACACCAACTAGGCAGTCGATTTGTATATTATTATATTCATAATGTCTCTTGTGACAAACTACAATCTTACCATAGAAAAATGAAGAAGTGCACACCGCAACGCTCTTTAATTCAAATAAAGAGTTTATTGTGTAAATTGGTTGCGTTATTTTAATAACATGTTGTATGTAGTTAGGACTTATACGAGCGGTAGAACGCTGCCCTTTACATTTAAAAGGTCCTGGATTCGAATCCCGGCGTGTACCAATGACTTTATTTTTCTAAGTTACGTCCATTTGTAAATTTTTAGTACCAATACCACTTGCTAATTGTGAAGGAAAACATCGTGAGGAAACCTGACTGTCTGAGATGTTTACATACCTCTGCGCTTGAAATTGCCTATCCGCTCAGGGCACGCGTGGTATATAAACCTATAATCTTTCTAACAGAAGCCCTGTGCCCTAAGGTGGGACGTATATAGGCTGTATTTTTTTAAATATATTCTTAAGCTGCTTTAACCTGCTCTTAATGCTAGTAGAAATAAACTCGCTAACTATGAAGAAAAACACCGTGAAGAAACCTGAGTGTCGGAAGTGTTCACATACCTCCGTGGTCGAAATTTCCAAAAAAACTGGAACCTACGATACGGGGTCCTGTAATGTCTGTGCCGCTGTAAAATGTATGTACCTTTAAGTTATGGCAATAAAATAGTATATTATGCAATTAGTGTATAAAGGACGGATTTAAAGGGAGGGCCATAGATGAATCACGAGCAAATGAATGATTCTAACGATGATTCTACGATCTTTTAATGATGATTGAATTACGAGCGTAGCGAGTAATTTAAGTGTTAGAATCCTGAGCGACGCGAGTAATCCATGGCCCTCAATGTAAATCCGTATTTTACTCAAGAGTTGCATCATCAATTACAGTTGTCTACATTTACAACTACAATTGTCCACTGCTGGACATAGGCCTCTCCTACTGCACGCCACTGAGCACGGTCCTCGGCTACTCTCATCCAGCTCTTGCCAGCCGCCCTGCGGAAATACTGTTGATCATAGAGTTACTTACTATACTTTATACCATGACTATGAGAAAAAGAACTAATTTAAGCGAAAATAGACATTTAATGAAGAAAAACCGAAGGTTAAATTAATTAAAATGCACATTAAAAATGGAACAATTACTAAAATTAAGAGTAATTTTTTGATCTGTTTTATTAGGATGGTCAACTTGCCAAGCGATCTTTTATTTTTCTGTAATGGCAGTAAAAAACACAAAACAGTTTTTATTCTAATGCTAAACTCCTTGTTGCAAATATCGACCAATCAAATCTTGGGGAGTTATTTGCACAAAGAGTTTTTATGTCGAGTATTCTTTGCACAAGGAGTTTGTAGGTATCGACTATTTTTGGCGCAAGGAGGTTGAATAGGCATTGAGATTGAGGTCGAATATATTGGTGTGTTCGAGTGGGAGTGGTATAAAAGTTTTTACTTTTAACTGTTATATTACTGTTAAATGTTTCGTGTGCAATAAAGTATAAAAATAAAAATACTTTATAATATTGGCTACATACATTGCTTCAGATATATTCTTCAACGCATACTAAAGAGACCACTTCCCATCGATACATTATTCGTTTCCAGAACACAGGAGTTCAAGGGAATAACTGTAATCATAGCTTTAATTACAAATACGAACGTTATTTCTCAAACCAACGCTTTCAGAACTCATTTCGGCTCAAGCTCTATAATTACTCCATTTCATCGTTGCAGACTTCATAACACATACGTTTTAGGGCTGCTACTTCCGATCAATTTATTTCTTTAAATATTGGTACCTTTTTATATATTATTTGCCAAAAGAATAAATCAATAACTTCCACATGACTCAATCACTTGTCCTCGTCCCAAACTAGGATACCCTGTGCTATGGTAACCAGGCAAGGACATCTGTACAAATGTACGGCGGTCTCCCATAGTGAATCGAACCCACGACCTTTGGCATGGCAATCAGGCGTGATACCGCTAGATCCACGAGGCAGTAAAACAACAACAAATGAATACTCCGACCGAGACTTGCATAGCATAAAAATTACGTCCTACTAAACGGCACAGGCAGACTCAGCGGAAGAAAAAGAAGGAAAATAGAAATAGAGAGAGTTAAAAAGAGAGAGATTATAAGAGATGGCTTTCACACTTTCACATTAAATAGCACAATCGAGATCTACATAGCAAAGCTGGGATCCAGAGGGCTAACTAAGGCCACCAATGAAAAAAAAACCATAACTTTTTTTATCTACATATCGTATCTACAAAAAGTGTCTGTACAATCTCTCAATCATGTCAAAAGTGAGTTTTAGGACCTGCGACAGAGAACCTAGGATCACGGACCTGCGAATAGATAAACAAAAAATTTCTGTTTTTGGCGTTAATGCTATTCTAGTCGTAGGTTTTTGCCTTAGGTTCCAAAATCACCATTAACATGATTGACCCCCAGTTAATCTACTGTTGACAGCTGTCAATTGACCAAAGTGCATACAAAAAAAAACACTGACAGCCGTTAACAGTAGATTAACAGCTTGTTAGTGTACGAGAAACCGGAGGTGAGAGAATGTAGAGACGCTTATTTAAAAAAAAATGTTATTTTTTTCTCTCGGTGGCGTTAGTATCACTCTATAGAGCCCCTTAACAGTAACTGATTAGAGTGCACGCGTGTTAAGGTTGATGTGATGTTGACTGTACTACTAAAGGACACAGGCTACCTCTCAGAAAGTGAGAGAATGATAGCGAACAAGGAGAGAGGAATGAAACGACAAAACAAAAACTGTCCTTTGCATCAACGTTATGAGATGATTTATACAGCGACCAGTGGCACCTTTACTCACACTTTGATGGATGGAGGGTCCACTCGGACGCTGCAGTCAAACTTCGATATAAAAAATAAAGTCAACCTTATCTGACGCGCAAAGCAATCGCGCCCCAAACGGTAAACACTTCAACGACGTGTCATCAAACACTTCTTCTTTTCCTTAAGGGAAGGCTCCAGGGAGCAGCACTAGCGCCACCGAGGAGAAAGATTCATATCTTTTTTACAGATCAACTTTTCAAAATGTGTCAGCAACTCTCCATCCTCGGTTGCTTAGAAAATAAATAAATAAATAATTGTTTATTCTGTAAAAGGTGCATACATTTTTAAATAGTCTCATTTCCGCCAAACTAAATAAGAGTTTGTTGGCAGATTTACTCTCAATTTAGTTACTTAAAATAGGTACCTAACAAATTACTTAAATTAAGTTTACGTAGAAAAGTAAAGAAGATACTTAACTTAAATTAGGATAAATTTATGGTACTGGTTACAAACTGGTTCATTAATTCAGAAGCTACATACTTTTTATAAAGCAAATTGCATAATAAAGAAGAAATTGCTATAAGAAATAACGCCGCCAATTATACTGCATTTTTGTAAATTTTATGTTTGTATTTTTCCTTGTACAATAAAAAATATTCTTATCTTATCTTACAATATCTCAATCATATAAATAGGGATTTTTAGGACCTATGGCCGTGAATCTTAGGCGAAAATCCTAGGACCAGAACGCATTAACGCTAAAAGCGGCCGCTTTTGGCAAAAATGCTATCTAGTCCCAGGTTCGTGATCCTAGTTTCTTTGTCGTGGGTCCTCAAAAATACTGTTAACGTAATTGAGAGATTGTATATACAGTTTAGTTGTACTACCGGTCCTCCTTTATGGTCACTAGTACTGCTGGTAGTACTAGTGACGTTACCATGTATCATTTGTACTACCAGTTGAACTACCTGGCAGTACTACGGATACGGAGGGCTTTTTGCAAGTACCATCTGTGAAAGAATATATGATTTATATTTCCATTGGTCGCTAGTTAGCTCACTGGATTCCCTTAAGGTTAAAAAGTGAATGGACGTATCCGCAGTCATCCCCTCAGATACAAGGGCTAACTAACTAACATTATCGCATTGAAATTCTGCGCTTGTACCCTCATGAATGGTTACACATAAATGCACTAAACATTCAGCCATCCCTTCGATGGATACAGACCAACTGGGCCTTAAGACCCGACTTCACCATACTCTGTTTGACATATCCTAACAGAGGCATTAAAGTTAAAACTAATATACTGACATCCCTGTTATTTATTTGTGTCTCATGACAAAAGTGTAACAGGCCATTAGTAAACGGAACGTTATGTGAACGAGTCTTAAATCATTCACTCACGTTGCTCAGGCGACTGATTTAAAATGCCGTTGTTAGTGTTGAATTTAATAGAAGTCGGGTTACATTTCGTTTTGCTAGTTCAAACGTCAAATATTTTCACATTTTGGGGTTGCTTTTTGCTTGGCAGCTGATTTTAATGGTTATTTGGTATATGTGGTAGTTTCAATTTGAGTCATGTTATTAATTTTCCTAATGATGTCGAAGAAAACACGAGGTTCAAATTTTTCTTCAAACGAGAATTCCTTCCCTTATATATTTTTTTTTTCTTATTCTTCTCATCAGATTTTAGTTTATCTGATATCGAGATATAAAGACGTAGTCGAAAACAAAAGCGACGACAAGCAGCATCAAGAACGAAGGTTGGGGAAAATTGTGCGAAGAGTTCAATTCTCTCCGTTCCTTCAGTGCCAGAAACTCGGCTAAAAACGTGCTGAGATAACATAAAACGAAATACTAAAAAATACAATACTCTTGTCAATGCTTTGGGACGTCGCACTATATTGTCCAAATTGTCTAGATTTTCCAAATGATCACCATTTTCAAAAATAAAGTTATACGCTCAGTGCGTCTTGAAAGGAGACTGCGTATACTAATCATCTGCTAACCTTTTAAACGGACCTGTAGAGTAGCTACAAAATTTAACAACTGATTAATAATAATAATAATAATAACTTCCATGCAATACAATCCGTTGACCTGGTCCCAAACTAGGATACCCAGTGCAGACATTAAGGGCTCCAACCGGTTCACTACCGCCACCAATTTAGTGTCTATTTTATTCTAACTGCAATTGATTGGTTGACCGCTAAACAAAGTATCGCTGCGTTCGCGGTCAAAACGCGTTGGTTTGAAAACGTCCGTACAAATATTACTGCAGTAAATTACCGCCACCGCGATCGCTACCGCTTTGGTGCAGGCTTTGGTTTATAAGTTCCTTAAAATTCCCTCTTAAGGAGGAAACACACCAAAGCGGTAGCTTAGGCAGTCCGTACATACGTCATTTACTGCAGTAGTAATTATTTATGGACAGCCACCGCCACCGCCAACGCTTTGGTGAGTTGGTGTGTGTTTGAGCGTCATCCTTAAGTTCGCTGTTCATTTTCATACGTTTTTTTTGCTTAGTAAAAACACGCTCCACGTCTACATTTTGTCATCGTCACGTGAGAAAATGAAATAAATAAATGAATTTAAACAGCGAGTGAGCGAGTGAATAAATAAATTAAAGATTGAATTGCTATCTAAATTGCAATTGAATCTAAATTGCTTGGAATTCGATTATTTAGCAGACAAAATAGTGTTAAATCACGGGCATTAACATGCTACAATCAGCCCATTAAACAACTACTCGTGTAGTAGACTCATTTTGTTTTACTTCTTTTCATTGTTTTCTTATTTTTTAATCCAATTTCACCATACTCTGTTAGTCAGTTAACAACCATGTTAGGTCATTTAACGGACTGTTAAGGCTAGTGAGTGTCCACCAATGCTAATACGAATGCTAAATTTCCTTAAGGGGCTCCAGGCAGTAACACTAGCGCCACCGAGGAAAAAAATAATATCTTTTTCTACAGATCGAATTTGAAAAAAGTGTCAGTATAATCTCTAAATCATGTTAATCGTGATTTTTAGAACCCATGACAAAGAATTTAGGATCACGAACCTGAGACTCAAACACACACCAACGCGTTGGCGGTGGCGGTGGCTGTCCATAAATAATTACTACTGCAGTAAATGACGTACACTCCGTGTGGCGCTGGATTAAGAATAGCGTCACTCCATTTCTTTCCGTGGATGTCGTAGAAGGCGACTAGGGAAATCAATTAACAGGAAACGGGCAGCAGCGTTTTCCTGAGATTCCAACCACATACTGCGATCGCTAATGCGCCTGCCAAGCGTGGCGATTATGGCAAAACCCCTCATGGTTATCAAAACCACGAAGGCGGCCTATGTCCTGCAGTGGGCGTCAAATGGCTGATGATGATGAAATGACGTAAGTACGGTCTGCCTAAACTACCGCGTTGGTGTGTTTCCTCCTTAAGAGGGAATTTTAAGGAACTTATAAACCAAAGCCTGCTCTAAAGCGGTAGCGATCGCGGTGGCGGTAATATACTGCAGTAATATTTGTACGGACGTTTTCAAACCAACGCGTCCTGACCGCGAACGCAGCGATAGTTTGTTTAGCGGTCAACCAATCAATTGCAGTTAGAATAAAATAGACACTAAATTCATCATCATCATCATCATAATTCAGCCACAAGAAGTACACTGCTGGACATAGGCATCCTCCATGAATTTCCAAAAAGACCGGTTGGAAGCTTCCTGCATCGAGCGCCTTCCTGCCACTTGGATGAGGTCATCTGTTCATCTTGTGGCTGGTCGTCCTACGCTGCGCTTGCCGATATGTGGTCTCCATTCGAGAACTTTTCGCCCCTATCGGCCATCAGTTCTGCGTGCTATGCGCTCCGCCCACTGCCACTTCAATTTACTAATCCGCTGGGCTATGTCGACGACTTTCGTTCGTCTACGGATCTCATCATTTCTGATTCGATCTCGCAGAGAAATTCCGAGCATAGCCCTTTCCATAGCTCGTTGTGTGACCTTGAGCCTTCTTATGAGGCCCATAATGAGAGACTACGTTTCAGTGCCATAAGTCATCACTGGTAACACATACTGGTTGAGCGATTGAGCTATATTAGACGAAAAGACTTTTCTAAGTTTTCCGAATGCTGCCCAGCCGATTTGGATTCGACACTAAATTAATAAAATCGTATAAAATAAAGAATACGTTGGTTTAAGTGTGTCCATACAAATACTGCAGTAATATAATAATTTATATTTTTTTATATTAAAATAATTTAATACAGGTGATACATTAAACTCGCCAAACTGTTACGCAAAATGACTGCCACCGTTCACAGCGACCGCGGACACTTTGTTTTTTGAGATCCTTTAATAAAATAAATTTAATATAACGTATTTTTTTGTCAAAGCATAAACCTTCACGCTCCAAGTAAACTCCAAAGGCACGGGACTCTATCAAAAGTCCGACGGGTCCGAAGCCTTTTCGTATAACTTAGGAACGGTTGGTTCCGATAAATTTATACGCCCGTGCTATGGACCAACGCTTCTGCCAAAACGTACGATTTATGTTGCCAGGCCTGTTAATATTATAGATCGGATTTCGTCGGATAGCGGGAGTGGGGTGGCTCGATACCCCTGTGCAGATGGCGTTATGTTACTTCGATAACCACCAGTAGGCTTGAATAACAGAACCACAGTACATTGTATTATCGTAGAACGTTACAAAAGTGATAATTGCTTTAATTCTTCTCGTCAAAATAAACCACTTTCAATGGAGAAAATTGTTGAAAAAAGTGTATAATATTTTATAACATTTTTAACGCCATAAAGGTAAGTATTAAGCTTTTTTTTGGTTTTACGTATTGACAAGTAGAAACCGTCACGTAACTGAGTAGAATCATCATCATCATCAGCCATTCGACGCCCACTGCAGGACATAGGCCTCCATCATGGTTTTTAACCATGAAGGGTTTTGCCATAATCGCCACGCTTGGCAGGCGGGTTGGCGATCGCAGTAAGCGGTTGGATCTCAGGAAGACGCTGCTGCCCGTCTCCTGATAATTTATTTCCTTAGTCGCCTTCTACGACATCCACGGAAGGAAATGGAGTGACGCTATTCTTAATCCGGCGCCACACGGAATAGAATACGCGAACGTAAAGGTCGATATGCTGATGAATATTAAGCCTCGGTCACCCACAGCGACTAATCGCTGCAAGTGCACCCGCCGCGAATCAAATGATAGTCGCACTCGCAGCGACAATCGCTACGTGCCTGTAACACACAGCGAGTTCTACACAAGAACTTCACCGTCATCAGTGCGTATTTGCAGCGAGTAAAATTGAACATAATCAGTTCTAGTCACGGCGACTTCAACTCACGGTGAGTGAATCTATTTGCAGTGAATAGCCTGCCACACACAGCGAATACTCGTGGCGAGTAGATTAGTCGCTGTTTGTGACTGAAGCCTAACTGATAAGGTGGTAAGATTTGTCGATAAAGATTTCTGTACTATTTGATGTTAGATCGCGTCGTTTTGGTGATTGGGGCTAAGAGGAAATTTACTTGGAAACTTTTTTCCTCTCGGAGATCAGTCGACCTCAGTTGCCCAGGGTAATGATTAATGTTTGCGTTCTTCCTTTTCCTGACGAAATTGCGGGTTAATTTTGATTTGCGTGCTCCTAACTACATTTGGGTGTGACAACATGACGCTTTCTGCTGGTTTCCGAATTGAGTATTTGACAGTAATACTTTTGTTCTGTCCCTATAGATGTCTCGAAAAAGAACGAGACAGACAGTTAAATTGACAGTGATAATAGAGAAACGAATGACTTGTTTAATATTTGGTTTCAATTTTTCACTCTAATAAAACGTATTAATGTTTCCCAAAATACCTATTTAAGAATAACTTAATTTCGGTAGTTATAAACCGGAGCTAATCTATAGAATACAAAAACTTCTACTATTTCCTGAAATTCCGAAATTATTTTGAAGATATTGTCGACAGCGGCAGTATTACTCACTTACAACGAAGTACTTCCTTGGTTATCATAAAGCCATAATAACAAAAAGAAAATCTCAAATTCAGACGTGAAATATTGACCAAACGTGAGAGGTACGAACACTTAAACAATTTGGAGTCAATAGATTTATTGTCCAAACGTTTTTACCGCTCTCAAACGCCCCCATTAATAAGATTGATTGAGGAACAAAAAAACGTCATTTTTATTGTAGCTTTCGAAAAATTTGAAAAGGGAGGCTCAGCAAATGGACGGCTATAAATTGTTCTTTTGTGTTTTTGTGTTCAGATGCGGTTTTTTCAATACATTTGCTATTGGCAAAATGATTTTGAACATGTCTGAGGAAAATGGGGTCTGAAATGCCTTCACCAAAATCAAAATAAGTGTGCGTAGTTACGAAAAGGCGAAGTTTCCATGAATTTTAGTATCGTAAGTGTAATTGTTGAATTGAATATGACATGTACTTTGCACAGCCTATTAATCCACAGTTTAATAAGCAGGAAGATTCGACTACGCCTTGAATGGTTATAATAGACTATTGTCATGGTTATATTGTCGAGGTAACAAATTGGAAATTAACGTAGGGGTACCTAAAGATATGTCAATTATGTAATAATTATATGCAATACATACATAAATAAACTTACGCCTGTGTCCCGAAGGCGTCTGCAGAAGCCAGGGTTTTCCATTTGCCACGTTTTTTTTAAATTAGTTCAAAAAGTTTTTGATGATAACTTCTTGGACATGAAAATGTATACCTACTCTTTTAGTGTACTAAAGGAGTCAGGACAGTAATGCAGCATTTATGTCCCACTATAGGGCACAGGCCTTCTTAGATAGAGAGTACGGGCTCAATCACCACGCGCGCCCACGGCGGATTGGCGATTTGAAGCGCTGAGGTATATGAAGGCCTCGTACACTCAGGTTGGCGAGTGGTATTGCTACTACAATTTCACGTATAGTAGGTTTAAGTATTTTTTTTAATGTAATTAAGTAATTTTGGCTTATAATTTATGTGCACCTACCTACTCTCTTCATCTTTCAGTCCTAACCATCATACGGTTGTCTGGAAGAGATCGTTTTTAGCGATAAGACCAGACCACCAGTTATATACCACTTAACTTAGATATTTAAGGTTTTTCATGTATTTTTATAATGTATGGTGTGCAATAAAGAGTATTAATCTAATCTAATCTAATTCACAAATGTCTATAACGTAGAAAACAAAAAAAGTTAACATGGACTCGAGGGTTTGAAGTGAGGCAAGCGTTCAACCAGCGCTTCTACGCGTTGATACAAATACAAAACCTTCCTGAAAAACATATGTATCATGTGACCAAGAATCTATTATTGTACTATAATGCCCATTAACATAATCCAGGCCCGTTGGGAACATGACTGCATTTCTTCCTAAAGCGTGCCTCAATAAATTTATTGTAGGCCGGCCAAAGCGGTGGTAGCCTAACTGGTAGAATATTGAACTCGGAAGCGAGAAACTCAGGTTCGATTCCTAGTACCTATGACTTTGTTTTCTAAGTTATGTACATATGTGAAGTTATAGTAGCAACACAACTCGCTAACTTTACTGTGAAAGAAAACATCGTGAGGAAACCTGAGTGTCTGACCTATTCACATACCTCAGCGCTTGAAATCGCCAATCCGCGGTGGGCACAAGTGGTGATTAAGCCCATACTCTCTCCCTGAGAGAAGGCATGTGACCTACAGTGGGACGTATGTAGGCTGCTTACGAGGCTGGCCATTGAATTATTTACCGTTTTGTTTGCAACAATAATTTATTAGCCAAATCCCGTAGTAAACATTTTGTTTCGCGCAAATTGGGAGTAAATAGACGTAAAACAAACAAACAATACACAGTCCTCGAGTGAAAGTGTGCTTTACATTTGTCGTGCCGACAATAAACACTACCTGGCTCTAGTTTCAACTCACACTACACGTAATTTTCACGCAGTGTCGACGCGAGTCGTTCTTTCGTGTTTTGGACACTGTTTTTCTAATATTGCAAGACACAGGTTTTTTTCAGAGAGAGAGGCTTGATCGAACCGTAACCCGGATAGATGAGTTTGGGGAAAACCCTAGTTTTCATTCACCACTTGTTTTGCAGATGGTACTTACAAAACGAAGTAATTGGTACATACAGGGATTTGAATATCTCAAATATGGCGCCAGCGTTCTACCGTTGCACTACCAGCACTTTTTTATGAATTTTATGTCCCAGATAAACTATAGATCGCTTTAGACGTATTTTTAAACAAAATTTTTCGTTGTTCATACGCCTTCTTTCAAAGAGAGAGTACATTTTCTCTGCTGTGGGACGTGTAGAGTTTGTTTTTCTTATATGAATTTGTGTGTCTATCCATATTTTCTTTCATCCAGTACAATTTTAGAGTTATTCAATCAATTTAAACCCGCATAGCTAAAAATGCATCCAATGGCGCCATTATTTACTGTGGTTGGATGTATAGCAAGCTATTGAAATAACGTAACACCTGAAAAATAGTTATCAGTATCAATTCAATTCAGTTCAAGAATTTTTATCCATTATAAAAACTTAATGTATCCATAATGAACGGCAAATTTGTTAGTTTCACAATTAGTAGATTATGTAGATAAGAAGCTAACAAAGAAACTCTATATTTAGTCTTATGTGAATCAAACCACTTTCAATAAGCAAAAGTTTGAAATTATTTTGTTTTGCTATCGATACAATTAAGGCGTGTTTAGATAACATGAAAAAACTGAAATTAAGAAAAAAAGAATTAGGTTATCTAAAGAGATTTGATTTGTAATCGATACTAAAAAAAACTGTTTTCAGGCTTCGCATTACCTGTTATTATTATTATTATTTATTTAATAACACAGAAGAAAGTAGAGAAAAGTGTCCTTCGCGTGTACAGCTTGAGTAAAAAATATGTCTAATAGCTGGTTGTACTCATCAAAACTAATCCTTTTCCGCTCTAAGCACTTTCGCGAAAGCCAAGACGTTGTACTCAATTAACATAATTAATGTTAACTATAGCGTTATTTCTGGCTTTTCGAATAGCATAGTTCACTTTGAACTATTTGCTGCTATTTGCTTAACAGTAGCATGACGCGCATGGCATAACCAGCCTTTAGACCCACTACAGGGCACAGGCTTGAATGTTAATAAAAATACCTTTTATTTTATGGCAAGTTAGGTATCTAAAAAGAATTTTTTTTTTGGAAATAAATGGCGCATTATTATCATTATTATTAAAGGGCACAGGCATTCTCTCCGAGACGATTAGTATCCGTTTACGAAATGTTAAAAAACTTCTTTAATGAGCAATAAAGAATTTAATAATATTAATATGTATTCAATGTGTGCATTCGTAGTTACATAAATATAATAATAATTATATTTATTTGCGGTAGGTATAAAAAATCCAGCATGACTTCTTATACTAATTAATATTCATTTTACCTAAATTAAGTAACAACAGAAGGTTTTTATGGTCGATTAATTATGTACCCATACTAGATTAAATCGGGATCATGAGATACATGTGATCTATTTATTTACATTTATTTACCACAAATAAAAGCGCAAATTCTTGTCCGAGTAGGGCGTCCCCCTCCCCCTCCCTCTAATGGCTAAACGGTTGATTCTAGAAACGTGAAGAAATTTAGGGCAGTAGCACATTAATGAACTTAAAAGGAAAACTATCACGGCTAAGGAGGCTTTACAACTTAACGAGTAATAGGCAACCAACTTATAAAAAAATCGTACAAAATCCATAAAAAATTACGTTGATAAAATTTTTAGTTCTGTAAAGCAGATAAAACCCCGTCTTTCTATGGAACCCTACACTGCGCGTGACACGCACTTGGCAGGTTTTTTTTTTATTTTTATTAAATTAACTATTGTAACATTAACAATGTAATAATAATGAATTAATAGAAAAAAAAATACTTTTACTCTAATTCTTTCGTATGTACCTTTTTATGCTGTTAATTAATTATGTAATTTTTGTGTAATATAAAGAATACTCTACTCTATTTCTATGCTATTGTTATTCCGGGTGCCATAATTAATAGTAGTTAATAACAATTATTTTCGCTTGGTAATAGCACTTAAGTAAACTCTCAAGTTAATTTTTCCCGTATTTTACTGACATAAACAGTTCTTCGAAGTTGAGATCTGGTACTGTTGAGTTGGATTAATGGGAGACTGTTTGTGTTTTAAAATAAGACACAAAAAAACAATAGATGTAATCCCAGTAAGAAAATAGAAGATAACGTCTTCTTTTTCTGTCCTTTATAACTCCATAGTGCCTTTAACACAGATTTCCACTTCTGACGGTGGTTCGCGGCAGCTTCCAGTTCAGGCCAGCTTTATTAGGTACACGCTGAAATCTAGGTGCTTTGAAAGCCGCGGTTATGTAATTAGTAAAAAAAATTGGCACCTAGGTATTTAGACTATTACTTTCAAGTGTAAGAAAAAAATTGAGTTGTATTGTTTAAAAAACGCGCGAACTATCTATCAGATCAATGAACCGCAAAACCGCGGCACGCACGTTCAGTTCTGGCTGGCGGCTAATGGTTCTAATAGATTCAAGTTTTTATCGAGATATTTCTGGAAAGTTCCTTTTTTCAAAAAAATTAACCAGCGCGTTCGATAGCTATTGTTAAGTTTTAAAGTTTAATTTTCCATTTTGCTTGCGGATTTTTAACCACCTACAGTTCATGGTGTATAGAAAAAGTTACTCGTATTGACAAGTAGAGCACTTATGTCCGTAAATTCTGTTATGGGAATTCCGCTACGCCTCTTGAGGAAATTATCTGCTTTGCTGCTAGCCGAGGAAAATATCCTCGCCCAACTAAAGGGCAACCGTGGAGTGTTGTTAAATAGCGTGGAACGCGGTCGTTTAGTGGCCAACCACATTTCATTTACGCTTCTTGCGTCGTCGGGCCGTGGATTTTTTCGCACATCCCATGACGCCCGCCCGCTCAATGGTCGGGTAAATGGCGCCCGCTTTGTCAGAAACAGAGTAGCACAACTTCCGGAAAGAGTAAAGTAGTGAAGGAATATGTTGAGGACAATCGACATCGTTCTTCACTCCTTTTTTATGTAGCCTATATACGTCCTACGGCAGGGCACAGGCCTTCTCTCAGAGAGAGATTATGGGCTTGATTAGCATGCGTGCCTATCGCGGATAGGCAATTTCAAGCGCTGAGGTATGTGAACACCTTGGACACTCAGGTTTTCTCACAATGTTTTTCTTCACGATTAGCGAGTGGTATTGCTACTATAACTTCACAAATGTACGCACTCCTCCACTTATTCACTTCTTCCGCATATCAATCTAAGCTACTATTTCTGATAATTACTGACAAGCACTTGATCAAGATCATACACATTGTATTACATAAACTCACGCCTGCATTTCGGTGGGCAGAGACCAGGGTTTACCACTTGTCATGATCCTGACAAACTCATTAGCTTCATCAACATTAATTTGTCGTTGCGTACACGCACGCTGGTTTCGGGTACTCTTTATCTTGCCCTTTGCTAATATATCCCCTATTGGTCGAAGTATGTCCGCCTGAGACGGCCCTTACCGGCCCTTCCACTGACATCATTCAAGTTTACCAAGGCCCATACAAATGATGGCGTGATGGCCGGATTGCGTATAATGCTCTAATACGGTTGAGACCGACGAAGGCTGCGTTATGCTCGTAATGGGGCAGCGCGCGGCATTAGTGTTTTCCTACTTTCGTAAGAATAGTGACGTTTTAGCATTCAATGTTGTTCAATGCACTCATAGGATGTGTTAACGTTGGTGCCAGTACCAACTGAGGTATTATACCCAATATGATTTGAGAATCATATTGGGTATAATACATCAGTTGGTCGGAGTGGGGTTTTTTTCGCTGACATTTTTTCCATTACAAAGTCGCCCAAAGGGCGAATTATGTTCATACTGTTACATAGGTATAGGTACTTACGTCAGTATAAAATAATAACGTCAATAGAATCAGCCTTTCATAATAACATTTGGTGTGAACCTTAGAGTAAAGTACATGGTGTAAACCTAGGATCTCTCCAACCTAACCTAGGTTGACCTAGGTACCCTAAAATATTGTAATCAGTCGGATAAGAAACAGTAACAGCCTAAGAGTAATAACCACCCTCCGCACAAGTTAAAAACTGTATTGCGGCAGCAGTAGGAATCGTCAATGATTGACTAGTTTTGCTGACCCGTACAGTATAGTTGTTGTTGAGGAGTGTTAGGTTCAAGCAATATTGGTCGCTTTTTGTGAGATGCACCGTTTGCACAGTAAATACTCAGAAACTAGACAAAGTGTTTACTTTTTAATTCTGTAAATGTTTTGTTTTATTCATATAATTTTATGTCTGCAATAAAGTATAAAGTAAAGTAATTTATGAATTTTAAATGAAAAAAAAAAAACCGGCCAAGTGCGAGTTGGACTTGCACACGAAGGGTTCTTGTACCATTATCTATATCGAGAAAAAACCGCAAAAAATCACGTTTTTTGTATGGGAGCCCCCTTAAATATTTATTTTATTTTAATTTAATTATTTATTTTTGAAGCGAACATACAATTAAGTATTTTGTAAATATGTCAAGCGTCTACCTGTTGCCGTTATTAATATCGAGCAAAAAACGGCAAAAAAAATACTTTTATTGTATAGCAGCCCCCTTAAATATCTATTATATTCTGTTTTTAGTATTGGTAGTTATAGCGGCAACAGAAACGGATTATCTGTGAAAATTTCAACTGCCTAGCCATCACGGTTCTTGAGATACTGCCTGGTGACAGGCAGACAGACAGACAAACAGACAGACTCACAGATAGACGGACAGTGAATTCTTAGTAATAGCGTCCCGTTTGGCACCCCTCGGATTGGAGGACGTTCTCAATTCGTCGGACAACCCGTCCCGTCCCGTTTGTCCCGTCCCTTCCGTACATTTTGTATGAAAGTGAAATTGGAATAACGACGCGTCTTTTTTGCGCCCCCGCCCCACGTCTTTTCTATGTTTCTCAGGCCTTAAAGTACGATAACCATTGTATGAACGTATTGATTTTTCATTATCACTTCAAGCCTTCAGACCTTTGTTCCGAAACAGTTTTTAGAAGAAGAAGAAAGACATTTATTATACCAACAAGATACATCACAGAAACAAAATAAGCAGATGAGTAACATAATATGCACAACAACAGAAAGAAAACTAAATACACAACAGACAAAAAGAATAAATAAAACAGGACCAAAGATGTAGCCTGTGGTGTATCTAAGTAGGTAATTGATAGATAAACTGAGTACCTATTTATCTCTTCTAAGAACTAAAGGCTCTAAATCTTATTTTTTATTTTTCTATTAAACAAAAACTAAATATTAAGCTTTATTGTAATGTATCATCTTTAATTAAGAAAATTACTCACTACGGCCAATTTAAGAGCAAAAATCGATGTAAGAGGTATAGGTAGATTTTTAGATCGAATCTCGTTACAGAATTATACTTATAAATTCATTTTTTCCATAAACAAACTCTCATTTTCAGGCACAGGGGGCCTTGATGGCTTTATAATACGAATTTAATGTCGCCCGTGTTGACCCTTTGTGTTGTGATGTGTACCCACTTAACGTTTACGTCCTTGAATAAGTACACAAATGTATTGCGCTCTTTTCTTTTCAGTTTAAAGCCCAGAGTGGTATACTGCCATCCACAAGCTAAAAGTTTTTGATGACATCTTAATCAGAAAAAAATTTCTGTGGATCTCTCCAACCAATTTTTTCCTAGCTTTTATACTTCTAGAGATAAAAACGTGACAAATGCCGCTATGTTAGTTTCATTATGAAATAATAATAAAATTGTGTTTACTAGCGCCAAAAATATATTTTTGTTAAGCTGAATTTATCGTTACTAATTAAAGGTAAAGCTATTTTAAAGTACTCAAAAAGATCTATCTTTTGATACCTCACATGTAGTCAAATTATGTATAGTTATCAAGTAGCATCATCATCATCGTCATTTAGCCACAAGAGGTCCACTGCTGGACATAAGCCTCCTCCATGGATTTCTAAAAAGACCGGTTGGAAGCGACTTGCATCCAGCGTCTTCCTGCCACTTGGATGAGGTCATCTGTCCATCTTGTGGCTGGTCGTCTTACACTGCGCTTACTGATATAATATGTGGTCTCCATTCGAGAACTTTTCGCCCCCATCGGCCATCAGTTCTGCGTGCTATGTGCCCCGCCCACTGCCACTTGAACTTACTAATCCGCTGTGCTATGTCGACGACTTTCGTTCGTCTACGGATCTCATCAAGTAGCATAAAATATATTTTTATTTTTTCCCTGTTTTTTTACGCATAGCTCGAAAGTAGATTTTTGGAGATAACGGCGTTTTAGCTTGTGGATGGCGGCATACGAGACAACCCCGAGCTGGCATGTTTAAAAGATGTTTAATGGGGAACTTGCGCCTAACTTAGATTGGAGCGACGATGTGTTTATACCATAGAAGATATATAAAAACTTGGGAAAAAATCAGAACTAAAGCCATAAAAATCTTTTTTTTGGGTTTTCGGTTTTCCCAAAAATGCGAAAAATAAAGTTACTCTAGTAATAAAAAAACTTATTAATTTTTAGTTTATTCCATTGAATTCTTAACGTTGTCTTATAAGGGTGTATGCACAAAAACATAATTTTACGAGGTACCTAACTCAAATATTCAGTCATTATAAGGCATTACGTGCAAGTTGTGATGTCATAGTTTGAGCCCGATTTGTATGTGATATGATGACGATGACGATAGTAACTTTAAACAGGTTCTATTATGAAGAGTATTAATCGTAGAGAAAAGAAAATCGGCCAAGTGCGAACTCGCGCACGAAGGGTTCTGTAGCATTACCTATACAACATTTGAATATTTCAAGCGTCTACCTGTTGCCGTTATTAATATCAAGCAAAAAATGAAAAAAATATCACGTTTGTTGTATGGGAGTCCCTCTTAAATACTTATTTTATTCTGTTTTTAGTATTTGTTTTTTTTGCGGCAGCAGAAATACATCAGCTGTGCGACCATAAAATTCATGACGGTTCATGAGATACAGTCTGATGACAGACAGACAAACAATGGAGTCTTATTAATAGGGTCTCTTACCCTTTGGGTACGGAACCTTAAAAACACCACGTTTACTTATCTTTTAACATAGTATCTCCTATTATATTAAAACATTTTTAGTGCAAGTTCTCCATTGGTTGTTTTTATATCTTAAACAGTCTCAAAGTTCAGTACCACAAATAAAACAGAACATTCATTCAAGCCGCAGAAAGTGCTCCAGGCTTTCTTTTCTGGAGTCGGTCATTTTGGTTTTTCTATACTCAGTTTTTGATAAGGAAAATTTGTTTCCAAAATAATTAGTTTTTTTTCAAAATTTTTCACCAAAAAAAACTAGGTACAAGATAGGAAAAATATGTCTTGAATGTTCGTAATTTTATCATCTATCCTCACAACACATTACCAAAAGTATACTCTTTTTTCAATCATTGAACACGTTAGATTGTGCGACGAAGACAGCATGTCAGGCATTACAGCAGCCTTAATATTCATTTTAGCTGGCTCAGCGACCAGAAATTTTGTAAAAGATTTTGAACTCTGCAACCAAAAACAAACATAGCCGCTGCTTATGTAGATATACGGTTGACAGCCTAAAAAAAATTGATGAACCGAACGAATTTTAATTGGAACACGAATGGCATAAACGCTGTAGCGAAACCTCGGCATTTTCGTCATCCAAAACGCGTGCCACAGCCATGTGTCATGGCGCAGTCTGGTTTGCAATGCGACTGACAGGATTTTTATGAAACATGTTACTGTCAATGTTAGGAATAGAACAGCGATATGCCCGAAATTATGCAAAACCTGTAAACCGTTCCTTCAGCATTAATAGTTACACCAGCAATAACCAAAATAAAAAAAAACCGGCCAAGTGCGTGTCGGGTCTCGCGCAGTGGTAGGGTTCCACAAAAAGAGGGGGTTTTATCTCCTTTACAGAACTAACGACTTCATCAACGTACTTTTCAGTGGAATTTGTACGAAGTTTTCCTTTTGTAAGTTGGTCACCTAATGCCACTGGCCTGAGTTTTTTCACTTTCCTCCAATCAATTGTTTAGCAGGGTAGGGGGCGCCCTACTCTGACAAAAATTTGAGCTTTAAAGCGCAAACGGGTCCAAATTGAAAAATGGTCTTCTAACACTTACAATATTTTTAAACGAGTAAGCCAAGTATAGAAAAAAAAATTGCATGCCTAATTTAAGTGTTGGGGAGGTACCCTAAATTTTATTTTTTTTTTCAATTTCATCGTAACGTTTCTCGGCTTAATTAATATGTACGTCTTTGCCAAATTTCAGCTTTCTAGTGCTGATTGTCTCTGAGCTAGGCCGTGGCCGCAGACAGACGGACGGACATGGCGAAACTATAAGGGTTCCTTGTAGACTACAGAGCCCTAAGAAGGAACACTTTTTTTATTTTCTATGAAAATTGACCGCTCAATTTCAAGTTTGTATAAAAAGTTCAAACCGTGTCTTATTGAAAGTCGTACCCACCTTATTTTTTTAATGATAAAAAATTCCTCAACAATAAATTGAAACAAAAAATTGGTACAAATTCTATGGAAAATTACTTTGATTAAATTGTTACTTACATAAAGCAGGCAGTTAATATATTTAAGTAAAATACAGTCATAACATCAATCAAAAAGTAAAATACAATCATAAAACCCCAAAGCTGCATGTGGCCCGACATGCACTGGTTGGTATTTGCGGTGATTGCCGTAAAGCGTTTTTTGAAAATTTATATACCTATTTTGTCTACAATTATACTAAAATTATTTAAATGTTACCATGGGTAGTGTTTATGTTTTATAATGTGCCTGTAGTGTCGTTTAACCTAACCTCTGTTGGCTCTGGCTATTGAATAAAATTAAATCAATAAGATAAGATAATCTCTCATACAACGCTAAAATGTGTAGTACCTATGTGAAAAGTTATGCTCTTATGTATCTAAAGACAAATGAAATAAAACATAACATAAACTCACGCCTACAACCCATACGGCGGAGACCAGAGTACAGATTTATTAGGGTACCATAGTGAAACAGCTGTTCTAGTCACACTGTGTCCTTGTTTTGTATTTAGAAACAGTTCCGAAGGATTGAATCGAAGCGCTGGATGATGAATGTATAGTTGTAGCCTTTAAATGTTGTATACAACACAAGCACTTTCAAAAATTTCACACAAAAACACAATACAGCAAATGGTAGATACATATTATAAGCATATTACAGCCGATTTTTAGGGTTCCGTACCCAAAAGCTTTCCATCCGTCTGGCACCAGGCTGTGTCTCATGAACCACGATAGTTAGAATGTTGAAATTTTCACAATTATGTATTTCTGTTGCCGTTACAACAACAAATTCTGAAAACAGAATGAAATTAATATTTAAGAGGGGTTCTCGGTGCCGTTTTTTGTTCCATATTAATAACAGCAAGTGGTAGACGCATGAATATTCAAATATTGTATAGATAATGGTACGGAACCCTTCGTGCGCGAATCCGACTCGCACTTGGCCGGTTTTCTTTTCTATTTGTCATTATTGCCATAGTAGCAGTTACTAGCTTAATTCCGCATTCACTTACTTGATTTATTGTCGGAAGAGTCCGATTAGGTTTCGCTCTGATTCGCAGAGCTTAATCATAGTCAGAGACGAGCAACCGACGACGCAAGCTCCGTCTCTCTGCGAATCAGAGCGAAACCTGGTCGGACTCATCCACCAAAAAAATTGTAAGTGAATCCGGAATGAAGCTTTTTAGTTCGAAAATAACTAAGGTTGTTCATATTGATGGACGGGTAAGTAAAACCTCTTATTTACATGGGATTGTGGATATGATTAAGGCCTGTATGAGTAGTAACTCTTGCTGGTTTTACTAGATAAATTATTTTTCGATTAGAACACTGCCTCGTTGGGCTATCTGTTAATACGCTTGACTACCAAAATGGAGTTTGTGGGTTCGATTCCCACTAGAGGCCGCCGTACTTGATTTGTATATTATGGCCACAGTCTGGAAATGTTCTTGTTTTCGTTGGCTTCCTTGCCTGGTTACCATAGCACAGGGTATCCCAGTTTGGGATCAGGACAAGTTATTGCGGTGTGCGGAATTTATTATTGTTATTTTTGCTCTGTCGTACGACGATTGCACGTCACGGTTTTGCATAGCTACGACTCAGTTGAGCCCGAACCCGAGTAGAAAGTCAGTGCAATCAAAACTCTACCCAACTCTAATCAACTAAATTAGATGGAATGTAAACTTATCATTTCAAATACTAGTTAATTAAAACAACCCAACAAGTTATGAGGTTGAAACGAAGTTTAGTTGAATTTATATTCAAGTTTTCTTGGTGAAAGATCACTAAAGGAACTGCCGGAAACCTGTTCGTTCGTTTGAATCTGCCCTAGATTAGAAACTTTAGTATTCAGAAATATCAGATTAACCGTATGTATGAATTCGTGGATTCTAGATTCGTCGGAGTCTTTTTTATATTTTAGCTCTACAAAATGGTTAACTCAGAACTCTTTTGTCAGTACGTTTTTCAAGGGCTTTGTCGTTAGGTTGACGTTTTAAGCTTCTGTGATATCTTGAGAGAAACTGAGTGTTCATGTACCTCAGCGATTGAAATCGTGCTGGGCAAGCAAGCCCAGCAAGGAATTTTTAGGAAGGAGTTAATGACAGAAGCAGAACGGGTCCTCCACCGTAGAAACTTCGTGTTTGTACTTCAGAGAGCAGGCTTCATTGTGTAGCCTGCAATTTGCAAGTCTCTTGTCAAAGTACATGTTGAAAGTGAAAATATTGGGTTTGGAAAGTTCTTGTTTGTCTTCACTAATTAAGTAACAGAGCAACTATGATTTTCTATTTCAGTGACGCCAAGTGAGTTAATGTAATAACAGCCCAGTGTAAGACTGTTGTTGATTTGGCAACTTACTCTGTAAAGGTTTCGTTTGCGTTAACGCCACGTTTGGCCATGGTATCATTGACTTAGCGGAGTTTAGTAGTATGTCAACGTAAATTATTGGAAACATCCATTAGGGAAAATCAAACAAGCTGGTCTCTACTCTTATGTATGGAATCGTGAATTGGGTATGGATGAAATTTCAACACACTAGAATTTCTGCTGCATTAGCAATAGAAATGAGGTCCGTAATGTATGTGTGTTATTGTGTTATTACTTTGGATACGCTTTGAATAGTATGGAAATAGTTGTAATCCGAAAGAGAATGTAGTGACTAGAATTGAAAAATTAAAGTTGTGTTGATGTGGCTGGCTATGTAGATAGTTGAAGGAAAACAGATTACCGAAAGCGATCAATATGTCGAGGAGAAAGAAAAAAAAGCAGCCGAAACCGGCGTTCATGCAACGACTAATGAATGTTGATGAAGCGAAATAGGTTAGTCAGGATCGTGGCAAGTGGCAGACTCTGGTCTCTGCCTACCCCTCCGGGTTACAGGCTTGAGCTTATGTTATTTTATATGTTAATAATAATAACATGCACGGACGCTGGTTTCGGGTCCTTTTTAACTCGCCCTTTGCTAAGTTTATTTATAAAGTTTTTTCTATAGCATTCGACTTTGGCTGAAAATAAACAACTAACGGTTATGTGTGAGCATAAGGAACTAACGAAGTGAACATTTTGAACGTCCACAAGATATACTCTCTCCAATTTGGAATGACAAATGTAATTTTTCGCCTGCCGCATCCGCTTCTCGTCATTGCTTATTCCCATGGAAAATTCATTGGTAGGAACCGGGTTTCTTGCTAAGGATAAACCGTTCATGTCAATGTTTTGCTCCTGGTTTCAGTGAGGGTTGCCTGGCCCAAAAATAGAAAAGCTGAACCTGATCTCAGCAATTGCTGGGCCCTACGCCCTACTGGGACAAAAATTTGCGCTGTAAAGCCTGTCTCTGAGCTAGGTCGCGGTCAGACAGACAGACAGACGGACAGGCAGACAGAAAGATAGACGAACGGATTTGGCGAAACTGAGGGTTCCTTGTCGACTACGGAACCCTAAAAAGGTACACATTACGAAAAGAAGAAATCATCAAGCGTGAAGAAAAAAAACATCGTTTACTTTTCTCGCCTGCCCTACTGTTGTTTTTAATTCCCCAAAAGCACCTTTTTCACCAAAGCAAAGTTTTGTTGCGTTTACGGCAAGTCGGTCGTTTCCGAGTCCTTTGAACAAGTGACAAAATGTAATGGAGTAGGTACAAGGGATCCGAGTGAACTGCGTAACAAAAGAAGACAAATAAACGTCCTCTGAGAAAAGATTTTTTTTTTTCCTTGTTATGGCAAGTTGACAAAATTTTCACAACAGGGTTTATTTATTAAACGGTTTTTTTAATGCGCCATTGCTGAAATACTTCAATTAGAGTTTGTGTTTTACAACCACTTTTTGATACTAGTTTCTTCTCATCTTATTGCCTTTTGAAATATCTTACATTAATCGACGAGGACGACGCAGCGTAGGCAGCCCCCCTAACAGATGGTCTGACGACCTGATTACGGTGTCACGGTGGCTGGATGCGGGCGGCACAAGACCGGGAAGCCTGGAAAACCATGAGGGAGGCCTATGCCAAGCAGTGGGCGTCAAATGGCTGATGATGATGATGATGATTAGATTAATCAATTAATCAAGATGTTACGCGCAAATCCTGACCGATTCCAATCGTCTATCAAATTCCATATGACAGTTACAAATTCCGTATGTCGCTGCAGGCCTCCTCGGCAGGACAGTGTCCCCGGACTTCCGAGGAAAGTCTTTCGTTATCCGGCCACGCCAGCGCATTTTACCAGCACGTGGACCGCTATCTCCATACATGCTCTGCACAAAGTACTATCTGAAATACCTTTTTTGGAATCATGTGTATTGTAATGACTGTTGTATATGGGAATAGAAGAGAAATGCGCCCTTGTGTTAAGACGTATATTTCGCGACTGCTCCACCGGGCGGCGCTCCCAGTGGTCTACCCACATTGGTACATTACAACTATTCTACACCTTCACCCTTAATTACTACATTATAATTACATCGTTAATTAACAAAATTTAAGTAGCTATTTGATTTCGTTTGATAACTTAAATAAACATCCATTTGGCTGAAACTTATACTATCTCTATTCCCTTCACCCTTAAGATTAGTATAGGTACTTGGCAAAACCGCATAACATATATTTATTCATCAAAGCCGTATCTGACTGGGGGCCTGCGTACTCTGAGTGGATAACGACGCTCTGAGCTCTCTCCTGGTGACCTGGCGTCGGGACAAATAACCGGGGAGCTCCTGGCTGGCAACGCATGCCCCGCGCCAGCCGCGCCCATCGGCCCCTCCACCGGGCCATCCCACTGGTTTGGGTAGCAAATAAATGGTGAAACTTGACGTGAATGGCGTGATGACCTTTTTTCGAATCGCTGTCTTATCTGGTCGATATGCCTATGGATATTAGATCCAACTACTGAAGAAATAGCATAGTCTGTACTTCCTAATTTGTTTGTAATTTTTCCTTCTATCCAGGGTTGTCCTACTGAGTAATTTCGAAACCAGACCTCATCTCCTACCTGAAACCCCCTAACTGCCCCCCCTTTGTCGTGGCACTGCCGCTCCTGCCTGGCGTGCACGCGCGCGTCATGGGAAGGGCGCATGCAATCCAGGCGCGTACGCAGTGTCCGGGCCTGTAGCAGCTGTGCCGGGCTCACTCCCGTTGTACAGTGTTCAGTGTTTCTGTACATCAGTAAAAACCTACAAAGTGCCGCTTCAGTATCTAAGCCTTGAGCGAAAGCTTTCTTAATGGCTCTTTTGCAGATTTTTACTGCGTTTTCCGCCGCACCGTTTGAGGCTGGGTGGTAAGGAGCTGAAAAACTCTGATCAATACCGTTATCTTTTAGAAATGAACGGAACTGCTCACTTGTAAAGGGTGGCCCATTGTCCGATACTATTTGCTTCGGCAACCCAAATCTAGCAAATATTTCACGAAGCTTTCTGATTACACTACTAGCCTTGGTTGAATTCATCCTAATTAGTTCGATCCATTTCGAACAAGCGTCTACTAATACCAGGTAGGTCGCGCCTGCAATCGGTCCCATGAAGTCCAGGTGCAGTCGAGTCCATGGACGGTCGGGCCAAGGCCAGGCGCGGGGCGCGTGCGCGGGCGGCGCGTCCGCTGCGGCGGCACACACGGTGCACGCGCGGCACGTCGCCTCCACCGCCTCGTCGATGCCCGGCCACCACACGTA
This sequence comes from Yponomeuta evonymella, assembly GCA_963969515.1. NCBI lineage: Eukaryota > Metazoa > Arthropoda > Insecta > Lepidoptera > Yponomeutidae > Yponomeuta > Yponomeuta evonymella. The sequence goes on along the minus strand of OZ018366.1, from coordinate 6,401,347 downwards.
GCTACGGGCTATCTGTTTAGTCTTCACAATACCCATGTGCGAGTCGTGTAACTCCCTAAGAACCTTTTCGCGGCACGCCGCTGGTATAATGAGTCGATGACCCCACATAAGACATCCTAGTTCATTGTACAATTCCGATTTCCTAGTTAAATAAGGTTTCAACTCTTTTATCTCCACTTCCCGTGGCCACCCCTCCATTAAATAGCTAAGGACTTTACAAAGTAATGGGTCTTTACTAGTCTCTTTTTTTATAGTAGCATGATCCAAGAGCAGTGCTTGAGATGCAAAGTGTAGATAAGTTTGTTCCGGACACTCGATACATTCATTATCACTAGTTTCTTTGTGTGACGCAATCATTCGCGATAAGGCGTCAGCTGTGTTGTCGCTGGTGTTTACATATTCTATAGTAAAGTTATAGGCAGCTAATATAAGTGCCCATCTCTGTAATCGGCTCGCTGTCATATTTGGAATACCACGGCTAGGGCCAAATATACTTACCAGCGGTTTATGATCCGTCTTTAAATTGAAATGACGCCCGTATAAATATTGGTGAAACTTTTTGACCGCAAAAACTATGGCCAATGCCTCCTTATGGATTTGGCTGTAGTTTTTCTCTGCGTCGTTGAGTGCCCGCGAAGCGTACGCAACCGGGCGATCCCCGCGCGCGCCCCGCTGCGCCAGCACAGCGCCCAGTCCACGCGCGCTCGCGTCCACCGTCAGCACTAATGGCTTCGATAACTCGTAATGTTCTAGCACCTCAGCTTTTGTTAACATTTCTTTAACCTTTTTAAAAGTTTCTCTCTGTTCTTTCTGCCAAACCCAGCACATATCTTTCTTTAGTAGTTCATAAAGGGGGGCTAAATGACAACTTAAATTGGGTAAAAACCGACCGTAGAAATTAATCATACCTAAGAAGGACCTCAATTCTGAAGTATCCTTGGGTTCAGCCATATCCAGAATTGGCTTCAC